>JABFEB020000020.1:337465-369822 GCA_019775895.2 Stomatorhinus ivindoensis | reverse complement strand
TAAGGGAAAAAAAACGTATATTTATCACGTTATGGGGACATTGTGTCCCCATAAGGATAGGTATACCTGTTCGCACACACACGCACACACACACACGTCAGAGATGCTGCCGTATTCTGTTTAATAGGCTGTACAAGGAGGGAGCTTTCTGTCTGATAGCTCAAACGGCCTGGACTGTCATCTGACCTTCTGAACGCTTCCTTATGTTTCTTTGATTCCACTGGATATTCCAGGGATATGTTGTGCTTTATCTAGCTGTGGCCTACAGCAGTCTTGCATTATTGTCTTCTGAAATCTCATGAAATGATACATACTGGTAAATTTGCTAATACTTCCCTTTTATATTAGAGTGTATATTTATTCATGCACAGTTTAAGCATATTATGTACTGTGCATTTCAGACTCTGCTAGATTATGCAAACCTATCTTCCTAATTCATGGTTTAATGTGGCTGCATTATTTTCTGTTATATTAGATGAGCACCTATGATTCACTCCCCATTATCTCTCTGTCACTTAAACTGGGGCACGGCTTCCAAAAAACTGTAAAGTTGCATGAGCTATAAACACAGCTTAAAATTCAGAACCAGAGTATTCAGGGGCCTATGTAGGTCATCCCCACTCACAGTATTGGGGAAAGGATGCTTACAATGCTTATTTAAAAAGTAGGCAAAATCATTCCACGGGTTGAAATAAAAAATGTATATCATTAAAAGTTAATTTTGAAAATGATTTATTTATTTCTCGAAATCACAAGCAGTAAGTAGGTAACAGGCTGTGTTCCTGGTGGATTTTCAACCAGGAGGAGCAGAAACAAGCAAACCCTAACCCAAATAAACCCAAATAAATTAATAACGACGGTGCCCCATTTTCAGGTGAAAATTGGACTGTGCGTCTTCAAAATAAATAAATAAATAAATAAATCGATGTTCTGAAATACGTGCTTCCTGCTTAGAGGGCCTGGAATCTGCGGAGAGGACGGGACGATGTTTAGATGCTGACGGCGAGTGTGTCTGCATCCTCTCAGTCCTTCGTTCTACTCCTGTCTGTTTAATGCATTTAGCTGCAGTAACTCCTTATAAACAGGGCCATCTGTTTCCAAGGCATCACCCAATACGCTCTCCCCTTACAGGTATCACCCAATACTGCAGCCGCATTACCTGTATTCCTCCCCCCACACACCACCTCCAGCAATGCCGATTACCCATTGACTGCTTCCACATCTCAGGGGTGGCACGGAGGGATGTGAAACGGGATCGCGCATAATAATTACCGAAGCCTTTCTGGATTCCACCTCCTCTGTGCTACACAAAGAACTCTCGGACCGTTTATCTGGGCCGTGTTTGTAAACACCATCTGTTTTAAGCAGAGTTACTTTTTTTGTCTTTTGCAATTCAGGTCTCTGCACTTACTCTCCGTGATTAAAGACAGCGTGAGTGCCTAACGCTGCCTCTGGCCTGTCATCGAGTTGCTGACTGGCATTTGGCACTCTCTCTGGCAGCGTACGCTAATGCCATGTACGCTGGCTTTGGGGATGCCCCAATTTGGGCGGGTTTTATCACCTTTAGAGGTGGATCCTCCCCCTGGTGAACAGTGGGGATCACCTCCCTATGGGGAATGACCTTTAGTAGCATTAGAAAGGGAGAGAACCTTTCATGTAGATTTGCTGCTAATTCACCATGACAGACACAATGAATGCTTGCGTAGCCATTTTCTCTTCCGAAAGTCGAACATAACTATTGATGCATACTCACGCCTTAGAGCCATTATAAAGAATGATTACCAACAACATATGTTTGATCTGTGATCCTTTGCTATTTTTTCAGTCTGTAAAAGTAATTTTATATCCGTCATCTACAGCGTATTAATAACGGCTATTGTTTGGTCCAACTCGTTGAGTCTTTTTATTGACGGCTCCTGACATAGATGGTCCAGAAAACAATTTTCAGCTCTCCCAGCCCAGCTGTCCAAGAGGAGGTGTACTGGGGCCCGAATGAGACCAGAAATTGTTTTTAAGTGGGGAACTAAACTGATAATGTAGGACAACCAATTCAAATAGGAATGAATAAATGCGACAGAAAATACTTTTGTGCCCTGTGATGGGTAAGTGCCCCATCCTGAGTTATTTCTTGCCCTGCCCCAGTAGCATACAGGATGTGCTCCGGACCCCCTGCAATCCTGTGTAGAACAAGTGGGTATGGAAAAAGGATGGATGGATGGATATTTTTGTTTATTTCTGTGCTGTGTTAGTGTTTGAGAGACAGAGGATGTAGCTTTCGTAGCAGAAGTTGCAGTGCTCTTCAGAATAAGCCTTTGCCAATGGCGAAAGGGCAGGTCGCAATCAGAACGGTGTCCTGCATGGTGCATTACATTAATAAGAAATGAACGATTCTTGAATTTCTACAGCAGCGACTCAAAGACACGGGACACAGGTCCCCAGGCATTACAGATTAATAAGGGATCAGTAAAACAATCTGACTTTGAGAGTCAAATGTAATCCGAAGGGCCTGTTATCATTTGTCTTCTCTCTTTCGACTGCAAGCAAGAAAGTCTGCTCTCAGAAGCCAAAGTGGAATTCTGTAGCCGGAGTGGCTTTCTTTCCTGTGCTTTTTGGAACTTCAGAAAGCTCTTTGATTTTAAACAGAAGTAACAGTTTTAAATAGCATGTGGTGATTAATGCCTACAGTAACACATAAAAGACTTGGTCTCCTGTGGCACATTTGGCTTTGAAATTCATTTCCATCAAGGAGCGTGAATTTCCCAGGAAAATGAGATGGGTTTGTTTATAATTGCCTTAAATTGAATTGAAACTTCAATAATAATAATAATAATAATAATAATAATAATGTTTTCGCTAGTTCTGTTGCCATAAGTTGATTCCGCTAGAAGCTTTTATTTGTGCTTCTGTTTAGATGTGAGTTAACCTAACAAACCACCAAACACACACAAGCCTAGCAGCCGGTGTATCCTGGCTTATTTATTCTATGCTATTCTTGGGAGAAGCCTTGAGTTAGAGGCAGTGACGCCTTGCCGTCCATAAAAATAGTAACGGCCACGCCAGTGGAAAACCGCAGGAGCGCGTTGTCTTACCCAAGTGTAGAACTAACCGGAACTGTGTTCTTCACACATGTACCATCCACGTGACTTTCATTACAGACCAGAATGGCAGAAGTGTTTCCGGAGGTGAACAGGGTGCTGCCAGTTAGGGTGCTTTCTCTCACTAAGCATAAATCTGTGCGGAAGGGTGCGGGCATTTAAACATCCTTCCATATTCTGCAGAGCTGGTCCCCAAGTGCTGACCACCCTACCCGAATTGCAGCCCTAGATCGCTACTCTGTTATAAATGTTTAACAAGCATGCATGACTGCACTGCTTCTAGGAGTGATCATTTTTTAATTGAGCAAGCCTTCTTTACAAATATCTCTGTGTCTGGTGAGACTATACAGAGCTGTGCAGTTTTGCATCCCCACTCCACTTTAGGATAATTTTGGTGCCCAGTGAAATAAAAGCATGCTAGAATGTGTGTAGGCATGTGGGTAAGGTGGGGAGTGACTGCTATTTTTAATCTGAGTTTCATTCAGATCACTTATAAAAAGCGGAAGCGGTAGTATAACCCTGGTTCTGCAAACTTGCAAAATATCTGTTATGTCACAGAGGCGTTAGCAGAGTACGGAGACATCAGCCGCATGGCGCACAACCTCCCTGGTGAGCTGGAAAACTCAACTGAATGGCCCACACAAAGTATAGGATAATGAGTATAAAGAAGCCCTAAATGATATATCTATATCATCTATATCTATACCTATATCCATATCTATAGCAATATAGCAAAATTCTTCACCATGATTCTTCTCAAGGTTGATTGTTTGCTCTCATGTTTAGCACGGAACTACTCAGCTGAGCCTCGGACAGTGAGAATTATGCCAGCTAAATTTTTCCACGATTGTTTTGTTGTTGCTGTTGATGTGCAAAGCTGAGTAATTGAAAACAAGCCTTTCTGGATGACCCTGTGGCTTAAATGGTGGCGTTTTCACAGACTGCTCACATAGCCGAGCTCCTTTCCTCCACTGTTAGATAAATATTGACGAACGAGAGCAGCAGATGGCTGGGAGCTGATCTGGGCCACAGTGAAGCATGTTGCATTGGTAACATCTGGGCGCCTGTGCCCAGTGGACGGCGTTCCTGTGTTGGGCTGGCCTGTTTCATTCGTCTGGAAGAGATGAAGGGGAGGACAGCACTGATGCCCTGCTCTAGATCCCACGGCGCTCTCTCCCCCTCTATCTGTGCGCTTAACCCGAGAGGGCACCTCAATTCCCCAGAGCAGATGGAAGGGTGAGACTGAAGGCTCACAGTGTGTCGTGTCTCTCTCTCATCACGGATATGGACCCTACACAAATGAAGCCTTTCAGATTAGAAAAATTTAGCTAGTGTAAGAAGAAGAAGAAGTTCCTGTGACAGTGATAGCAGACGGAACCAGAGGGTGTGAAAATGTTTTTTTCCTCTACTTACAGTAACTAATGCAACTCTCAGTCCCGGCCATAAAATAGCAGCATGATGAACACGCTGCCTTTTGGTAGTATAACCCCGGAAGCTGCGAATGTATCCGCACGCAGACTGGACATGAAAGTGCTGACATCTGCACCCAAATTAACGTCTGGTTCTCTTAATGACTAGAATCTGGACGGCATAGTTTTGGGTTACAGTGGCCGAGAGTCCTCCTCATCTAATAACGGATGAAGTTCTTGCTTGTTGAGCTTTTCACTCACGGAGATAGTCATCTGCGGAGGCTGCGGTGTCACTGTTAATCTACACGTGGATTCAAAGTGATTTCCCTGGATGTTACTGATTGCTGCCATTACTTTTCATGTGTTGTTACTCTTAAACCTTTGGCCTTCTGTGCCCCGGAAGACACTTGGTGCAACATAATAGCCTTTGTTGTCTGGTTTGATGGTTTTATGCCTCGATAAATCAGTCTATCTGTGTCTGTCAGTATTAGACAGTCTGAATGGGAAACAATCAATAAAAATGTGTTTATTATAATGTTATTTCTGAGATGGAAGATTTATTGTTGCTGTCAATAAATGACAAGGCCTGTTTTCTCTGTGAACGCTGCATGTTTGAGTGCACCGAGTGCATGGTGTGGCTTTATCCTTTGTCCTTTAAGCTGGATACAGGCCCTTTGTCTTCCTAAAGGATGCTGTGGGTATGTTTCATATGCTCACTGTTGGGTGCAATCGATTTTATTCACGCCTGGTGGTGCTGAGCTATTTATTTCATTTCTCTCAAACGCGGCGTCTTTTAGAAGCTGAATAGCTTATTTCATATTATTATTATTATTATTTATTTATTTATTTATTTTTTAATACATTAAATATGATTGTAGTTAATATAGTATTATGGGGATAATCAAAAAAGCTTAGCAATTAGCTCATGGGAGTTTTATTTACATAAAAATGTTCTAAGGGCAGAATGAAAAATGATTGGTACAGAGAGATAACCAGTCAGATCTTGGTCAGATTTCAGACCAACCAATGTCTTGGTCCCACCTACTCTAATTGCTTGGACCCACCTTCTCTGCAATCTAATTTATCTTTCTGAACATTTAGTAATTAAGGAATAAAATGGATCTTGAAAGCATGTGCTTCCATACAGGTGTAGTAATTAAGTAATTAATGTTACAACTTGTTTTTCTTGTGTATAAGAATGTTCTGAGACGTCTGAAATACATCATGTCAGAGAGAAGGTCGTTCTTCAGTCAGTGGTAAGAACAGGCAGTTTCATCATTATTAATCGGTTGAGAAATTAATAGGATACTGTGGTTGCATGGTAGTGTATAAACTCCCTATTGAACCCAAAATATGCAATTTTGTGAATATTGTGGGGGGAAGAACAGGCAGTGGTCTCACTGGGAGAAAGTCATATGGTTAAATGAGTCATTCTTCACCCTGTTCTCTGTACGCAGATGAGTAAGTGTGTGTGTGTTTTACACGAAGCCTGCTGGCTCGAGTGCATGTGGCCCACAATGTTCTGGCGACTCTGACGTGGTGTGGGGCATGTTCTCCTGGCATGATTTAGGTCCACTCAGTGCCTGATAGAGCAAGGTCAGGCCCAGAAAACATCAAGTCGTTCTGTGTGATCATCTTCCCCCTAAAGCAAGATGGTACTGTCCTGAGTATATTCCTCCAGTGCACTGGTGACCCAGGGCACACAGGGCAGCCGCGGTCACAATATGGATGTAAAAATAATGTACACAGTGGTCTCCAGCTCTGCTCCTGGAGAGCTGCTGTCCAATAAGCTACCTGGCTTCTGATGAGCCACACCTGTTCCTGGTATTTAGCTGACAACAGGTGTGGATCATCAGAAGCCAGGTAAGATAGAAAACCTACTGGACAGTAGCTCTCTAGGACCAGAGTTAGAGACCCCTGTTGTATACCATATGCCATGGTCGTCACGGGAACCAGGTCTCGACATCAGAGAGCAGCACCTCGGACAGAGTTCTCCATCAACAGAATATTGAAATTCTTGGTGTTGATCTTTTCACTAGAGTTCCAATCACATCCCTGCTGGCCAACAATGGGGCTGATCTGGACATGTTTCTCAGTTACACTCATTGGTAAGAATAAAAATGATCTAATTGTCAATGCTCCTGCGTGATACGCAAATGGTATATTACTGTAATAACCGCAACAGAGTCTCCTATGAAAACTGATATCTCTTCAACAGTGTTATAATGGACAATGAATATATCAGTTCTTTGTGATTATTCTGTAGCTCTAACTTCAGAAAAGTGCTTTCGCATAATTCAGGATAATCCCTTCAGAGTTACCATCTTGGAATGGTAACCACTTTTGGTGTGATGTTGTGTGACTTCAGGCAGTGATTCTTCCTGGAAGACATGCTATTTTAGTTTGGGAACGTACGCTGGTTAAAACCAGGCCATTGACTCAGGAGGCAATGATATTATTGACATATCTGACATTGTGGTCTTCTCTGTGCTCAGAATAAGCTCAGCCTCACTGTTTAGGGCTGTCTCAGACTAGCCACCACACTCCCGTGAATCATAATCAGGTATCTGAATGAGAAACACCTCAAAAATACAAAACTCTGATGGGAGACTCCCATCTGGGCTACACGGACATGGATGTAAGCAGCTAATAGACCGTTTGCTTGTTGATGAAATCAATTATTCGGTTTCATATTGCTTGGAGACCTGATAGCACTGGGCACTAAATCACACTGACCGCATGGGAATAAATCACATCTCGTACGGTTTTTTCCTCCTTCTGTGGGATAACGTGGGAGATTGTGCTCTGTAGCGGAAGTAGTGGGGTTCTTTAGCTTGCAGAAATGGGAAGAGGACGGCCAGCCTGAAGCTCTCAGCTCCTGTCTGCACTTCACTCAACGCCTTCCCTTACTTCCTGTCATCCAAAGAAGTCCTGTACAGGTGGCTTTGGGTTCAAGTCCTATTTTTTTCTCTTCTCTTTTAATTTTTAACCTCTGGGTCTCTTCCACCTTTTTTCATACCAGAGGGGATATGATATCGCCCGGGGTCGAATCCAATTACAGTTGATCTGACAATTCCCACGCTGTGCTGTAAACAAAGAGGGCTGCCTCGTGCTTTGCCAAGCACTACCCAGAATGGTTGTTTTGTTTGCCCGGTGGCTCCCGCCCTGGCAGCAGGTGGTGTGGTGCTTAACGATCCATCACATCAAAAATCCCGGGGAAGGGGGTTGCTCTGTAGCCGAGATACTTGACTTGAATTTCCTCCGTAAATGTCAGGCTGCATATAATATATGAAACTGTAAGCTAAATTGGTCGATTCAAACACGTTCCTGCAAGCAAATAAATAATAATACTATTGTGTTACTAATAATATTTCCCTATAAAAAGGCCAATGAAAGCCTACTGTTGGACTGGCTTTCCATAAACCAAGCGTATTAAATTCCACTTGGCACCGTGAAAACGGGAACAGCTGATTCGATTTGTCTGAGATAATGGTTAACACGGGGGTGGTGGGTAGTTTCACCGTGTCTCGGCGATGCCGTTTGAACAGAAGTAAATCCCCTTGTCTGGGGAAAGTTTCCGGAGTGGCGGGTGTGTTACCGCGAGAATCATGTGCCGGTAACAGAGTAACCCCCGGGACACTCCAAACGGACTTGCTGGCATACTGATACCGCATGACACCATTGGCTCCCAGCAGATCGATACACCCAGTGCTGTGATGAGTCATCTGGAAGGAGATTCTCTCACCACACCTTTTGCCCCCTTGCTTGGAGGCAAAGGACAAGGCCTTACATTAAATATTAATTCTTTAAAGGCAGCAGAGAGAATCTATTCGTCAAAACGATTAAAACTTCTTATGTCAATACAGATTTGTCTTAGAATAAAAAACAGAAAATATAGCTTTATCTAACTATTTCTCACCCCTAGGATCCAAACACAAGATACAAAGGATTTGACTCATAACTGAAAAAACTTTAATAGATGAAAACTGTCAGAATGTACCAGTGTGCTAACTTCCAGCCTCAATCATCTGCATGTTGTAGACTGTTAAATACAGGCTTGCCTTACACAAAATAAAAATTAATTAAACAGAGTAGTCCGTGTGAAAAATAGGTCTACAGCATGAAATGGAGGCACACTCCAGAGGTTTCCCACAATACCTCACAGCCGGAGGCTCCTAAGCAATGGTTTGGGCAATCTCCTTTTCTTGTGTGTTCCACACATATATTTTGGTACAGAAGTGGAGGGATTCATTTGTATTACAGACACATCCTCCCCCAGAAGCGATTAAAAAAAAAACATTGGCCTGTCTGCTGAATGCCTGGGGGACCTCGGGAGAGCGTCGGATCAAAGCTGTGCTTATTTATGGAGAATAATAAGCCTAATTGGGAACTTTGCGGGCCGATTGATCCGCAATCGAATGCAGACCGGCCCTCTCGCTGCCAAGTCATGGGCAGTGAGGGGACTGGGACGCCGGAGCCCAGGGCAGGGCCTTTGGCTGGGAAACCTTGCCCCAGATCCACCGCCAAAGTCGACATTGTGCTCAGTCACGTCTTTTTTTCCTGCAATTTATGCAGCTAATTCTATTTTTAGAGATTTTTAAAAATAGCTTGATATTAAATGATGGGCCAGCTGTAGTTATGCTGAGTTTAAACCAGCAGTTTTCTGGTCTCAGTCTGAAAGGTCAGACATGCCACCTTGCTGAGACAAAATCGCTGTCAAGGTCCTTCAGAGGAATACCATTACTGCGTGGTCGAGACGTCAGGATGCCTTACAGCCTGCTAGAATCACCACTTTCCTTCCAAAGACATGCATCTTTACATGCTATCCATAGACTTAAGCAGTAAAGTATTTTCACTAGAGCCTAATGGAATTAAAAGGTTCAGATATACGGAGGTCATGTTCCCTGCGTTGTGCCATAAACATTTTTTGTTTTTGAGAAAAGTTTTTTTCTCCTTTTCTTTCTATTTACATTATATAAATGAGTAACCTTTAAGTCTGAAATGTCACTTTCAGCAACTGCTCATCTAATTGGGATTACGTGCATCCATGCATCAAGTTCCCTTTCCTGTCGCAGGGAGCACTGGGTATAAGTATGTGACTATCTCAGGGCGTTAAAGGTCACGGATGCACCTTATGAGCATGTCTCTGGACTTGGAGGAAACCTCGGTAGCTCGGGGAGAGAATGTTCTGTAGAATCTGACCCCACTTGACCCAGTGTCCTGCTGGACCTCTGCAACAAATCAAAAAATCTTGTATTCCTAATCCTACCAACATATGAACTCTTAGAATAAGCAAGTTAATTCTGGTTCTTTTGTCTGTTGTTCTCGTGATTGACTGCATATCCCCCTTACAAATGAAGTTGCTGGGGTGGATTAGTGCTTTTCACAATGGCCTCGTACGTTTACGGCTGCGATTTCAAATCCTGCCCTGCAGTTTGCTTGTAGTTCCCACGTTAGTCTGGCTTTCCTTTGGGTTAGGGGACCTTCCCATAGTGTGCAATTCAGGCTGCATGTATGTGCCGTTTGATGGACTGATATCCCATCCAGATTGTTCCCTTGCATTGCGTGCTGCACTCAGCACAAGACAGTACAGGATAAGTGCTTTTGGAATATGGCTGGATCCATGGACAGACACAGAAATTGCCGTTAGCCTATGACAGGTTGGTCAGAGGAAAACAGAGTGACTCTTACAGACTCACGTTTTCCAGGGAGAGCCCCGAAACTCACACTGCCCTCTTTGTTGTCAAGGAATGAATAATTATCTTCTCCAGAGAATGGAGAAGTGTGGCTTTCAATGGTAAATCTTTTTTTATTTCTAGTTTAATTAGATGGCACTTTGGGTTGCTGGCAAAAAGAGTGTCTCCTGCCTGTTGATCACAATAACTGCTCAGAGTCATACCAGTAAGCCATGATATCTTTGGAATACATTACAGGCCTGGGCAGCGGGTCTGATACGTCTCACTTCTGTTTAATTGCACATTTGGCATTACTGCTGTCCCCTGCCTCTCATACGGACACCTGTTATCGGATGTCCGACCTATTTATCTGGTGCCTGCGGTAACAGAGAGGAGTGACCGGACTGCAGAAATCTGCCTGGAAATGGGAGACGGCTCTGGGCAGTGGCTCTTTGAAATAAAGCCCATCTGATCAGCACTTAGAAATCCGGAGATACATGCAGCAGGAGAGTGGCCCCTCTGAAGTGACAGGTGATACCGGGGGTGGAGGCGGGACACAGAATGTCAATGGGCCCCCTTGTGTTCCCATAGCTGGCTTTGAGCGGCTTCACAGTCCCGCTGCTGCCACGGTAACCTTTATGCAGGTATGGACTGCAAAAGTACCTGGGAGAGAATTTTCGAGACGGCACAACGGGGCAGCCGTTTGTAATGTCCGCAGGGGGCTGAGACCCTTTCAGCAATGGCATAAATTATTGGCCCCCAAATTATCAAAACCACCCAATGCAACCCCCTGGACCCCCTTAAATGAGTGGAGACCTCAACCCCCCAATGCTCAACCCAAAGACATGCCCTCGGCTTTCAGTATGTTGAGGGTTTTAGTCCGCAGTTTTAAAGGTTTTATCATTGTGATAGTCAAGCTAATTGCTTAATTCCACAGATGTCACTACTGGTGCGCATGGTTCATAAATCCCAATTAGCAGAAATAAATAAAAAATATATACACACGTTTTTAAATTTATTTTTGCTCATTGGGATTTATGAACCATATATATATATTTCAGATATTTCACTTATTCAACTTTGCCTTTAAAAATCCTGTTCTTTTTCAGAAATGACATTACATTCATTGGAGCATATACCATTCTAGAGATTTATTTCTCAAACACTTAACTTAAGGTCGTTGCGTGTCGTTATGCCTAAATACACCTTTTATTTGCCCACCAAGTCTGATGCTTTCAGCTGGAAAATAAAACCACTTTATGAAACTGTTCTTTATTTTTTATTTTGATTCTGTGAAAAAATTGCTTGTTATTCCACAAACGCTTAACAGGCCTGCTGGTCCACCATAAAAATGATTTTTAAGTCTGTGGTACATAGCGGTCTCACTTTTCTTACCAACAACTATAAATGAATAAAATCATTATTTTTCTGCACATTTCTGATGCTGTTTTACTGTGGCTCCTAAATGGAGAAAACCATGAACATCTAGTAATGTAATGTGTTCCTTGGTTTCAGACCAGAAATATACATCATTTACTGTTTATTTTGTGAGTAGTAGGTAGGCATTTTCATGTTCTGTTTCCTGACCTGTGGAACAGACCTGGTCATTGTCAATTGAATACAAATTATAGAGAGAATATTGGCTTTTCTCTTTTTGTAGTGCCAATGATTCTCTGTGAATAGAAGATGAGATACTGGAATGTTCTTGGAGAGCTCACATTATCGGCATATTGTCTGATTTTTTGCACTGCTTTGTACTGAACCGGACAACCTGGACTATTATGTGCTGCCAGTATCTTAAGTTTCACTGAGTGGCTGAGTGACATTTCCAACGCACTTGTTGCACATGGCCAACAAAGATCCTAAATCTTCAATGCTCTTCTTAAAGTCAAAATGACTGTAAAAAGTGCTGTAAAGAGATGAACATACTGAATGGTAGAAACAATCCAGAAATGCAGAGGGGGCCATTTTCAGAGCGTATGCATTGTTACTCCCCATTACAATGTAAATAGGACTGTAAATGTCTCCCTTTAGTGTAGGAAGGTGAGATGGAAAACACAGGGCTGACACTTTCTTCGCGGTAAATGCGATACCACTTCCGGATGTGGACTGGTAACAGTATTAACAATGCAGGTTTTCGGGTTAATGTCCCCATTTTGGCCGATGCTACCCGGCTCCTGAAGAGAGCTTCAGCTCAGAAAAACAGGTTTTGTGTGTGTGTGTGTAAAGCGGGCCACACACAGATACTGCTCTGGCAGCGATATGTGCTTTTCCCAGTCAGCCGCCCCTGCTGGTGTTTGTTCTTGGACACGGTGTGTTCTCTGCTGACTCAAAGCTTCGCACCATGGGATCGCTCTGCCATTCGCTGTTTGCACTTTTCAAGCCATCTGTGTCGACTTTTACCTGGTGGCGCTCCGGGTCGGTATGGCGTGAAAGCGTTGTGGCGGGTCTTTGCGACTGGTGCCGCTCCGGGTCGGTATGGCGTGAAAGCGTTGTGGCGGGTCTTTGCGACTGGTGGCGCTGATTTGCACAGCTCAGCGCCATTAGGCTGAGAAGTAATTTAGTTGTACGTAAAAAAAAAATTTTTTTTACCTTGTTAAAATCTACGTAGTTTATAATTTCTTCCCCTTCACACTGGTTTTTTCGGGAGCATTGTAACGACGGAACATCAGGGTTGAGTTTACATTGTGCCTCCATTCTGTGTTTGTTGCCCTTGCATATTCTCCCTGTGTTTACATGATTTCCGGTGTCTCTAAATTGCCCTTAATGTGTCTGAGTGGGGGCCTTATAATGAACTGGCATCCCAGCCTGGCTGTCCTCTGCCCCGCGCCCTGGGCTGGGATAGTGCTTATGGAAAATGGGTGGATTCCTTTTTTAATCTTAGCTAAATGCATCTGAAATGGAAAGACAAGAACTGGGCAAAATTTAGTACTATGTTCAGCAAAATTCCATGAGTTTTACAATGGAAATTATAGCTTCTATCAGCACTGTAAGTGAATCTGGAAAACACAACAGCAAAAATAGTACAGTAAAAATATACTTGTCATTTCACGCTGCTGTAAAACTTTCAGAAAGTTTGCAAAGGGGCAAAAACAGGTTATCCTGTGCTGCTCTTTGGCCATATAGCCATAAAGAAAGCGATGGGAGTGAAACAGTCAAAGTCGCCGAGGACATCGCTAACATGGACTGTGGCGACTGCTGGCAGGGAGCCTGGGTGGGTAACACAGGGACGCTGCCATTTTTAGGGGGGAATCTATGAACAGACTTTCTGCTGACATCATAAAGTGTAGCTTTATAAGGAGGGTGATAAACGCCCCGTGCTGCCAGAATAAAGCCTGACATCATTTCCTCATTTGCTTTATGAGTTGCAGCACGTGCCTTCTTCTCAGAATGGCACCTTCTTACATTGTTAAGGTGTCACTCTCTGCACTGACCATATGGGGTTACAGTAACTATGACGATGATGGGGCAGGTTGTTGGGGCTGTTCCCGGGTTGACAAGACCCCACTACTGCATCTTTATCATTTTATTATTTATTACGGTAATTCATGTCTCTAATGCCCCCCCCGATCAGACTGTAATGTGTCCCCAACATGCCAGTTTTCTAGGCTGCAGTTAGCGGGACTCTCTTTATGGAATTGTGTAAAAACATTTATGGTCAACAGTATAAATGACCTAAGCCTGAAAGATCAATCCTAATCTTGAACTGCAGGATGGATTGAAATTCATTATATGAGAGGTAATAAATGACCATATGGGACTTAGTCGTGCATATTGGCCCAAAGCGCACAGGGTTATGGCTTAATCCGTAAATCCCAACTGTGCCCTTGCTATGCTGTTACCATTGTTGCTAAAGCTTTTGCACGAGGAAATATATATATATATATGTGTGTGTGTGTGTGTGTTATAAACCCACACAAAGAGCCTGGCTCAGACAAGATAAGGTTTTATTTAAATACAAAGAGTTTGACTTTCTTCATAATGAGCACAAAGAACCGCATTTAATTTGTCGCTTTTGAGAAGCCAAATGTTTGACAGAAGGGAAATAAATAAGGGATGGAGGATGGGGCATTTCTCTGGGCTCCGTCTTAAAGGACTTGAAGGCCACCTAAGTCTTCAATGTGTCTTGTGGACTGGCGGCTCATGGCTGTGCCAGGAGAAGCGCTTTCTGGGCGTCTGCCACGCCTGGCAGCCTGTGACCGGCCACATGGAAGCCCTCAGTCGCCCTTTCCTCCGTGAGTCGGGAGGCCGGCAGCACTGGCTGAGGAATTGTGGGAGCTGAGTGGTTGGGGGGGGCATTTAGTGGCAGCAGCTTCTAATCGTCAGTAATGAAACTCTGGAAATATCCTTAAATGATTTTTCACACCCATGTCGTATAAGACTATGGCCATTCTATCTCTTCCTTTACTTGTGCGTCTAATAAACCCGGCATGCAGGGACTAGGAGGGATGGAAGTTTGCTGGATCAGATTTCTGTGACGGTATATGGACTGTTACAGCAATCCAAAGCTTTGCATGTTTATACATCTGACAGTGTCTGTCTGTAGCCTAATCATGCAGGATGGCCGTTAGCACGTACGGATGTGCCTTGGTATCATTCCCCGCACACCTGAGGGACAGCGAGCATTCTAAAACTCAGGTGGGCCCCGGAGCCACCATGCCGATTGAATCCATGTGTGACTGCATAGCTCATAATTCATGTCTGCAATCTCTCCCATGGGAAGGTGATGCTGGACCCTTTAACTCAGTTGGGGAATTGGGGACTACGATCTTGTTTGTTCAAGCCCGGACTTCATCTAAGTGTTATTATTGGGACCCGAGAATGCGAAAACGGGACATAAACGTCTAATCAATTCATGATGGTGGTTAAATTGAACGCATAAGAAGCCAAATCTCCCAGATGGAGGAGGAAACACGTGACTACTGCTCCTATAGCATTTCTTGATGCAGAAGTTTGAGAAATTTTCCTGTTGCCTAGGTTTTATGGGTCTTCCAGGGGATTTAGCAGATGTGGTGATTAATAAGAAGCCTCACGCTCCACCCCCCTGCCACGCTCTCATTCCATATGGCTGGCACTCCTGAGCCCTATTCCCCCACATCAGCCCCGCTGAGACACCATCACCTGACTCTGACAAAGCAGGATTAATATGGGGCCTGGTCCGCTTTGTAGCAACAAGCTTGTGATATTCCGTCAGCGAAGCAGCAGCCGGTTGGGAGGAGGATGAGGCGGAGCCACTCGGAGCGTCCTGATTGGGTGTCGACTAGCGGCCGCCTCCGCGCTCATAGTGTGCTGGCTGATATAAGATACAACTCATGGACTGTCTGTAGCTTCACTCTCTGCCGATGCTTTAGATAAGTTCCCCTCACCGCTTATGAACCCGGTCCTGAAGACACCTTGTTTATGAGGTCCACTGACTCACGTTGTACCACTTCCTGTCCCGACAGTAAACTTTGCTATTTTGCTTTGATCCTGGTCCTGAATACATTGAGTGCAGCTCAAGGCTTTTCCCAGAATCCCTAGCGCTACTGCAGCTGGCTCCTGACTACAAAACTGTTTCACATTGGCTGTGATACGTGCTTTGTGTACCAGAGGGCTGAGGAGCCGGGTCAGCAGCAAATGGTGCGACCCATAAGATTCTGCAGAGCAAAAGGTGCTGCCCCTATATTCACCCATTTTTGTGATATTAGTTTATTTTATTGGTCATGACTGCAGAGCATCTATACACTGTATGTAACTGTTATGTGCTGTAAATGACCCTTTCCATACATACTTCACTGCCCCTTTGATATGTCATATATTTTGTATGAAACACTTAGAAATTGTAATCGATGTCAGGGCATGTGTATTTCAGAAAAGGCTGGATTATGACGATGTCTGGGGAAAAGTGCACCAGCACTGACTTTGAGAAATGTTAATTATGCGCTGTGCGCTCATGTATGCAACACGTGTTTACTTAGAGAAGAGCCGTGAATGCTTTCCTCTCTCGAACCTCCTCGGAATGCGCATGAGGAAAATCACTGTCCTAATTTCTCACAGCTCCCCATGCTTTTTAAAGGGTGCCTTATATATTTGTTGAAATAGAAGGAGACACAAAAACTGAATGTTGAAGGAGAATGTGTATTGGAAAAAATATTTGAAATATGTTTTTTTTTCCCCCAGAGGTGGCCCAGTAGGGTCATACTTAACACTGGAAGTGATGACTTGTTCAGTAGGGGACTGTGGGAGGGGGCATGCACATTGTATGTAGTGTGAAGGAGCCCCCCCCGCCCCCCCCCCAGCCAAGAGCATTGTAGCACCATGCATTTATCAGTGGAATTACTCTTATTAGCTGGAGAAGTATCGTTTGAGTCATTATCCACAGGAAATGAGCCTAGTCTTCAGCGGACAGAACTACAATTCAACAATTCATATGAGTTGTAGTTCAGTTACATATTTTTACTGGCTCTGACAGCACAGGAAAACAAGAAACCAAGGCGTCTCTCAGTCTTACTGGAATGGTGTACCATCAGCAGCTCAGACATGACTCCATGTCATTAACTTTCCCCTCCGTCTGTAACGTCTGCAATTAGTCTTGACTCATTGAGGCATCTCAGAGACGTTATTTCATTGAAGGATGTCAGGGTGAAATTAAAGCAAAGCCCATGTTCATGCTTTAATTTCGAGTCATCCTCGCTCTGAACTCTTCCGTCTGACCTGCCTTCCAGTAACATTTGAATATTCGTTCTGTGGGGGAAGAGGAATGGGAGAAGTGACATTCAGAGCGCCCGGGGCAAGAGAAGGAAACGGGGGGCAGAGTTAATATTATTCAATCGTAGCTGCCTTAATTTTTGTTACTCTACATTTATGAGGCTGGAAATGTGATCCGCAGACCAGTCAAAATATCACCTGGCTGCATAGGAAGATGTGCCAGCTATCCCATCAGCCCCAGCTCTGCACTTGGCTCTTTCACGCTATTAGTTATGCACTGATGTATTGACTTTGTATACATCCTGTGCATCAACTGCCCCCTGGGGTGTTTAGCCTTCAGAATCATGGGCATGAACACAAGTACGTTAAGTCTGTTAAACACAGTCAGCTCAACCACCCTGTCCAAGCACAATCCTAGCTGAGATCTGAGTAAAGCATGCATTGGGTCTATGACACTGCTGGCTTCTGTACAACCAACCAGTGTCCAGCTGGGAATCTTATTTATTGAGCCAGTTCTGCTAGGAAGGGATTATTCTTAAATATATGCATGTACTTGTAATCATTCCAAATCCCACGTTAGCAAATTATGACTACTCGTACCTTGATCATATCATAACTGGGGACCCACAGCATTTTGATTTTACATAAGCTGATTTGTGTTCATCTTCTATTCATTTGGCAATACAGACGCTCCTCTACTTACGAGATACGTTGAGATACGTTCTGAACAGCTGTTCATAACTTGGAATTCAACGGCATTTTATGGCTATACGCAAGTACTACTGTATGCTGCTGCACGGTGAGAGTAGCGGCCAGAAGTTGTGCTAGGCGGAATTGGCGTGCAGAAACAAAAATTGATTTTGCGGACAGGAAACGAGAGCCCAATGAACACGATTTGGACTTACAGTCCTCCTCGCTCGTATGTTTCAAAGTTTGTAAGTAGAAAGTTTGTAAGTAGAGGAGCGTCTGTATTTACTAATTGTTGACATCTCAAATATCCTTCCTTCCATTCGTCTTCTATCTGCTTTATTTGAGGAGGGTCTGGAGCCTTAACAAGATGCCATGTTAAATATCTGTTTCTTAAAATAATTTAACTCAGGCCGGTGTGAGAGAAGCATGGCCGTACTTGTGATCTGCATGTTGTATCACATGACGTGACACAGGCATAGTACCCCTTTCCCTAAGAAATCAGCTGCTTCTCACTTCTCTAAATCTCCACACGTCTGGGCTCAGGGTCTGTGTGATTTCGTCTCTCTCCACAGTCCCTGCTGGGATTGGAGGGCTTATTTTAGCAAATGTTTCCTTCAAAGATCTTTAACCCACATTTGTCAATGGCAGACATGAGCGGTAAGACGACGGCCTTGTACACACATGAACTTAATTTCTCACTCTCTCTCTCTCTCTCACACACACACACACACATACAAGTTTGTAATTATATCTTTGTGGGGGCTTTCCATTTATTTCTGTTGGGGAAAACTCTAATCCCAGCATGATGACCTCTTAACCCGTACCCAGCCCTAACCCTAACCATAATACAAGACATTTAGTATTTTTAGTTTTTTGGCTTTATTCACAGATTTTTGTGGGGACCTGAAAAATTTGGTCTCCACAATGTAAAATAAACATAACACACACACACACACTCACACTCACAGCTCTGCAGTATTTACTGTACATGGTGTCATCTAAACATCTCCCTATCTGTAAGTGGTCAACACCAAGCAGATGTCATGTTTGCATGATGAATAAAGCTATTTGGTGGCAGATAGACTGAAGCCCCCGATTCTTGCAGCATCTCCGAGAGCCTTGAGAATAAGTACTTCCCCTGACAAGGGCGTCTCTTCCATTAATCTCCCCCTCCCAGCTTCACATGAGGCGGCAGGTTCCAGAAACCCAACACAGGCATCACAGCATGTTATGCTAATGGCCTCAGAATGCCAGTGACCAGCGGAAAAAGCATAATTAGGTACTGAAATAGTGTCCCATTGTACAGACATATGAACAGATTAGTGTCAGTGATGGGCGCTGTCTATGTGAGGGGGGTCATAAATTAGGTGGGACTTGCTTTTGGGGACTTTTTAATGGAAGCCACATAGCTTGACCAAATGGCCTGATGCGTATTAGCATGCAAAACCCATCACCGCAAACGGCGAGGCTGCTGACATCCCCCAGCAGAACAGACCTGAATAAACAGCGAAAAATGTTTAATCTGTTGTTTAGCATCACTGCACACCGCTTATTGAATGTTTCCGTTTAATGAAATGCTCATTAAAAATATAAACAGGTTTATGATGGAGGAAATTGAATTTCTTAAGATATAAGATAGCAGAAGAGCCCCGCTGGTGGCCTGCAGACATGTCAGTGTCTCGGGGGGGGACAAACGCAGAGGTGCGGATCCTTCGGATATGGCCAGGATTTATTCCGATTCCGATCCGAACTGCAGACCGTCACCCTGGCCGGGCTGAGGGCTTGGCTGAAATGAAATGAAATGAAATGTACAGCCTGAGTACAGATATTTTATGGGTTCCACTGAAATAAAGGTAGCTGAAAGACCGCAGTGTGTATGTTGATGTTTCCATGTCCTGTGTGTGTCTCGCCAGTGTGGGGAAGCAATAAAAAGGCCAATAGGATGTTGGGTTACATCTCTAGGTGTGTGGAGGTTAAGTCAAGGGAGGTGATGCTATGATGATACAATTCCTTGGTAAGACCCCACCTTGAATATTGTGTGCAGGTTTGGTCACCATAACTTAATATGGACATTTCTGCTTTAGAAATGGTCCAGCATAGGGCTATGAGAATGGTTCCTGGTCTTAGAGGAATGTTATATGAGGAGAGGTTAGCTGAGCTGAATCTCTTCAGCCTCAAGCAAAGGAGACTAAGGGGGGACATGATCCAGGTATATAAGATTCTAGCAGGTCTGGATGCTGTTCAGCAAAATGGCTCCTTCAATATTAGTTTAAATACTAGAACTTGTGGCCATAGGTGGAAATTAGCAGGAGAACATTTTATAATGAATTTGAGGAAGCACTTCTTTACACAGCGTGTAGTTATAGCATGGAATAGTCTTCCTGTTAGTGTAGCGCAAGCTAAAACCCTAGGTTCCTTTAAATTACAGTTAGATAAGACTTTAACAACTCTGAGCTATTAGTTAAGTTCTCCCCAAATGAGCTTGATGAGCTGAATGGGCTCCTCTCGTTTGTACATTTCTTATGTTCTTATGTCTGTTGGAGGGCATGCAGAGGGGTGGGGCAGTAAAATTTGTCAATTCTCTGGGGGCTTTGGTTAAGCATGCGATCCACAGTCACGTCCCTGGGAGAGGTCGGTTTTATTTGTATTAGGATAAACGACTTCATTAAAGATATAATATTAAAATAAAACAGGGTGCCCCCCCCCCCCCCGTAATGCCATCACGCATCCCAATAGGACGCTTAAAGCAGCCTGGGTGGTGGGGGCCCTACTTCTACCAGCTCTGTCAAAACGCTCTCCAAATTTATTTCCCATTGTTTGAAATCAGTGGAACAGACAGAGCCTTATTCTGAGTCTTTGAATGGCCCATTAACTGCAGTGTGCATCTCTCACAAAGAGAATTTTACCTTCCAGAGAACATTCTCTGTACAAATAATAGGCCTATGCACTCGCAAATGTCAGGATTTTTTTTTTGTTTGTCGTTCAGTTGAGTGTGGAGCTGTTCATGCAAATAAAGTTTATTTTTCCCAGTATATCGAGTCATAAAATAATGTGCCTGGTTTATTTAAATTTCTGCTGCATTATTATTTGTTATAAAATATATGTATGTTCCAGCAAAGTATAATTTCCAGTAATACGGTGCTATGATGCCTATGCCCTGTACTTTGTAATGCAATACATTTGTTTGATTTCATTATTTTGTTAGATTAATTAATATGAATGATTGAGGCTGCTTGTAAATTGATTTTGCCCCGGATTGGTCCAAATGTGAGTTTTGTGGTACATCATCACCAGGAGACACCATACTGTACACTACACTCTTAGCTGACAGAATTGGCATCCTTGAAACCTATGAGCTTTAAGAGGTGTTTGATATGATGGGCCATCAGAGGGTTGTGATTGGCTGGGAACAAAAGTTGTTGTTCGAGGTGTTTTGCAGTGGACCTCCCTGTTGGAGACAGAATGGGTTTAATTAAAGGGGCTGATTTATACAACACCGCCTGAGCAACATTAAAAAAAATGTTCGTGCAGGCAGCATATTTTAGATTGCATGTAATTATGCGTAACGTTTTTCATTTGCTTAGCACTGGGCCTTATTTAGAGCAGCTGATGTGTATACCCTTTACGTGGGCAGCCAAGCTCAATGATTCACATAGGTGAAAAATGCCTTAGAGGAAAATGAATCTTTGATTTTGGGGTTTTTTAATATCATTAATCCTTCTCAGACAGAAAGGCTTCTTCACTCTGCATATGGAATAATGGGGAACTGCACATGCGTTACAGCTATTATGGAGGAAAACGTGATTTTTTCCCCCCAGATCTCATCAACATTTGATTTTCAAAGCTGGTATTAACAACCAGAGCTTGATATATTTTAAGTGCAGCAACTGTTTGTTCAATGACTCTTTGGCGTGGATAAGATTCAAGTCCAGGAACGAGAGGCACGCAGATAGAGCTAACTGGCTGGTATCGAGCCCTGGGTTTATGCCAGAGACCTGGGAAATGCCAACTTTGGGTGTCACACTGCCAGCAAATTCATCTGCATGCTGTTACTGGTTCTGTGGGAGGCAGAAGCGACAGGCCCATCCAGATTCACCTCCATCTCCAGGATGCCTGTTCTGCTGGACATCTGCACATGGAACAGACCCAGAAGGTGAAACTGACTTCTTGGGTGACTTGGGAAACCCAGTTTCAGAACACTGGATAATTATGGGGCAATCTTGTAATTCATAAATTTAGGATGGTTGGTGTTTATTTAAGGCTCTCAGGAAACGTTTTTTGTTCAGAACAACAACAGTATGTGTGAAGACAAGGCTGGAATTCACGTTAAAATCCAAAAATCCATTTGAACCCAACTGCGTTGCTAGTTATTCTGAGCAGACAGAATGAGAGTCATATGGACTGTGGAAAACATCAGATGCACCTTCCAGGTCTTGTGCCTGAACACAGTAAACAGGGCCAGATGGAGATGTCTTTCATCAGTGGGTACGACCGCCAGTCTTAGACAATATCAAACGTATGACCCTCGCCATCAGACAGCAACCATTAATGAGGCACCGTGACCATAAACAAGCCCTTCTAGAAACCGCAGAATGCTTTTAATTGACCTCAACACTGATTTAGGTGACACATGAGCAGGATGAGATGGACAATTAAGGGTGTAGACTGTCTCCATATTGGATTGGACATGTAATGGGAACAGAGTGCAGGTAAATCTAATCAATAAACTAACCATATCCTGCATGCAGAGTTCATTTAGTGCATATCGGTAAATTGATAAAAAGGGTTTGGGTGACTTGATAAAATACGACCAAACCAAGGCAGCTGTTGTCTCCTATATAATGATGGTCAGGAGAGTAATGAGGGTTGGTTGGGGGGGGGACCTGACACTTTTTTGGACCATGTAGAGATACAAACAGCCTTTACCCAAGATTGTTTCAAAGGGATCCATCAGAATATAGGCCGTCTGCCCTGCGTTGTTTGCAAGATACTGACATCGACGTCTTCTCAGATAGGAGATGCTGTTTAACAAACTCCACACCCCTGACAGGAATGCCAAATCCAGAGGCGTAATGGAGGGAAGCACGTGGTGTTCATGTGCAGCCGGGGGGAGGGTGGGGGGTCACGGGGGAGGACTGCTCTGTGTTTACGCTGATGAGAGCAGATGAATGTTTAGCTCAACGTGTCCCGATGGCGGAGACATTTCAGCTTTGTTCTTCAGAGTGTTTCTGCAGTGTGAATGCTGATTCTGAGCACAGTCCAAACCATGTTTAACAAAAAAATAACATTTTCTCTTCCCACTTTACCCTTCCAGCTGTAAGCAATGGTGACAATTCAAAGAGTCTTCACACTGACTCCAGTACTGTCCAAACAGCGGTTTAAATGAATCTATAGTTAGAGCCAGGCTTGGGCTGACCTTAAGCCTGCTGGTTTCACGCTGGATGCGCAGAGCAGCATTTACTCCCTGTGGAATGGTAATGCTGCCCCGAGGCCTTCCTGAACCCTGTCGCTAACTTAACCACACAACAGCTGCTCAGGAATTATCCCCAACAGTAAATCCAGATTTCATATACAAAGAGCTCCGTTATAGATAATAACAGGCTTCTTATTCCTGATCCAATCTCCCACAGCCAGGGTCTTGGCGAAATCCTGAGCTTGGTGAACATGGTTTTTTTCTAGAAATTTCCAGGTAGAGAATTAACAGGAACCAACTAAGGGAGTCAGTCAGCAGCAAGTGGTGCTGCTTCTCCTCACACTGAATGGATGAGCTGTTTGTGAACAGGCTGCTTTTCCAGCAAGGCCAATGCTTTTAGCCGAAGCAGAAAGCAAACGACAATGAGTCTGTTATAATTAATTATAAGCTCTCAATAGCTCTCAATATAAGGAAAAAAAACACTTCATGTGATTCTTGGCTATATGTATAACTGTACATGTCTGTTGTCACAGTTTATCATATACAGTTGAGAGTAAGATGAAGCTAAACCCATTGGGCATAATGATAATAATAATAGTTATAATAAGAAGATGAATAATAGCCATAATAATAAAAACATGCAATCATTGATTTTATTTGAACAGATCTACTTGAGTTCTACATTATCATTAAAATTATAGCAAAATACATATTCCCACGTTTGTGAGTGTGCCATGTGATGGGTTAGCACCCATCCTGGGCGGTTCCCTGCATTGATCCCACAGTCTATGGACCCCCTGAAACCATAAATAGTTTCAGAAAATTGGTGGTTCTTTCAGTCGGGCAGGCTGTACGCCTGTGAAGTTCTCACACCTTCTATTACACAGGACCACCCCAGAGTCCATCTTTCATCTTTCTGTGGGTATTTCTCTCAATAACATGCTTTAAGGTCATATTTACACAGCTAGTCTTGGGGCTAATTAATCAACTCCGCCAGACAGAACTGTGTGAATTATATCTATAAATTTTTAATAATATACATTGTGAAATTTGAGCTTGATCTCTGTATAGAGGATCAGAAATGTATTATGAAGATTATGCTTGAACCACTTGTCCCATGTAATTAAAATATCAATGACTGATTATGCAGCTCCAAGAAAGCATAGCAGTAATGGCATTAGACTTATATGTATGATGCATCCACCTCAAAACTTAACAAGGCACCATGAATGCACACGCCCTGGATCAGTTAAGCTACTAATGTTTTAACACAAACCGCAGTTTAGCAAATTACTAACACTAGACACTGCGGAGCAGTGGCAGCGTAGCAGTCCTGTACTGTCAAGCATTTTTTGCACCGATCAGCAGGGTGGGTGGAATTTGTGTGTAATCTGAGCTGACAATTACCAAAGCTCTCACACATGCACACGCATAAGCACACCGCTCACTGAGGCCTGTTTCCTAACTTAAACCATTAGCGAATCAATTCATCAAAAGGTTGCTGAATATTTCATGTGGCATCTAGGCCCAGCAATAATTCTCTAAATCCCAGACAGAAATATTGCTTCTGTACCTTGAATCCATGGGCCTAGGAGGGCAGATGGCAGAAACATCTGGGTATACGGTGGTGAGGGTGGTTGAGTTGGATGTATTGGTGATGATCCTTCTGGAATTTCCCACTGATAAAGTCTTATTTGGGCTCCTTGTGTGTTGAGACTCTACACCCTGAGTATGTTCTGCCTCTGTGTACTGTCTGTCCGCTGATGAGGCATTGCTTACTCTTGCGTCTGGACATCCACAGACCCCTGGATTTGAGATGGTTTGTAAGAGATGGTGCCAGACAGCAATATTCATCCCAGCAAAGCACCTGCTCAGCCTCTGGCTCCTTTATATACTGTATGTGTCTGTAAAACCCCTGGTGGATTCAAGAAGGGGATCCTTTATGTATGTTCCTGACTGGGGTTAAAATTACAGGAAATGCCTTTCTCTTTCTTAAGCTGAATCTGAATACCTGCTAACATCATACAGAACTTTTTACATGTTAATATTTGTTGGCCAGAAGCTGTGTTCAATCAGAAATGCAACCTAAGATCTTTGCATATGTCATTGACCAATCTACTTGCTTTATGGAATCTTATTGGAGTCCTTAAAAACATCACGACCGCTAATGACTCTGCTTTTTTCTGTGTTCTGGAGCTGGGGGCATTTTATAACTTCCAAGAAGCATAGAACACCAACAGGCCGATAGTCATGGTCTGGTGGTTCATAATCTAATGGCCTATGGTAGAGGGTACTGCAATATGAGTTCAGCGCAGTGAAAAAGTCATTGCCTGGTCTCATCGTCTCAGCTGTCATGCGGTGCTACCCCTGCAGGCTCCAGTCTGGATGCTAGTCATGCCCCAACCATAGGAGCAGAACCAATCAGAGCAGAAAATGCTTGGATGTCCTGCCAGTTGGATGAAAGTGTCAACCGACAGGAAGGGTGTATTGACAATTAAGCTTTAAGCAGACAGATCAAAAGGTTGTGCTGTGTTTACTGCCACGGCTGAACAACGGCGTCTCAGGCACGTCAGCGTGGCTGATTATAGCGGGGGGGGTGAGGACGGAATGAATATAAATTTTGACATATAGTCATGAATGAAAAGCACTTGCAGAAAGATGGGAGGATGGCTTGGCTGGTTTGCTGGTCGCTCCCTAACAGCCCAAATGCCGAATTCGTGGCAGCAGTGGAGCAATAATTGAACAACAGGGAATGGTCCTGTGATGGAATGAGACAATCAAGCAAGCAAGTCATCAGCTTCTGCTCTAATAAAAAAAAAAAACACGTTGAGGGAGGCCCAAAGCCTTCTTTGGAACCAGATTTCCACATACAAAGGATATTTCTTTGTGGTTTAGCACACAGGTGAGACACCACCTGGAACGGGGAGGTTTATTTAAATGAGTTCGACTCTTGTTCCATCTGCCGACTGCTGGGGCTCCTCTCAGGAAGAGGTGCTGGGAGAGTCGGCGGTCTCACCAGTTCAGTCACCTGGAAACGGCTGACCTTATCCGCACTGTTGGCCGTCTCGCTTGCCTTCCTTCTGCCAGTGAGCCTGCGATTACCTCATCAGGGAAATGGCAACAGGAGTCGAAACGTTCCTGTCCTTAATCTGGTCTGGAGGATGTCGGCGCCAAAGCTGGTCAACAGCTTGGCCGCCACGCATTCAGGGAGACTTAACCCAATGATACCAGTCCTAATTTTGCCATTTTCACTCGTCATTTGCTGCGGTGTATCTTTTGTTTATCGCTTTAAATAAACTGGAAATCTTGTTTGAAGTGTCATTGGTGTTCCCAGGCCTTTATTTATTCATGAACCAGGTTAAAAATCAAAGACTAAGGTGTATTTAAAGAAGGGGGGGAGGTCTGCAAAGCTTTCTGAAAGCTAAGCAGGCCAACCTGTCTGCCTTACTGCTGTGTGGCGTCTTGGCTGAGCAAAGCACGGCACGGCACTCTAGCAATAACAAGGATTCAGCTCGCCTCTTTAGTTCGTATTCCAAACAGGTCTCCAGACACATCGCTCCTCGAAATGGTAAGTTATTCAGTATTCGACATGTTTTGCCCTTTCCATTTTATCGGATCCTGCATGTAGTACGGTACTGTATTATAGTGCTGTACTATGCTGTGTATAAGCACAGTAGTCAGAGGCAAAGATGGTTAAACTGAATCACCTCAATTTATTGAAGTTTCTGGGGAGGGCATTTTTACGTGCAACTAATTCAATTAAGTTTTGCAAGCTGTCTGGTTTGTCTTCTCGAGGATGCTGTTCCATTCGCTCCATTCTGCAGTCGCTGTATCCCGTTTATCTATTTGCTCTCCTTTTTCAGCAGCTCCCTTTCATAAAATTCTATATTGTTATTAAGGGAAATATCACAAAAAAAAATGTTTTATATAAACAGGAAATCAACCGCACACAAGCATGTATGCAGCATGGCTGGCAAAGAGTTTTTTACCACGGTCACATTTCCGTCTGATAATTCTGTGATTTGGCTCCTCCCTATTCAATTCTGTCCAGCAAAAGACTGATGTGCTTTTAGAGTTTAATTAAGAGTCATAGCCCCCTGGAAGCTGTCCTGTTATCTCATGCAGAACATAGTGGATATTGCCACATCCCACAATGGTATTATGCATCTCCTTGCACGCCCACCCCTTCACCGCTGAAATGTCCCTGCAGGATCCAATTTACGCCTCTCGCTGTTATTTTTTCAGCAGATTGCAGGCTCTCCTGCGAGCTCATAGAAATCTTGTTATAATTTATTGTTGCACCGCTGCTGCAGCACATGCGTCTCCATCATGCTAATTGCAACTGAATGAACAGTCAGGCTGATTTTATTTGGGTCTTAATCCAAAACCACTGAAAGCATACTGACCTTTGATTCACCGCTTTACACTTCCGATGTCTGCACACAATGAAGCACCAGGATTATTTAAGTGGAAATGTTTGAAGTTTTTAAATTTGGGAGAATGTATCTGAATTGTCCATATTGAATTGCCGAGGGCATTACGGGTCAGAAACCTTTGCAATTTAATATCATTCTGCTCACCTCATGACCCTAAAGCACTTCCATCTCCATTCATGTGTGTATACACACACACACGCACACACACACACACACACACAGTGGTACCTCAGAACTCCAAATTAATCCATTCAGAACTAACAACAACAACTAACAAAATCCTAAAAAGTTCGAGTTCTGAACGACTTTCCCCCCTAAGAAATAATTGAAAACCAATTGGTTCCCGGCCCCAAAAAAAAAATGTTTTTGCTTTTTTTTTTTTTTAGCATTTAAACACAAAATGGACAGGATAAACGAGAAGAGCTTATACTGTACTAAACACATCTAAGCACATTTATGAAAACAGTCATTTGTATTGTACGAAAATAAATGTATCCAAACAATGAGTAAAGTTAAAAAAAAATAATGTGTCCTCCCCCGATCATCCGCTCCTTCCATGTGCCACGCCCCCTCGTTAACCCTGTGTGGAATTCCCGTGTTTCTGTTTCTGGTTGTTGTCATTAGTCCTGCGGAATTAATCCGCGTTTCAGTTTCCCCAGTTCGATCATTGTGTTGTCCGTCTACGTTTTGCCTGCTTTACCTGTAATTAAACCCCGTATTCCCCGATACCCTGACGTCTGCGCCTTTGTCTCCGTTCCGTCCCCGCTCAGCACAACAATATTATTATAATTAAATGTGTTAATGGTTTATTTTAATATTAAAATAATTAATAAATATTAAATATTTTAAAATGTATTTTATTATATAATAATAATTACTATTACTGTAATACATACACACACACACATACGCTCCTCTACATACAAATGAGTTACGTTCCGAACGACTATTCATAACTTGAAATGTTCGTAAGTCGTCATTCAACATCATTTTAAGGGTATACGCAAGTACAAAGACCCAGGATGCTGGGAGAAGGCATGCTACGCGGGAGTAGCGGCCAGAAGTCATACTAGGCGGAATTGGCGCACAGAAAAAAAAAAAGTTGCGGACAGGAAACAGGAGCCCAAGGAACACAATTTGGACTTACAGTCCTCTTTGTTCGTTTGTCTGAAAGTTCGTAAGTCGAAAATTCAGAAGTAGAGGAGCGTCTGTATATATAATTATATAGTTATAGTTTACTTTTTTCATCCAGGAAGTCATTAAAATTTTAATAACATAAATCATAACTTTAAGGTAAATTTTAGTCACCTGTTACAGTCACAGCTTCTTTTCCCAAACCATTGGGCTGCACCTGCCCCCGCTGTACTGCATTGTATTGTATCGCATTATATTTTTAGTACTGCTTACTGCAGTGGCACCATGCACATACTTTCCCAGCGCATCACCTATTTATTGCATCCATTGCATATTTATTGTTTCACTCCACTCTTTTGTCTTGCACTCTCATCTCTTACTGCACTGCTGGGTGTTCTGAATTGCACTGCTTTCATCCCCCCGTGCACATGTCCGCTCCCCTGCAACTGTGACGCGAGAATTTCACCGCGTTCCATGGAAGAAATATGACAATAAAAATTTGAAACTGGAAACTTACATATCCTGGATTGCTTTTCCCAAATCTTCCACACCGAGTGATTTCTGTCTGATGTTGCAGTTTGCTGCTATTCAAATATCTAAAGCCTGAATATCTCCCAGGAAGTTTAGAGACTCACATTGATAGATTTTGTTTGAGAATGATGCTTTACTTTGCAGTTTAGCCACCTGCAGGAGCTGAGTTTAATTAGGGTGATTATGCTATCGCCTGAGTAAGCAGTCAACTCGATGCTGTCAAACACAGTTTTTTTTGGGTTGTAATTACTTGTGTACATTAACCGGCTTCAGTTTACATGGCTTTAGGCTGATCAGACACTGCCTGCTGGGAGGTTCCCCAGCAGGGTATGTGGTTGTGAGTTAATATAGAATGGTGGTATGTATTTCAGGTTCAGGGAAAAACCACACAGTGCTGAGTGGTTAAGGATGAACCTTAAGTCTCATTAAAGCCATGATCCTGATGATGCAAATTTAGCCAGGATGCTCACAAACCACCGATACCAGTGTTTCCCAACCCAGTCCTCAGAGAACCCCGGACAGTCCACATTTTTGCTCCCTCCCAGCTCCCAGCCAATCAGGAACACCGAATACTTGGTACAGGTGTGCCGGGAGCTGAGAAGGGGGCAAAACGCAGACTGTCTGGGATCTGCGAGGACTGGACTGGGAAACAGTGACTTATACGACCGACTTTCTATATGTATGGCTGCATGGGGGGAAAAACGTCATGCATTAAATATTGGCAACTAAAATCTGCTTTTGTTGTGCAGCTGGCCTTGCTGGCAACACAAACTAAATGTCATCTGCGCCTGTAGTGAAATGCCAATAAGAAACACAAAGCATGTGGGCAGAACCCTAGAACTGCAGACAGTCATCCCATGCTGCAACCAGTTGACCTTAGTTGCAGAGTTCTCAACTAGTTGGTTGAAACGAAATCAAAATGGATCTTACCAACCAGTAAGATGTCTTGGTCCCACCCCCTCTACAATCTGATTGGTTATCTCTCTGAACCAAACATTTTTCGTTCTGCCCTCAGAACATTTTTGTGTAAGTAAAGCTTCCATGAGCAGGTTTCCTCCAGGGGTTATGCAGATAGGTGAACTGGCATCTTTAAGTTCCTCGTATAGTGAGTGTCCTGTAGGTGTGCATGTGTAAGTACTGAAACGGTCTGCCACCCGGTCCAGGGTGTTCTCCTGCCTTATACTCTGTGCTACCAAGAAAAAATTCCTACCTGCAAATTTAGATATGATTTCAGCAGAAACCCTCTAGGTTCCATTAGGGAAAACCCTGACTGTAAGTTCCAGTAGGTTAACTGAGCATTGCATTATGGGTAGGAGAACTTCCTGCATCTGTGATTCATGTAGGTGAGCCCTCAGGCTTCAGCTTACCCTTAATTACATATTTTGGTTAGCACAGTGTTTCCCAATCTGGTCCTCAGGGATCCACAGACAGTCCACATTTTTTGAGAAGAAGCGAAAATGTAGACTGTATGCCAGGAATGTCAGAGGGAGCAAAAACATGGAGCGGCTGCGGGTTCCCGAGGACCAGAGTGGGAAACACTGGGTTAGCATAGTTGAAACCTACAATGAGGCATCATCTTCATCCAAGTTCCAGTTGCTGGTCCAACTCCCTTAATTGCTTTTTTTAGATGTACTTTGTTCTTAAACGCCACCTCGAGAAATCTCATTAATTCAAGCCTAATTGCTGCCACGGCCTATTCAGTGCATTGTAGGACCATACAGTGTGCAGAGATAATATCAGTATATTTGTGGTCTGACATATCCTTCATCTTTCCAAAGAGACTAATGAATTCTGGGTAATTAATGATTTACATATGCTGGCTGTCACCTGTGAGGTCATCCTTTTCAGTCTCTCTTGTTATCACCTTGCTATTAAAATGGTAATTTATATCCCTGATCATATCCCATATGGGGGGGGGGCTCTGTTTTCTGAGGATGATCTTAGCTGTGCTCAGTTCACTTCTCATATATATGTGTTAAAAATAACTTTTAATAGCTTTCAAATAAGTCTTTTTTACGTTTATATTTTTTTTAAAGTATTATTCAGATAATCTGAACAGGTGATTTAAAAAAAACATTCTGCTGATTTTAAATAATTGTGATCTTGCACCTGCTGGTAAAATGATTTCACTGCTCTATGGTCATCCTCTTCTGCTGTGTTTGACCACTCAGCACTTGATTCTCATTTAGCTAGAAAAGAAAAAAAAACCTTTAATGTTTGATAACTGTTGGATACAAAATTGTCTCTTTAGTTTATGACACATATTCTGTAAGTTTTCACAAGATTTTAAATAAAGTTATCTTTCATCTGACTTGTTATTGCAATGTTAAATTCATCCATTTTCCAGTATAGTGTTCTACCCCAGTATAGGGCTCAATATGGGCAATTCAGGTACAACTACAAACGTAAACCCGACTACAAACCAAAGTACAAACACCGGAAGGACGTGTGAGCTCCATACACAGGGGGGTGGGAATCAGACCCACATTTCTGCAGGCGTGAGACCGGAATGCTACTTAATGAGGCCCCGTGCCGTAGTTATACCTGCATGCTTTATGTTGATTAGTTAACGTCATCAGAATGGGTTTAATGAAGATACTGCCCCTGCAATAATGGGGAGTCCCAGCAGGAGGCACTGTTGTTGTGAATGGAGAAAAGAGGGTCCCAAATCACAGTGAGTGAGTTTCACAGACAGATGCTGTAGACCTGGCTACTCTGATAATCTTTCTTTGTTCCACAACGGAGCTGTTGAATATGGCTCCAACATTGTTCCCTGTCTACCATGTCACAGCACATTTAAAAAATTCTGAATTCCTATTTTCCTTAAATGGCAGCATGGTGGTGCAGTGGTTAACACTGTCGCCTCACACCTCTAGAGTCCAGGGTTTTAGTGTATGTCCTGACTCCATGTGTGGAGGTTGCATGTTCTCCCTGTGTCATCATGACGTGCTTCCCGTTCCCCCCCCCCCTCCCCCCGAGTCTAAGGTGAATTGTTATTGCCGAATTGTCCATAGGTGTGAATAATGTGAGCGTCCTGTGATGCGTTGGCACCTCATGCCAGAGTTATTCCCTGCTTTGCACCCATAACTTCCAGGGTAGGACCCCTGCAACCCTGCACAAGACAAGCAGGTATGGAAAATGAATAATTCCCTGAAATTCAGCTTTGGAAAAGACTCCACTTTATACTTTTAAAAAATCTGCATTTTAAAGTCCTGGTTTAATCCAGGTTCTGCTGGCAGAAGGCTACACTTGCGCGACAGGCTGCTTCCAGACTCAGTTTCTAAGAC
>JABFEB020000020.1:323094-337327 GCA_019775895.2 Stomatorhinus ivindoensis | reverse complement strand
ACAGGCTGCTAGAAGCAGGACTGAAGACCCATGAAGCAAAAGGAAGAAGCCCTTCATTAATGAGAACCAAGGAAGAAACCCTTCATTAATGAGAACCAAGGAAGAAGCCCTTCATTAATGAGAACCAAGGAGGAGGCAGGCTGCAGTTTGCAAAACTGTTTACACATTAAAAACCCATAAACTGAAAAATGAGTGAAACCGTAAATGTTGCTGGGGTCTCATTTTTTTCCAGAGCTGTACATGTATGGTCAGATTTGGATGATAATGGCTATAATAAGGCCATTAAATATGTTAGAAACAGCTTCCACACTCTTGTCTGTTTTATCTATTGCTTGTGGCCATTTCCTGCTCAGAAACTCATTGTGACTCATCGTCAACAGCAACGAGGGAATTCCAGGTCTCACAGTTCCTCACATCATCTGGAGGTGAGGATGACCCCTCAAGTGGATCACGGGAAGCTAAATTCCTCTGGTCTGAAATCTTGTCTGCCGGCGTAAACAAACTGATGATCATCGGTGATGAAACCTTCGCTTCTTACGTCATTGAATAGAGTCACCTGCTTTGACCGCAGAGTGTGGTCGCTTGACCCAGAGGGGCATCAGGAGGCTTTCATGCATGGGCACCGGTGACAGTGCCAGTCAACCTGGCAGTCTAGACTGCACATGAACCTTGGAGTATGGAGATCCTCAATAAGAACAGGGCCAGCCATGGACTTGTTGGTGTCTCCACTTCTTAGCAAAACCCCTGAACCCCCCTGCCCCACTGGGGGCTCCTGGTGGCACCAGTCAGAACTCTATTCGATGATTACAGCTTTTCACAGCTGTAATTGCTCCTAGAATCTCGTGAAATCCTCTGTAACCACAGCTGCTGAAACCAGCTTTTGTACTGAGGGCAGGCTGTGTCCAGTCTTGGTAGAATGTATTTCCCAGTTCATCCCAGTTCAGCCATCAGTGTCGGGGGCATTTCCTGACCCTTACTCACTTTGTTTTATGACCGCATTGGAGAATACAACGCATGAAAATACACATTTATAGAGTATAATGTAGTGTAATGTTTTACTTTCAGATGTGCTTTTTTCCCTTGTAGTTATTAGGTCATTTGGCAATTTTTGTAGGCATCAGCAATTAATGTTAGATGAGTAAATTAAGGTATGGGGTTAACTGGAGACTGTCTAGGTCGTCAAAGTGAGCATCTTTAACTGGAGAGCAGTACTGATTTAATCAGAACACAAGTCAAATCCTTGAATGAGAAACAGGACGTTATTTAAACCTATTTGACGGGGAGAACTGGATAGCAATCAAATTGTCCTGGACAGCATTGAGACCCTCTGCTGTTTGGACAGAACTGCAGTAATGTTACAGTACAAATGAGCATCACTGGGGGAAGAAAACCACCTAACCCATATCACGTTTACAGCTTTGTGCTGTACAGTACAGCAGAGATTCTTCTGAATTGGGATACAACCTGGGAAAGTGCTGTAAATTACCCATTTAATAATGAAAACTTATGAAAAATGGTTGTTGTCTGAATAAAGATAAAATAATTAGCAAAAGAGAACATCGTGTCTATGTTTTATATTATTAACAATATGCAAAATACAGCGCAGTAAAAAGACGTGGGAGGCATATTCTTCATGTAAAAGGAGTCCCGTATGATGTAAACGAAGTGATGTTTTCAATCTGCTTATGAGAAACTGAGTTTTTGTCTCTTTTTAAAAAACAGGCTTTTATCAGCAGCTTCCCTGACAGCATTAATCACGTAACGCTCACAATGGAAGGAAGGGAGACGGTTTCTTGCTCTCCTCGCCGTCTGCCAGTTTGACAGCACTAACATCTGTAGGTAACTGCAATATGGACCTTTGTAGCTTCAGACCCCCTCATGATGGCTGGTGAGTGATCTTTCCAGAATTGGCGCTACAGGAACCCGACAGCTCGATATTCTGCCATCTCATAAGTCATCCTTGAGGTACAGAGATGGTTGTTGTGCATAGACCTGGAAACTCTTTCTCATTGTCATTCAACAACTTTCTCTTAATTCCACATCAAGAGCCCATCTTACCCAGAAAATAAATAGCCTCTGGAAGAATAAAATCACAATCAGATTCATGATTCTATGAGATCAGTAATTAATATTCTGTTAAAACTCAGTCTGTCATTTCATTGAGAATCTGGAGAACTGAAATTCAGAGCACTACATAGCTTACATTTCAGCTGTCTGACGCTGATGCCTGTGTGGTATTACTACCTGTCACTGTGGCTCACCAGAAGGCCAGAATAAATCATATTTGAATGGGGAGAGTTAAGTTGAGCAAGCAGTAAGCAAAAGACAGATTGATAATTTAAATAGAAAAATGGACCACTGTAAATCCGAGGGCACCTATTCTGTCTTCCTCTGCACCCTTGTTAAAGAAAACAAGCTTTTATTTATCAAAGTCTTAGAAGGGCCCAATCTGTTTAATCCCTCCCTTTTTTTAAAGTGCGATAACACAGTGCTGATGTATCGATGGTCCTAGGAACATTCTCACTATGCATTATTCAGCAACTCTCCATCCATCTTTAGGAGCCTGTGATGATGCCCACTGTTACTCCGTTTCTTAAAAAGCATATCAAGCTAAAGAAGTTTCCTCAAACGCCCTGTATGGAAATGAAAATTCCTCCACTTCCCTCAATCTCTGCTACAAAACAGCACTAAACCCTAAGCATAAGCAAGACTATGAACAAACTTGGACAATAAGTGTCATTAGTCAATGAGCTGGCTAAATCGTTTGGTCAATGGTCATTAGCATGGTGATTGGTTTTAATTTTACCACAGCAAAGCTCATGGATCTATACAAATGTCCCAATCTGCATAAACATGCCACGGGTTCAAAAAAAGGGTAAATCTGGAAAAGCCACCAACAAACCGTAGAATTAACATGAATTTAATCTTTATATCTTATTTGTTGCAGTAAAAACAGTATTATCAGGAAAAGTGATAATTTATAGCAATGCTTCCCAATCCGGTCCACGGGGAGCCACAGTCGGTCAGTGTTTTTGCTCCCGACAAGCTCCCTGCGAGACAATCCATATTTTTGCTCCCTCCCAGCTCCCACCTGGGAAGAGCTGCTGGGGTATGATTGCTTGTGACCTATGATGAAGCCACATGCCTTCCAGGGGTTTCCTGCATTCTGTGACTCTAACCATGATAGGTGGATAAAAGGTGGATGGATAAAACTCACAAATTACTGAAGTGATTGTCAGTCACTTTAGATAAATGGGCCTGCTAAGTAAATGTATGTTTTTGTGTTTTTTGATTGGAGGTGGGAAGGGGCCTTGGCGTGATCCATTTGTCGCACAGCGGGCTGCAGGGTGTCTCGGTAGCCAATCGGCAGGCTGCGTCTCCCCATGTGACTGAAGTTTCTTTTACTCTGCATAAATCTCCCCTTCAGCAGCTTGTGAATAGTGCTTCTGCAGAAAAAAGGGTGGGTTGGTCTTCTGTCTGTCAAGTATGTAAAACACCAAAGCTACTTCAATAAAGTAATGGATAGCTATAAATGACTGGCATTTTTAAATTGAATTAAATAACACCAGAGGGGGTATCTAGTGATTAGGGGGCACTGTTTGAGTCTTTGTGTATGTATGTGTGTGTCTGTAGGTGTGTGTATGTGTGTGGTCATATATATATTGCATTGTGGGGACCAAATGTCCCCATAATGTGATAAAAACATTTTATTTTGACATTGTGGGAACCATGTTTTCAGTTCACACAAGGGGAAACTAGATTTTATGAAAATTAGTCAAAAAAACCAAAAACGCCAAGTTGTGTATTTTGTTTGGTTACTTATGGTTAAGGTTAGGGCTGGGTTGGGGTTAAAGTTGTTGTGATGGGGAGTAGGGTTTTTTCCATGAATGTAAGGTCCCCATTTGGATGGGTACACCAACGTGTGTGTGTGTGTGTGTGTGTGTGTGTGTTTGAGCAGCTTGGTCCTTGTTCAGCACTGGCACTGTACACATCGTCATTGCAGTGCTCACCCGGCTCGTCACTGGCCTAAATTTATACCCTGCCACTTGACCTCTAACCCTTTAACTCCTTATTTCCTATCAGGAAGCCAAAATGGTTGTTACTGTGCATAAGATGTCAGCGACGCTGCCTTCAGCCAAAGGCAGGTCTGGCTCAGTGCAGAGGTAATACAGCTCGGGGGAAGATTATAATTTAATCACTGACTCTCTCCTGCTAAAAACAGTGGGAGAACCAATTTAAGAATAACACAGAGTAAACATCATCTTACTGTCATTTCCAGCACTTTCTACGTGGATGCCCCCCGTGTAAATAGCAGGGATATGGGACCCAATCATCGCATAGACAATTTTTGGTTTTAAACCTAAGAAGCTGTCACAGTTAGCAGTGCATCACTCTGATTATTGGTGATGGATTGTTTCAATAACAGCATAATTAGTGATTAGGTTACCCTCTTTTTCACCGCAACACTGGCATCCGCTAGCCTTGAGATATATATGACTGAGGTGTTAAATTGCCATGTTAAATTCTCCTACGCTTTATAACTGATCGACTGGCAGCAACGTGCGGAAGTAATTGATTTAGCACTTCCGAAAGGTTACATTTCAGAAGAGCACTTAATCAGTGTATTGCGATTGCTGACTACTCCTGTCTCATACCCATGTTTTGGAGTACAAGTGCCCTTTTCAACATGGTGACATGGAGTGGCTACGACTCATCGTCCAGATGCAACAGTTGACTGGCTTTTCGCCCGAGCTTGGGGGCCTCTTCAACAAGAAATCGCTATATTTTCCATCTGACATTTGTTATTTGAAATTTCTCGGCATTATGGCATCGAAATTAGAGCGCTGTCGTGTTTGGCTTTATCAATAAAATTCCAATACACAAGAATCATGCCCATGAAATTAAAAAATATATATGAAGTGTTATCTAAACTGCCAGTACATGCTTCACTTATATCCCAGCAAGAGAGAAATGTTTATTTATTTAAAAAAAACACCCCTCTAACTTCTAGCCAGTTATTCTGGAACAGGTTATCTGCCCCCAGGGGAGGGGTAATCCCAAGCTTCACCATAGATGTGATGCCAGTTAATTACAGGGTATATACATAAACACGCTGCAGTGTATGTAGAGAAGACAGTTAGCCTAACTGCACATCTGTGGAAGGAAACTGGAGTAGCCAGAGGAAAGCTGTGTCACACAGGGACACCAAATGAAGTTTTCCCATAAACATTTGATTCAAACCCCTAAACACAGAGCTATGAGGTGACAGTGTTACCCACTGCGCCACTGTAATTGTAAGAAATAGTTTTCTTTTTTTTTTGATGTAGTGCATTCCCCCAGAGCAAAACTGTAGGGTGCAGTGGGAAATTACAGTCCATCTAACCAGTATTCCCAGTATTAAAAACAAAGTAATAACTTAAAGGAAAGAGCTGGGTTTTCAAGATAGATGCGCAGCAACAACGAGGACGTGAACTTACCGATTTATTAGCAAGGTCCACGTTCTCATGCAGACTGGAATGAGTGGGCATATGAATCTCTCCTTCCTTCGTGACTGGAGGCTGACTCAAAAACGCCCCCGTTTAAAAAAGAAAAAAAACTGGAAACCAGCACATTACTGGCGTGTGAGAGTTACAGGTGATGTGTATGTGAGCTGAGAATGACATAACCTTATCCAAAGAGACTGCGAGGCTCAGAGCCAGGCGCTGCAAGCAATGCGGCAGGAAATGGCCCAGTTCTGTCACGTCCTGCTGTTGGCGCATGCTGTCGTCTCTGTCTGAGGGGCTCCATCAGGGCTGTGCCGCTGGAAGCAGCTCTGGGGGCACAGGGGGCAGGTGAGGGGGGGGCACTCCCTTGATGTACAGCAGGCCGCTTGGCGCGGTGGGAGAAGGAGGTGATCCGCCGTCAGAGAGGACCAGCAGCCGCGCAGTACCTCGGCATGCTAATGACCTGCACCGACTGACCCTTTCACCCCGAGTGTTCCAGTTAAACAAACACCGCTTACACTGCGGCCCATCTGCCCATCTGCAGGGCAAATAAACAATTAGCAGAGCCTACAGTTTAGACCTCATCCATAATACAGATGGATATTTGCTAAATTACAGTTAAAATTTTTTTAAAAAAACCTCTGCTCTGCCAGTCAGGGAATTGAATCAAGTGCTCTTGGGTTCACTGTTTCCTGGCTCCACAGTCAAGAGTTTTGTTTTTATTCTGAATATTGAGGATTGAGGAAGCAGGCACATTTCCGCAGCTCAAACACGAGCACAGGAGCTGAGATATCAGAATTACAATCAAGCTGAATTGTCATTTTTAGCTACAGTGTTGTGACAAAGTCCTTCACTCCTTATACTGACATGCGTAATATAAGGATGGGAAGAGAATCTGTGTGCTGGAGGGGGGGAATCTCCCCAGTAACGATCGGATCTTGGCTGTCACCGACGCTCGCAGCGTCACGCGCTCGGAGATAGCGAGGCTGGAGAAGCCGGCGTGTGGGATGGGAGCAGGAAGCTTGACGTGCCAAAAGTGGATCCTGTACTCAGTGGGAGAACTCGTCAGCAGGAACACGTAAACCCCCCCCTCCCCCTCCACTGCTCCAAGACAAACTTTCTGAACTTGCCTTTGGTGGGACACGATGTCCACATTGCTGCACTGCTGAGACTCAGGGTGACATGCGAGACGCTGGGTTGCCAACTTTGGCCGGAGTGAGATTTTCAATTTGAAGCGAGCCTGCACACACGTTAACTTCTAAATAGTCTGTGGGGTTTGCAAATGACCCCAAATGCTTTTGATGTAGCTAAATTTAGGTTGACAATGGAATGATGTAGATGCGCCATAAGATTTCCAGTGTGAGCGTGAGAATCTGAAAGTGTGAGTGTCACACCAGATGTGTGAGAGCTGGCAGCCCTGTAGCCAAAGTGACTTACCATCCATTGTGGGGAGTGGGATTTACACCGAGGCTGGGCTGCGGCCACCTCCAGGTGAGGCCATGCACCGACTGCAGCGGTGAAGATTAACTGTCGCTCGCAACGTTGGCAGCCCCTAATTAATGCGCCCTCACTCTGGAGTCTGCCTCCCCTGGCAACGGAGCTGACACCCCGTGATGGAAGGGCTGTCTGCAAGTCGGCTGGGTTGCCAAGAGACGCTGACAGCGACAGCAGCCTGCCCGTCCTCTGAGCTTGACCATCGTCCTGCATGTCTAAACAAAGCGGCGACACACAAGCCTTTCAAACGGGTAGCTGCTCTGTGGAGACCTGCCCTTCGGAAGCTTGCAAGATTTGTGGTGAATTAGTGGACTCTTGTGCATGGCTTTAAACTGCACAGGATCACAAACGGAGGGTTTCCTTCCCACCCCTGCTGCATTGTATTGGCATCCCAATGTTGCTTGGCTTTCCTGCAGTCCGACAAATGTACAATTGGAGTCCCCATATTGCACATCATGTGTTTGCATGTCTGTTCGTGTGTGTGTGTGTGTATGTGTGGGTTATGCATATATTACATTGTTGGGCACAAATGTCCCCCACAAGGTGATAAAAACATGTGCTATAAATGTCAAAAGTCCTGTATTTTGTTTGGCTGGGTACGGTTTAAGGTTGTCATTGTTGGGATTAGGGTTTTTCCCATAGAAATGAATGGTTGCTCCCCACAAAGATATGAGTACAGATCTGTGTGTGTGTGTGTGCGTGCGTGTGTGTGTGTGCGCACATTCTGTTATGGAGTGGTGTGCTATCCATCTCTGTCCCCTACTTCTTGGGATAGTTTTTTTGATTCACCATGACCCTAAATTGAATAAGCAGTTGATCAGTATGAGCAGCTGGAGCAGTTGAGCAATATGAGCAGTTGGAGCAGTTGAGCAATATGAGCAGTTGGAGCAGTTGAGCAGAATGAGCAGTTGGAGCAGTTGAGCAGTATGAGCAGTTGGAGCAGTTGAGCAGTATGAGAAGTTGGAGCAGTTCAAACATTAGCTGCCCAGAGAGGGACACTGGATAGTAGGAGGAGCCATAATGGGCATGATGCTGGTTATTGTTTTTCAGTCATGGGATCCGGTGCTGAGCTCATGTTCTTAGTTATGTGTCTTCAAAAAAATTAAGCCACATCTACTCTACCAACACAGTAAAGCTGGTCACGCTCTAGGCGTCGCCTCGCTGGGCATTAATTAAATGAAAGTCAAAAAAGTGTTCTGCGACACGGGATTCGGGTTAAAAATGTAGCTATACCACCGCATGTGCCTAAGAGGAGACTTTGACCAGAAAATTCCATTTTCTTTATGCTGCACATCAAAGAAACTGAGAAATAAGGGGGGAAACAGCTCAATTTGTCAACGCAATTCAAAGCTGCTGCTCTCAAAGACTCAGAGACTTCATCCAAAGCAGTCAAAGTTACTTTTTTGGACCATTGGGGGATACTACTTTCAAGTCTGGGATAAATAGCAGGTATATGGTGGGGGGGGGGGGTGATCAGCTGACTAAAGTTCTCAATAGTCACAAATTAAATAACGGTGTGAGTGGACGAGAGGGAGTGCATCTGGGATAAAGGTCCCTGATGCCCAGGAGCACCAAGGAGCTGATATTTAGGGTTTTTGTGTGATAATAAGTAGGATAGCAGCAGCTGGACTTTCCAGAACAGGTACGGATTTGTGTGAAGACATCCAGTGAATCAGGCTGAGCTGACGTGACACTCATTGGGGGATGCAGGCCGGTCTTCACACATCTCTTTTTGGAGCGACTGAGAGTCTGTGAAAGGGCCCGTGTTGGAAATTGAAGCAGAAAGCAGCATAATCGCACTGCCGCATGAATGAGCAATATGCTAAGTCAGTTTGTTCGTTTCTAAAGAAGTCTTTCGACAAGAATCTCTTTCCCTTGATCCCTCAGTTCATCGCATATTTATTTTGGTTGTAAAGGAACAAATGCAGCTGGCAAGTGACAGAAAAGTGATGAAGCAAATTAACACCGGAATACATATATTGGAATATATGAATCTGACAGTGAGAAATTCTTAGGCAGAAATGTTAACTGGGTAGGAACGCTATCTTTTGGTACAGTATGCTTTCAGTTATACTTGACTCTTGCTTTTTTTCTGTGATCCAGAATGCAGTTGCATTTTGGGTAACACTTTCATTAACTGCACCCTCATAATGCATTCTTTATTCATTCAACAGCTCAAAAACTTCAATATACTTCAATATACATTGACAAACATTATATGGTTATTAAGTTTATTATCATATAATGTTCCTTATTATTGTATATTAAAACTATTAAGATATGTTATGATATGTTAAGATGTTGTGGTATATTTACATGCTGCTTATGAGTGTTCTATGAATGCATTATAAAGGCATTATGAAGGTGCAGTTAATGCAAAGACTTACCGTTTATTAATGTATATGAAAGCTGTTAAGGTATGTTAGCATGTTAAGATATGCTTACATGTTGCCTATAAATATTTTACGAATGCATTATGAAGGTACACTGAATGTTCTACGAATGCGTTATAAAGACATTATGAGGGTGCAGTTAATGTAAATCGCTACCTCATTTTGATACTGTTGAGAGAGGTGAGAGGTTTCAGAATGGTTAGGAAACATGGATCAGGCATTGTGGTACTGTGGTCAAAGCCTACACTTCTCACCCAAAAAATCTTGAGGATAATTCAGTGGTTACCTAGCTAGGGGATGCATTAGTGGATGCCTAGTAGGTTGGTCTGTTTCTGACTTGGCACTCAGTTCTCTGAAAAACAGAAGGATCAGTTATTTGGAAACCCTTTTTTGGGGGGAAGGGGAAATTCTCAATAGCTGCAAAATAACATCTGACTAATGCATTCTCGTTGGCTTCTCTGACAGTAACTGACTTTGTTTTTTCCTTTGAATAATAGAATGACATTGCTCATAGAGACATAAGTGCTTCAAAATAGGGTATTGATTTTATTAATTTGATCAATGGTATCTCTAGCAACTTATTGCTGTAGCAGCAAATCACTTGGCCTTCAGTGAGAATAGTGTGGTTACAATCCTACAGAGGAATAAAGAAGGACGAGGTTATTTTTTGGTGGAAAGAATACAATGAATCGACCGTCTACTACTAAGAATGTCAAGAAGTCAGGATTTGACAATGCAAAACGTTTTGAAATACTGGCTACGGTAGGTAGCTGGGAGGGTTGTTGTGGCCATTGTTGAGGCAAAACCTCTAATCTGGTAATATGCTTTATCTGTGTACAGGTGACATGATGGGCACCTTTTTACCAGAGATGGAAATACGGAGGGCCCAGAAGTTTCAGGATCATTTTTATTGGGAATAGAGGCGGGGGGAAATCAGACTACCCAAAGGAGTAGTCCCTGCATGATGCAAACTCCACAAACATTGATATGGGGCAGAGAGTCAAACCGCAGTCCCAGAGGTAGAAGGCAACAGTGCTGACCACTGCTCCACCATGCAGTGATTTTGACGCTTAGTAATATCATCTGACACCCCTTCCTGGAAGGGTGACTTAGAGTCCATTGAGGTACAGATCTCTTCATCCCAATATACATATTCTCAGCAGACCCCGTAGCTGCACTTTGTACCACAATTATAAAAGTAAATCCACATTAACATGGTGAATGAGAATTCCTTGTTAGAATTGAGCATAATGCTTTGGGCTGTGAGTCTGAACAGGGAGGCATATCCTGCCCCTGTAACTCTGGAACACATTAGCTGATCTCACCACTTGTTTCAAAGCAGGCCAGATGGATGAACAAGATGCTATTATAATCAGTGGTAGCCAACCAAAATTTGGTTTTCAAATCCACATGAATGATAGCGGAAGATCAAAGCAGTAATATCCGAAACAGCACAAACATAGATCTCTCCATCCATCCATCTTTCATAATTGCATATCCAGTGCAGGATCAGTGTAATTTTTTTCAACTTTTTTTTTTCAAAAAGCATTTTACAGGTAAGAAATTAGGTTGTTCAAGCATGATGCATTTAGCTATTATATCAGGTAGACTTAATTATGGGCAACAGCTGTGCTGTTTTGATTTGAACTGCGCTTTGAAAAAAGTAAATTATATGTTGCTTCTGATTATGGACTTTTTTAAAACATAAGAATTACTCTGATCACTTGATAAATAAAAACGTTTACTGACAACAAACATGAGACATGACAGTGGTGGGAGGTTGAATTCTGATTGCGAATGATTTTTGTTTTATAGATAATCGGTAGATGTTTACTTATCTTTTTAGAGTTAAAATGGTTCAAAGAGCACAAGCCAACCCAGGTTATACTGACATTGCAGAGGAGCAAATGAGGTGAAAGGTAAAAATATTCATTAAAAGTGTGGATGACCCCTCAAATATATGTACTGGAACTAGGAACTTGGCATTTTAAAAATAAATAGTGTAAAACATGAACACTTGTACCCAGCCGCGCAGTATCCAGATTTAATGGTCTGTGAGTGAATGTAAACTGAAGACTGAAGACCCTCTAAGCACAGGTCGAGGCTCCCTGTCACGCCTACCGCCCGCCCTCTGGTGTCAGACACCGTCTAGTTTGATCCCGCTTTCTCCACACTGGGCTGATTCTCCCTAATTCCTGGTAATTTGTTGTGGAATGGAGCCTCCGTTCTGGACATATGTTGAGCCTTGAACTCTGCCCATCACTGAGGAGCATTCAACAGATAAGTATCGGCTGGCCCGCTCTACGGACACCCATATGTCCTCCTGGTGTCGGCAGAATGCATTTCTGAGAGCTTGTTATCACTTTCCGTGACAGACAGGCTTAATCGTTTTTCTTTATCCTTCTCCCTTTCAAAGACCCAAGAAAGGTTTGAGGAAGGGGTTGTGCTCCCCACCCACTGTGGTACAGGCTGGATTCCCCCCCAGGTTTCCCCTGACCTGAGGTTGACAGGCACTAGCATTGAGGGTCGCTCTGCACTCTGGGAGGCAGGCCAGGGCCTCTCGTCCTGGAATCTGCTCAGCCCTCTGTTTTTGCTGGAAAGACATGGCAGCGCTTGGCGACATCATCGCAGGACAGAAGTGGTCTTAAAACGTCCATCTGACCTTTCAGAGGATTTAGGGGGACTAACCTTGATCTTCATTAGTGGCGTGGTGTCATTTTTTTGGAAAACAGAAGGATTGGCGCCAAAATTCTGTGCAGAGGTACTTGTATGTTTTAAATATTGTAAAATGAAGTCACTTTCCATGCTGGGGAATGAGACTGGAAAAAATCTTGCTGAATGGAGCCAGTGAAATGTTTTCAACGTGCCTGTTATGCACTATAGATAAGATACCCCTTAAAGGGCTTGGTGCAACCACTTCTCAATGAACTCTAGGTAAGAGTAATTGAAAAGATACAGTGGCACAATTACTGTTGAGGGAAAATCATTTTAAGTGATTCACCTTGGCTGCACAATGAAACCAGAATTTTTGGAGGCTCTCTGAAGCCCTTGAATGCTGCTATTGTTGCTATTTTTTTCAATTGAGTTGCTTTCCTTTTTTGCAATGTCTCTCTGGGCACTTTATGCAAACCTGTCTTTAGCATTGACCAGCTTTCATTGCTTCCCTTTGACCGCCTCTGATCATCAGCTTCTCACTGTCTGCTTCTGATCTTCTGCCTCGGACCAGCTGCCACTAACATCTGCTCTGGCAGCCTGCCTCTATCCACCTGATAGTCGGCCCCTGACAGCCTACCTCTGACCACCTGCCATTGACCATCTTGCCCACACAGCCTGCCTCTGACTGTCTTGCCTCTGATAGCCTGCCTCTAACCATCTGTCGCTGATAGCTTGTCTCTTATAGCCCACCTCTGACCCGCTGCCATTGACCATCTGCCCCACACAGCTTGCTTCTAATTGTCTGCCTCTGATAGCCCACCTTTGATCACCTGGTACTGATCGTGTGCCCCTGGCAGCCTGCCTCAGACTGTAGGCCCCTGAAAGTCTGCCTCTGACCGTTGGCCCCTGACAGCCTGCCTCTGACTGTCTGGCTCTGATAGCCTGCCTCTGACCACCTGCCACTGACCATCTGTCCTTCACAGCCTGCCTCAGACTGTCTGCCTCTCATAGCCTGCCTCTGACCACCTGCCACTGACCATTAGTCCTCCACAGCCTGCCTCAGACTGTAGGCCCCTGAAAGTCTGCCTCTGACCGTTGGCCCCTGACAGCCTGCCTCTGACTGTCTGGCTCTGATAGCCTGCCTCTGACCACCTGCCACTGACCATCTGTCCTTCACAGCCTGCCTCAGACTGTCTGCCTCTCATAGCCTGCCTCTGACCACCTGCCACTGACCATTAGTCCTCCACAGCCTGCCTCAGACTGTCTGCCTCTGATAGCCTGCCTCTGATAGCCTGCCACAGACTGTCTGCCTCTGATAGCCTGCCACAGACTGTCTGCCTCTGACAGCCAGCATCTGTCCGCCAATCTCTTCTGGGCAGTTTTGGTACCATCGCCAGTGTGCTTTTCCCTGAAGTATGGATGAGCCCATAACAACATCAAACTCTTCTCATCAGGAACCGCAGCAGGTCTTGAACTTAGCCAGGTATTTCAGGTTTTGAAAGTATTTCAGTTTGTGAAGTACTTGCCATGTGAAGTTCTTGTGCAGCCATGTCACATACAACTATATCATTTAATTATAAACTCATTTTAAAGTTCTTTGTCCAAGGGTGTGAATCTACACTTTTAACAGCACGAAACATCACCCACTAATGTTCTGCTTTGGCACTCCAGAGAGACGGAGCCACTGTCAGTTCGCCGTGTGGTGAATCAAAGAAACGCAATATTCATCTCTTTCTTAATTCACTTTGAAGAGAGGAGATGGTTTCTCCGTATTTTTTTTTTATAACCAGTGGCCGGACTTGTATTTTCATGCTGATACTCATTAGGGGCCTTTGATAACCAATCTAGTCTTGATTAATTGGTCCCATGTTGAGAGCTCTTTTCCAAGACAGCTGAAGATTGGTGTCCGACAGATATATTAATGACAGGGGACGCTGAGAAACAGAACCTTGTCATATTGGATAGGTGTTAGATAGCTGCCTTTAATCAGTGCAGCGACGGCGCTGCGGTGTCCGTGACTCCCTTGTTTATAGTGATTGCGGGATATTATTTCCTGACAGCTCTGGCTTACTGCAGATGCTGGAACACTGAGACACTATTTTCCCCTGCACTAGAACAAGGAGGAGTAAAGGATGACCAAGATAAAGCTGTATTTGTGCTGTGAACAGAAACCCTTTCAGATATAGAGTGCTTTGAGTGAACTTTCTT
>JABFEB020000020.1:311340-322774 GCA_019775895.2 Stomatorhinus ivindoensis | reverse complement strand
ACATTGTATTTCAATCCCCCCCCCCCACCCCCAATTTACACCTCTGTAATTTATGCACCCATTGGCAACTACACCTTTATCCTGCCAAGCTGTTTCTTATCTTGATAGAAGTAAAACGAGAATGATGAACTTCTCAGCCAGATAATGTTTTGCAGCTCTTCTAACTGAGCAAGCAGAGTGCTTTGCTAACACGTCAAAGGTCATGGGTCCAAAACCCAAATCTCTACTATAAATCACTATGGATAAAAGCATCATATAAATCATCTGTAATGGTTTTACATCATCCAAGTGCTGAAGGGTATGGGACACAACTGGAAAGGCAGCCTGGTGCCCTGTCATGTGCCCCCCTCGCAGGTGACAGTAGAACCTTTACAGCCCTAGAGCAGACCACACTCGCAGAGTGAAAACCCTCAGAGGACCCTTCTTAGAGATTTGAAAAAGCTGCCTCTCTATTGGATCAATATGGGGTTCAAACGTGTGCCTCATCGATAGGGGAAAAGCTGTCTCAGTTCCCAGTACAGTCACTGCCCTCCGAGGGAGACTAATCTCCTCTCCAGTGGAAGGTTTTGCCCTGCTATGTGGTAGTCACAATTATGCTTTTTCAACTTCTCATACAATGCGGACAAGTTAGATCAAAGTCTATTTTTCCACCACTATTGATTATATAATATCCTTAAAAATTCTATAGGAGCTTTTTCAGAATCCTTTTTGTCGCCAGATTATGGTTTACTAGCAACTGGTTATTTAATTATTGACGAAAGAATTTTTTTCTAATGAATAGTAGACTTTAATCAAGTGTTAATCAAGTGAGATTTTTCTCTCTCGTTTTCACATGGAAGAAATAAAGCTTCCCACAGATAATCAGAGAAAACCAACCCATTTTCAGCACTTAACTGGGATCAGAGGTAAAACCATCCAGGTTGTACAGTACGGAGCTGCTAGAAGCCGCCTTCTTGTGTTTCCGGTCTATCTCTGGTCTTGTTGCTGCCTGGATTCCTCTCAGCACTAGGGCTTCATTAAGCATCGACAGCCACAGAAGAGGGCTGAGTCCCATGCATGGTAAGAGTATAAGCTGTTGAACACTTGTACCCAGGTATAGCTGACCATAACTTATATTTTACTGAGGTTTACGTCGTCATAGAGTCCGAAGTAGACAGTGTTGCTTCTTTCCTGTAGATCCAATATAAATTGCACCTAATGATGCAGAAATGATTTCCATATTCCGCAATTCCAATTAGGCCACCGGGTAGCAGCTTAGGTGGGAAGGTTTGACTACTAACCAATCAACGAAAAAAAAGCCTCTTCTTGGTGAAAGATTGTTCATGCAAAGAGAGTTGGTTAACCTCTAATAATAACATTAACTAAAAACCTTCAATTAAAAAGTTTCTTTTACAGTTTGTTTTTTTCTTTAAAAGACATTTTGCATGACCTAATGTCGGATAATTCCTATAACTTCTTATTCATATTAAAAGGGATGGTTATGTCATGTGCAGACTTATATACACATTATTATTATTATTATTATTCATAATCCAAACATACCACAGGATACTTTGGGAGATGATGTAGACGGTCATCCTCACATAGGCACTTAATGATAATAATTAACTATTTATATATCACGTTTAATTTTATAATGCTTTTTGCAGATGTTCAAAAAAGAAAAACACCAAATGGATTCTGAATGTATTAAAAATCCTTTTTAAGGAAAGATAAAGGTCAAAAGCCATAGTAGTGTCGTTGTACATAACTAGAACTTTCCCAGAAGGATTTGCATGCAGATATTTAAAGCCAATTAACTCTTGGTAATCAGCACAGTTTCATTACATTAAGATTCAACTAAATGTTTTTGGCAGAGAGAAAAGGCTTAAGGGATTATTTGACTCTCTCCACTCCCTACCCTTTGCCTGGAGGAAGAAGGGGAGGGAGTCTGCACCCAGGATGAGATGCTCTGCATGGCCAGAGGGCCAACGAGGCAGAAGTTCCCCTGTGTTGATGCTCCAGAAGAGCAGCGTTCATTTAGGGCTGCCAACTCGCAACAACAACAGGGACATCAAAGACCATGTCATGTTTCCATGGAAAACATCCATGAAGGAGAGACTCCACAAAACATAAACACAGATGAACTATTTTCACCCACTTTTTTAGTTACCTGCTCCTTTTTACAAGGTGTCAGCACACTTTAGCTGTTGACTCAGGTTGCTGTGTCTTATTAGGATTTAAGTGCCTTAAGTGTTATTGTAGGTCCTGAAACAACTACAATACCTGCAGTAGTTTTAGTAGAATATGCAGGTCATAGATACCTGACAACCTGCTGATGCCCGGGCGCAGTGTTCTGCTAGCAGTAGTGCCGGGCTAATCTTGTTTATGAAACTGTTAACATTCTTAATGGCAAAGTAACCATCATGTTAGGCTATGTAACATTATCATGTAGGCAGAATTGGATCTAGGCATAGACAAGCTAAGCTGCTGCCTAGCTTCCGATTTAAGTCATGAAAAATTATATATATTATATACATGTCCAGCTGTAACTATAAGCAGGATATGGAATTGTCTCGGGCCCCCAAAGTACTTGCGTTGGGGAGGAAGTGAATTGATAACCAGTTTTCTTGGTGGAGGGACTTTGGAAATTAAGCTTGGCCTGGTCCCTTGAAAAGGCAGATCTGGCCCTGCATTTGAGTTATACCCGCTGTCCGAATCTGCATGCCTTTAGAGAGGAAGTCGGCCCGCTCATGTGATAGCAATGAAAGCAGAGCGACGGCGTGAATGTGCCAAGCAGCGGCGTCCTTGCGCGACCTGCGGAGTGCATCGCGGATCTCGCTAATCACGCCATCTCAAGAGGCAATTTCAGAGAGCATCACAGTCTAAACCGATTAAATTTAAATAGATATGTTTGTAAAACATGTCCTGGGTTGTGTGGCTCTTATGTAAATCATCAGCAAAATGCAATTTACCCATCCAACCACTTACATTTCATTATAAACTCATTCTGTTCTATTTCTCAGATTCACCATTATTGGATTTCATTGCAGTTTAACATCATATATTTTGAAGGTACGCCATATAAGATTACATTAAAATTGTGTTACCCTGCAGTTCCAAGACAGGTGTGCTTAAATACAAATATGCTGAAATAGGTTTCTTGCAGAAAATCACACGTGATACATTTTCTCTAGTGATTTTTTTCAATGTTTAGTTCCTTAGCTTGTGTGTCACGGCTGGTACTTTTGTGATATTTGGCCACTTAGATTTTTATTGCACCAGGGAGTGAAGATTTAAGTATCAGAAACTGGTATCAGTCATGATTTCAGGGGGGGTGTATGGTAATATAAATATCACCATATGGGATGGCTGTTAGAATTACGATAATGTAGCACGTAATTCCACATCGAGACATAAAGGATTTGTGCAGCACATAAATTCTACTCTGAACACAGATACAAATATGAAAACATACATCTCAAGTTGTTTAAAAAAAATATGCAAAGGTTCTCAAGTTACATTTGTCAAGTGTTGAAGGGAATGGTGATTTTTGGCAGGAATCCACTTTAACTTTATGTATGCCGCTATATTTAAATGAAATTAGCTGTGCAAAATTAGCACTAATAACTGCAATATTGGATTTAATTTAGCCTTCATTATTAAATATTAACTGCTGTATTCATAGTCTGTACAAGAAGGATTGCAGGTGCCCTGATAATTTATAGGGCTGTATATCCTGACAAACCAATCCCTTATCTGATCACACTGTGTCTGGGGGCACCAGCCGTCTCGGGGGGAGAGTCTGGTCTCAGGGGTCATTATTGTTGATTCACTTCACCTGTTCCTCATCCATGACTGCTAGTATAAAGTGATGTGTTCTGTTCTTTCAAACCCCCATTAACTCTGCCCAGACCCTGACATCTGACCTGTTTCCCTTTACACTTCATCTTGATTCAGTGCCACACACGGCTTCCTCTTTTCCATTGAAACAACTCTCATTTTTCCTTTTCCTCCCTGCTTTTCCATCCCTGGTAAATCATGAAAAGGGGAAACCCAATTCCCAGACAACCCATTTTTCTATTCTGTTCCATCCCCATGTCACATGATTCTCTTCACCTCCCCCAACCAGAGCACGTCAAACACATATGCATCGTCTGGGTGCCGAGTTGAATCTCGCTACATCCATGCCAAAGTACATTCTAATAGCCCTTGAAGTGTTCCCGGTATCTGTGGAGTCCCGCAGTCCTCCTGCAGTGACTGGGCCGAGAACGATACAAAATACACTCATCTGGCAGCGATAACATTTAGGAATGTATCTCTCCATCAGTGGAATGGGAGAATCTCTGGGGATTCCGCTTTCGGAGCGCAGTGTCTCTTATCGATAGGATCCCTGCCGTGGTGTTCAGTTTGTCGCATGCAGGAAACTCGCAGTGAGAACGACACTCGATACACCATCAGTTGCTGGGAGCGGAGCGTGTCTACTGTCACCTGCGAGGCACAGCTAGGCGCGGGAAAGCTTCCTTGGGACATTCTGGGACCTGCCATGCCTGTGTTTATGAAAGTTCCTCTGCGACGGATTCTTCCTTTGTTCAGCATGCACAAGGATTCCGTACATAATGGCCCAATGATTTGCCATCGCGATGCTTTTGACTCGTCTCGCGCTTTGCCGTTTTCTCAACTTTCGACCCCTAAGGCGTTTTGTCTGCTAGAGTCTATGTATGATTGGGCTACAATGAAGGTGTGAAAATTCACTGCTGCCCAAGGTTTACAGTCAAGGAGCTAAACCCAAAACACAAGGTAAGATTGGTTCACCTGGGGCATTTCTCCGCAGAACCTATTTCACTTATTAGATATTATTCTGTAGCCTGGGGGGCGTCTTTCTCCGCGCATCTCTGGGCTGATGATTACGAGGGCACCTGGGGCCCTCCAAAAGCACTGACCTGGAGCTTGCTGCTGAAATGTCTCAGAAAGGTCCTGCAGGTGTGTGAAGAGCACCAGGCCCCCAGCTCCGAACAGCAGAAGGAACCAGAAGAAACAGGGCAGTTTCGTGGCCAGAGTCCTCAGTCTGCGCCTGCCGCACCGAGGATCCGCCATCTTACATTCCACCCAGGGCATCTCCCGTCAGCCCTGCCGCAGGGACCTGGAAGAAATGGCAGCAGGATGTCACCTCAGGCAACCGCTCCGTATTTCAATCTGACGTATCAGTCTGACCGCTATTTGGCTTTAAAGAGAAGAAAAGGCCAAGCCCTGTGTCTGCGCAAACTGGCGTCTCCTGACAAACTTTCAGGCTACTGGAACAGCCGTATTGGTTGAATAAAAATTTGAAAACAACGACGAATCACGGCAGAAATTCCCATAACTAATGGTCACGAACCAAGGAGACTTCATATGGCTCAACTGGTTTTTATTTTGTAGCAGAGGCGTAGGAACTGGGGGGGGGGGATTGGGCGGGTACCCCCCAATATTTAATCTGGCTTCTCCTCCCCCATAAAACACACCTTTGCATTTAACGTATTAAGTTGTTTACCCCCCAATATCAAAGGCTCACCTTCGCCATTGGTTTGAAGCTATGCTACGTGTAATTTTTCAGTTTTTTGTGATTTTTCTCGCCATCACGGTGCAGGTGTACAAGGTGTTGCTGAGTAATCCATTCCGGTGGCTTTACTTACGATATCATCAGCTCACGTCTCCCCATGTTCGTGTTTATATATGGGTAATGGATCGTTGACTCTGGATATACCGGATATGGGATGTGTGACAGCATGAATGCCCTGTCATGGGCTTGGCTAATTTGGACCGGTGCCTTGTGCACACAGTGTTCACCTGCTGACACACACATTCACACAAATACATTGAGCGATGAAATACTTGAAGCCTTGAAGCTTCTAGTAAATTTGAAACTATGGGGATTAACACTTGAATGGCAACTGAAGAGTTCAAGAGAGGCTCATTAGTTCATACAATGTTAACATGAATCAAGAGCAAGGGATGTATACTCCAATAGAGCAGGACCCTTTAAAGGGCAACTGACCCACTGCTGGAATGTGAGAAACTCCATTCAGCCGCCTTTGTTACAACAATGTGTCAATTTATAGACTAGAATCTATAAATGGCTGGCCAAATGGAGTTGCACCTCTGGTATTTTTAATTTTCTAGAGCAACATTTAACTGCACAGCTTAACAAATTTGTCTGTGTATAATAGTGGCTATCTGCGGACACTGAGGAGATTTTGTTCTGTTCAATTGTACGATCGGGGCGCCTCTCCAGGGATTTTAATAGCCTGCAAAGGAAACTTCTGCTTGGTTCTTATAAGAAGTACTTATTGTTAATAATAATACTATCAAACTGATAATTATGAGTCTGTTTGCTCATTGAAAGCACCTGGCTTCTATGTATCTCTGAATTTTACTGGGGCGCTACAACGGTTCAGGTTAAATACTTGACTCACGGCAGCAGTGGGGGCAGCTCCAGAGATTTGAGCCAGCAGCCTTCAGGTTAAACACCGTGTTAATTGCACCTGCTTGGGCTGAATGTGCGGGGGCTACTCGTGCACTTCCCCCTCCCCTGGCGCACAGCTACCCCTGTTAGGCCCGGCGTCCTGCTGCTGGCAGCTTCCTGTCCTGGCAGCTTCCTGCTTTGGCACCACGACGAGGATCCGGCATCCAATCTCCGTACCGGTACATCCACTCTACTGCCCACCGTGGCCGAGATCTCAAGGAGCTCCCACCTTTTATCCCGCCCCCACCCGCACACACACATATCCCCTGGCGAGGAGTGTGATATATGAGTCTGCAAGCCCGCGAGGGGCATTGAACCGCTGTCTGATTGAGTCGCTATACGTCTCGCTTGATTTATATAGCCAACGAGGACAGATTCAACCGACAGGATAAATCGTATGACTTAGAAGAATACTCCAACAATGAGCTGAAGGAAATTGATGAATGGGCTGCTTAGCGTTTTATGAATAAATCAGAGTTTATTCATACCATCAGTGCAGAGGTTTTATTAATCACTCTTTTCGTTTTATGTGGTTTTGAAAAGGGAGATATGCTCAAGCTATGAATTAAATCAAGAAAGAATGATGTGCTGGTTACTCAGCAATACCTGAAGGCAGGGAGTGAGTATAAATAATCTATTCATTTTGTTGATACAGTGTTTGGTCTCCGGATCGACGCGGCACTGTCAGCACATGGCCGGTATCTGTGTTACTGCTCATAACCTGCTCCTTGGTGTGTACTGTAAGAAGTAATCTGTGTTGAAACAAGTCCTCATAACTTGGACCTTCACTAGAGACTGCTGACATTGATGTGACCTGTATTTATTCAACTTATTAATATTATATATGAAGTGCTGTTGCCGTTCACACCATTCTGACACCCGTTCATTAAAACCCTGTTTTCTTCTTCACTCCATAACAGACACTTTGTAGCTGCGATAGATCACAATTTATCTTGTCTGTGTAATTAGAAGCACATGAATGCTTCCCCAGTGAGATGCATTATTTTGCAGTGATCTGTGCTGTTCGCAGCCACTTTTGCTGGTGTTGATAATCAGCTTTAATTTATATACTGCAAACAAAACGTTATGTGATATGACAGGTTTTATGACAGGATAATCTCCAACGCTCACACACCACTGAGATGATATTTGTAGGATCTTCAGTGTAACCTGAGAGTGTCCTATGCAATCCCAGATGAGCTTACTCAGACAGTTAAGGGCCAATTAGCCGCTAAGCTATTAGCAACTTCATTCAGCGTATCTGATTTATGGTTATAGAAATACGGCTTCTCAACTTTTCCCTTCTGCTTTCAGCCATGCGAAACACTGAGGTGCCAAACTGCAGACACGCTCCAGTTCATTTTATATACTTGCATGATCCATATGTTTATTAACAGATAGCAAAGATTTACATGAAGAAAATGAACCCTTATCTGCATTACACAGGGTACACACACTTATAGATCTGCATGTTAAAAGGCACTCCAGCACTTTTAAGCGGCACAGACTGAAAAATTGTATATGAAATGGCCAGACAGAATTCATCAGTGGCCGCTTTGATCAGACCGGTTTCCGATGTCATGTCTTTACCCTTCAAAGTGTTTGACATTATGCACATGGGTATTCTTTCGTCGGGCCCCGTGAATGGGCCGACCGCCGGAGCGAATGTGGAGATGGAAGCTCTCCAATTCGCTCTTCCTGTCACATGATGTCCCCATGAATATTTTACCAACTTCCCTCTGATCACACTGACAAGGGTATTATAAATTATTCTTTTAAAATATAGAAAAAAAATAATGTTCCACATTTCAGCGGTGTTCAGTTTTACGGAGAATCTGAATTTATGGAACTCTTGTGAGATTTGACTGTTTCTCGAATACCTGAAAAGGACACTTGTCACTGCATGTCTGTGTGGCTTTGGACACCATGACTAACTGCCAGAAGGTCTGGACTGGACTTTTCCCGGATTGCCACACACATGCTTCATTGATTAAACATCTTGTCACATTCATGTTTATTAGCAATATTAAGAATCCATGGAGATCTTAGTATTTAATTCTGGCGCCGCAGTGAGACTGCCTTGAGTGGTCCTTGAGTGGTCCTTGTGAAAATACAGACCCCCCTGATGTGCCTGCTGACATCTGTGCTTTTTCACCCTAATTGCAGTTTCCTTCATGAAATGCAGTTCAGGGATCAATTTGAGACATCTCATAGTACATCAGTGTGTGATACAGTTCTGGGATCAGTTTCATCTGACACAAGCATGGAGGAGGATCTTAGTGGCACCAGCAGGACTCGCGTGACGCCCGTGCAGCATCCACCTCTTCCTCACATATCACAGTTCAGCTGCTACAACTACAACATCTGTGTGAAGGAAAGAAACAATCGAACAAACGTCTGAGCAACTCTGGGTTCTGTGGGGTTGCCATAATGAACTAGTCCGACACCCTGACCAAACTCTGTTGTCCAGTCCACAGTCATTCTGCTAATGATGAATTCATTCATTTTTTTTGCCATTGCAGCCTGGTCAATGTGAACGTCTGACTTCAAATTCAAATCTGATTCAATAGTGGAGTCAAATGAAATGGGCAACCAAGTCTAATGCAGCATAACACATGTTTGCAAGGCACCCCTGCTTTTGGCTTGTGGAGCTTGGATACTCTCCATGTGTCTCACAAGTTACCTCTGGGCGTCCCAGGTTCATCCCACAGTCCAGAAACATGCAGAGATGCAAATGGCATCTCTTAATTTCTCAGAGTGTGTGAGTGTGCAGAGTCATGGAATAGCACAGTGGTGGTCTGCAGATGGATGGATGGATGGATGGATGAAGGGTAATGTTGGGAAAAAGAATGCAAACAAGGAAACAGGATGCTGTACAAACATGGTGTGATTGTAGATGACGGCAGTTTGGTGGGGGGGGGGGGCTTGATCGGGTCAGGTGACCTTGCCTCTTAACATGCAGCATATGTTTCTAAATCACACATTTCAGAAGCCAAGAGGAAACAAAGAAGGTCCAAAAATTGTGGCAGGGTACATCATGTCCTCAGCCTTCCATTAGGAAAAGGCCGCATAGCTTTTTTACGCTACGGTAGAAAAAAAAAAAAAGTTAAATTTTTTTTTGCGGCATCTATTTCTTTTCTATTGCCTTCAAGGATCCACGGCTTTTGCTTCGCAAGGAAAGATGCAGTTTTCTTTTGAAATCAAGCATGAGAGGGGGTGAGAGGTGGGAGGTGGTGCTCGGATACATCCCCGATAGCCCCCCAGATAACTCCCCCGGGTGGAAATAAACACCTCTGCACACCTGCTTCCTCCGAGCCGCTGCCCACAGATCCTTTCATCTCCGTTGATTGGTTTCCCTTGGACTGGAGGGACGAGGGGTTTCATCATTCTAAAGGCTCACAGCGGTGCGGCCTTCTGACATATGGGGGAGGTGGGGGCTTTTAAAAAAATCATTTCTGCAGATCATGGCAGTAACAGAGTAACCTCTGACTGAAGAGTGTGTCAGCAATGGATGCTTTGAAAATATTATCAGAAAGACTCTGCTCCTTCTCTGCTTCTCTGTTTACAATGTTTCAGGTGTGAGGAACTGGCCTGTGTTGTCAAACATTGGATAAATCACTGATCAGTTGCAAATAGCACTTAAGTAGAAGCCTGACTCTTAGTGAAAGACAGGTAAATCCTAAGTGTAGCTGTGTTGATAGGCTCCCTGTCATTATCCTGAATAATACAAGCAGTCCCTTTCAATACTGTACAATCAGGGCTATTTCAGCACTGACTGCTCAGCAATGACCTTGTTTTCACTCCATCTTTTGTTCCCTGACCTGTTCATGCAGGGGTGAGTCACATTTATGCTTTTTTCTAAATTTGGTGTGTGTATAGAATATGATCGTAATACTATGCTTGATAAAGTCAGCTCACAACTTTAATTCCTATTTCCCATTTCATTTAATTTGACTGAAGGAGAGACTGCTATGTATATGTATGAGAATATCTATTTTATTTATGAATTATTGCCTCGTCAAAGAAGCACAGATGTGTCCCGAAATGTTAACATGGACTGGATTTGACTGGATTAGCTTTTCGTCTGTAAGACATACCAGTCTTGTGCACTGGTCCCCAGGAGGAATTGCTCTTTCTTGCTGAACTACATTCAATAAAATGAATACAGCCCTGAGTGTAACTGATGCTCATTGCAATATAATGAAGTCAAAAGTAATATTTCTCTTCCTGCTAAATGTAATGAATTCCCACTTTATATTGAATGTGAGGCCTCACATTGGATTGCTGCTCCACTCTGTCACCTCATAACTGATATTGATTATTATGTAACAATGATACAGTCTTGGGTGTATTATATACAGACAGAAGTCTTTGTGACATGAATGATACAGTCTTGGGTATATTATATACAGACAGGGGTCGTTGTGACATGAATGATACAGTCTTGGGTATATTATATACAGACAGGGGTCTTTGTGACATGAATGATACAGTCTTGGGTGTATTATTTACAGACAGAAGTCTTTGTAACCTGAATGATACAGTCTTGGGTATATTATATACATACAGGGGTCGTTGTGACATGAATGATACAGTCTTGGGTATATTATATACAGACAAGGGTCGTTGTGACATGAATGATAGTCTTGGGTGTATTATTTACAGACAGGGGTAGTTGTGACATGAATGATACAGTCTTGGGTATATTAAATACAGACAGGGGTCGTTGTGACATGAATGATACAGTCTTGGGTATGTTATATACAGACAGGGGTCGTTGTGTCATGAATGATGCAGTCTTGGGTGAATTATTTATAGACAGGGGTCATTGTGACATGAATGATACAGTCTTGGGTATATTATATACAGACAGGGTTCGTTGTGACATGAATGATACAGTCTTGGGTATATTATATACAGACAGGGGTCGTTGTGACATGAATGATACAGTCT
>JABFEB020000020.1:252693-264199 GCA_019775895.2 Stomatorhinus ivindoensis | reverse complement strand
TGGGAAATAGGGAAGCTTATAAGTATAACCATTCAGCACAGCCGCCTCCATTCTTACGTATTCACCGTCAGCTCAAGGGACGCAATGACCATCATCTTAGCCCGTTACTAATGAAAAATGGCACTGATCAAAGGATAGAGTCACCGCTCCCAGACCGGCAGTGAGATCGAGTGTCTGTAGCGCTTTCCAGAGTGATTTCCTGACACTCGATGAAAACAGGACTCGTCTCGCCGCTGTGCTTCCTCCCTTGGGCAGCGCCTTGAGGCAGCCCGCTCCGCCGTAATGGTCTCCGTGCCTGCCCCGGCTGCTTGGGGTATTACTCCCAGACTCTCATCGCTCTGTGGGAAACGGGTTCATTATAGTTACTCTTCACTGCTCTGTAGGCTGTCATTTTTCCCCCCACTCTCACTCATTACTAAAAATAACAAAACGGAGTTCGAGAGAGCATCCATACTGATGAGCTCGACGCCTGGCAAATAAGGGATAAGGCCACAGCAGCACGCATTTCTTGTGTGTAACTTTGACTTTAACAGAACCATTGAAAAACTTCAACCCACGCTGACTCATAGTGCTTATATATATGCCTGAGCTGAACGTCGTCCAATTAAGGAACTCCTCGCAATAATACGACGACAAAGGCTGTGAGGTGCAACGAAGCCGAGAATTACAGTGACCTTTAACTGATCCTGTTTTCCTCCAGATGCTGTGCCTGTCTCCTTCTGTCGGGGGGAGCTGTAATGTATCTATATGTGTAGCCGGCTGGTCTCACCTCTGCTCTATGTGTGAGGAGTTCGCACGTTGTTTGCACGACAAGCCCCTCTTAGTAGATTTCACTGATAAGAGCGTGGGAGGGTCTCCCTCTGTAGATTTCACTGGCGAGGAGGGGAGGCAGAAGCAAATTTTAAAGGGGGTTCCGGCTCGTTGTTTTACTACCTGGCTACATGCCTAATAGGTAGCAAACAAAACCCATCATTTTACTATGTGGCTGCGTGCCTGAGTTTGGCTAATTGGCACCTACGGCCTATATTGTGTGACTGTGTTCATGGTGACATGCAGTCCCAGCCTGGTGCCACATGCTGCCCCCCCACCCCCAACCTGTATTGCATAAGCAGATGGAAGTATGATGGATATCATAATAACGAGAGGTTTCTGTATCTTATATAGCCAAGCACGTTGTCCATCCTTCCATTCCTGGGAATGATAGCATTTTCGTCACATTTCAGCAGTAAATCTAATAGTTTAGCACTGTGAAAAACTGCTTGATCCCTCCTTAATGTTCAGGATCATTTCGTATTTTATTCCATATTACATTTTTTTTTGCTAAAATCAGCAAACCGAAGGAACATAAGAACCCAAAAGGTCACAAAATGTTGACCCTTCTTAACTTGGCAACCAAGAAATGTGATTTTTTTAACTGTTAAAAAGTGTTCCCATCTAGTTAACACAACCCTAATGAAGAGGTAATTGGGGTCCCTGGTGGTTTGAATGCTAATCTGAGAAACAAGTTTTCAGTGACTGGATTTACAATAATCGCGGAATACTTCAAAAATAATAACTGAATAAATACATTTTAACGTCTACCAGCCTGGAAAAGATTTTCAATACTGGGACTCCTTGAACCTTAAGCAGAGTGATGTCATGTAAGCGTGTGCAGACTGGGAGAGGACTGAATATTCTTCAGAACAGTCTCTGCATTCCCACAGTAAGAATTTGTGCTTGCATCAAGGCTTGGTAACACGATTTAAAGATTCCTCACTACATTTGGATCCTTATGGATGGAAACTTGAATTGTGTTCCTAACCAGAGATGACAGTGGAATTACATCGACCCCACCAGTGTAGTGACACCATAGTCTGATACACAGGACATAGTCAGATAAGGGTCTAATGACAGATACTTCTTCCACACAGAGGTGCTTTATGTCACTTAGTATTTGTTTGCTAATTTGCTGAATAGAAAACCTGTCCTTTGATTCTTCCTTCTTCCTTTATCTAATGCACAGTTTTGGTTTAAAATCAATAACAGCATTAACAATTAGCAAAAAATCTACAATTGTGGTTTTTTTTCCCCTTAAAGTACGGTACTATTACAGAATGTCACAAGTGTGTGCTTTTTATAATATGCTAATGTTAGATTTTCTCAGCTATATAAAAAACAGCTTTTACTGTTCCAACTGGCTCCATTTAGCATTCAGTACATTTTTCCAGCTCTGACCACGGCCAACTACTGGGACTGACTAGAATTTAATAGTTCACTCATAATGCATATCCTTTTCCCAGTACGAGTAAGACTGTTTTTTTGCAGGTGGCTCTGGGCTTCTGACCTGACTGAAATCCCATAATAATGACATCAAATGAGAAAAAATGGTACAATAAAAATGAAGTGGTAAGGCAATATTTTAGGATTGTAATGTTAAATTAAAAAATGATTCTTTTTAACATTCATCATCGGCTTCTGCATAAGAAATTCTGCAGCTTTAAGTACCGTTAAGTATCGTCGGTGTCTGGGTAGATGAAGGCAGTTTCTGTCCCAGGCCAGAAATCAGAGGGAAATGTAAGCCGATGAGTGCCGCTTGAGGGCCAAACCGTGGCCTTTGTCTGCTCGCTGGTGGTCCCAACCCACAGCTACTGCGATGTCCATGATGCGAATTAGGGGAGTTTAACAGACGCCGCAGTGTACCGCAACTCTGCTTGTCATCTCGCTGTTCTGTAGCTCCCTGATGCGGCACATGTGACACGTTACACGTGTGGCAGCTTGTGGCAGTCGATTTTGCTATGTGGTGCTGTCATGGTGACAGTTTAATTGACTGAAATGTATAAACCGTCTTTAGTGAGGCTGAATAATGGAGAGAGCTGGGAAATACTGGGTCAGGGTAAGGAAATGGACGGGATGATTGACTGTTTTTGCACCTGGCATTTAAATATGAGGTGTCAAAGCAGAAGTTTATTTTTATTTTCTCTTGGCGCAACCTGTCATGTTCCACTAAAAAACTAAATACCAGTTTGAATATCCACTCTTATAGTGTAGATAAGTAATTAGGAACAGTATAGACAGGTGCTTTTAAAATAAGCACTACATGGTCAACATAGTCTGACTGTGATTGTAATTAAAATACATCCCCGTCGCTCGATTTAGCCATTACAGCAGTGTTTCCCAGTCCGGTCCTCAGGGACCCATAGACAGTCTACGCTTTTACTGGGGTGGGAGGGTGCAGAAATGTGGAATATCTGGCAGGGAATTCAGAGGGAGCAAAAACATGGAGCAAATGCGGGTCCCCAAGGTCCATATTGGGAAACACTGCCTTACAGGGTAGCGGTGAGCCTGGATTCTCTCCCAGAAGTCACAGGCCACACGGTAGGGGACGCCTTGGATTGGATGCCTTTCTCTCTCAAGGTGGACACAAACTTGCACATTATAAATGTTTTCCACACGCCAATTCATCTAGCCTCTTGTTTTTGGACTGTATTTAGGCTGCTTTGGAGGTGATGTCATGGCACTAATCAGTCAGATGTCGTGATCTTATGCCAATAAACACTAATTTATGAACGTGTGTCTTGTGTGACTGTTTCTCCTTCCAAGTGACCTCTATACCAGAAGGCTTCAAAAGTCATGGGAAATATTCAGGGGCTTGTGGGTAGCAAAAAAAGGACTATTTACCACCTACCTGAGCAACGGCGCTGACAAGGTGAATGCGAAGCTCTGATCGGTGTGACATGACAGGCTCACATTAGCTCCCTCCCCCCCCTGGGTAATTAAAGTCCTGTTTTAAGCATCTGGGCCTGTTTAAATTGTCTGGTCACGTTAGGCCTCTCTCCATTTGCCGTGATGTGACGTCTGTTTCGTGGGCTCTCCTCCAGCTCTAAATCACGTTGAGGGTTCCTTCAGAGGACGCTCCCTGAGCGCTTTGAAATAAATCGTGAATATCTGATGCCATTGAGTTTGGGGTCAAAGCAGTGAAAGTCTCCATGGCACTGGCTGACAGGGGTCGCCCTTAAAACCATTATGTCATCTTCCAGGCATATATATATGTCTAAGGTACGGATGAGACATTTTTTGGACCCAAAAAATCTAAAAAATTACACATTGCATCGTGCATGTTTATACTAGCTGAATACATATATTCAGACAGTAAAAATACATTTAGACAATGATACACAGTAACAGTAATTATTATTATATAATAAAATACATTTTAAAATAAAGATTTATTATTAATTATTTTAATATTAACAATAAAGCATTAATACATTTAATTATAATGATATTGTCGTGCCGAGCGGGGACGGAACGGAGACAAAGGCGCAGACGTCAGGGTATCGGGGAATATGGGGTTTAATTACAGGTAAGGCAGGCAAAGCGCAGACGGACAATACAATGACCGGACTGGGGAAACAAACTGAAACGCGGACGAAATACGCAGGACTAATGACAACAGCCAGAAACAGCTGATCACACGGGGATTCCACACGAGGTTAATGAGGGGGCGTGGCACACGGAAGGGGCGGATGATCGGTGCAGGACACATTGTTTTTTTAACTTTTCACATTGTTTAGATACATTTATTTTCTTACTTTACAAATTACTGTTTTGATAAATGTGCCTAGATGTGTTTAGTACAGTATATGCTCTTTTATCCTGTCCATTTTGTAAAAAAAAAAACAAAACAAAACATTTAGGTGTAATTTTTTTTTGGGTCAGGAACCAATTAATTGGTTTTCCATTATTTCTTATAGGGAAAATTCGATCACAACTCAAACTTTTTAGAATTCGATCCTGAGTTCTGAACAGATTAAATTCGAGTTCTGAGGTACCACTGTAACTGGAGCAACCGTTATAAAGTTCTGCAATCTCCAGAAATTGGAAATGTTTCCATGATTTTGGCCACTTGTGTAGTTCAGTCTTCATTTTTGAATTTTAGCAGTTTGATAAATTTTAATTAACAATCCCAATCTCCCATACACAGATCCCAGAATTACTGTGTACATGCTTATCTGTGGTTACTGTTGATGTATTTGGTAACAGCCTGAGACAACTGTCCTCTCAATATAAAAATAATAATAAAGTCCTGTGTTATTCTTGCCTTATCTAAACGGTGACAACCATGAAAGTTTTGTCCAGTGAACAGAAACAGATATTCATTGGCATGAAATGTTGTGTTTTGAATGGCCTACCCTCTAGAACAGGGGTGGTAAATCTGTGCATGGAGGCCGGTGCGGGTTTTTGGGATGGCCTCTCAATCAGCCAATAATAAAGCAGTGTATAACAACAATTTTCTCAATTCCAGTCCCGGGGACCCACTGTTATTGGTTGACAGTGTGGGTGTGGGTTTTTGCACGGATCTCCATGGATCAGGATTGATTGGATGTTGGTTTTAGAAAATGAAAATGGTCATTTTCCATTCTTGTATACTATGCTTCAGACATGATGTTTTTTCCCTAGTGCTTGTGGGTATTGGAAAGTTCAGGAAATTTCCTGGTGGGCGTTCTAATGAGGGCCGGTCAGCAAATTATACAACAGAGACCCCCTCTCCACCCTCAGTAGCAAACTATCAAATTGGGGCCACTTAACAGCAGGTTGCTGGGCTGCTTTTTGTTGTTAGTTCGCCCCCGCTAGTGAGATTGACTTTGTCTGCAGTAATGACGCCTTGTGATTAGTGTCTACAGACCCTGCCTTTGCAGTAAGGCAAAAATCTTTAGAATAATATTAGTAGGACCTGTTCCCCAGCATGTCTGTACAGCTAAACGCCAACATTATGAGTAGGCAAGGTAAAATGTTGAAAATGCGCCTGTAAGAGAACATGCATTTATTCCACATGAGAGCTTAGCTTTTGGAATAACTCATTAGGTGACGGAACCATGCCTGACTGTGTTTGGAACGTAGCAGGAGGGGGGAGGTAATTCATGTGGTCCGGTTCAGTGTTAGTGACATTTGTGCATCCAGTGGTGATGTAGCAGAACGGGAACAATGCTGCCCCCGCAGGCTGCAGTAGGGTTTGGCTGCTGCATTTATGTTTCTGCTTACGACTGTAAGAAATTCGTGGCAGGTGGACGCCTTGTGTCAGACGTCCTCTAGCAGGCTGTCATTGCATCACGGTCAGCGGTGAGAAGCGCTGTCATCTGCGCCTTTGTTCCTCCACTGAGTTGTGGTTTCTAGGTACATAACCATCTCCCGAACTGTAGACAAACCAACAATGCTTGGGTTGGCTGTGTCTTCCAATTTGGGTTGAAGGCGTTGCCATTTCAGCCACACATGAATCATTTGAACGAAAACTTTTCATATCAAGTTTCTCCCTTATGATTAAAAATCTAAAAACTAATTGGAGTTTTTCTGTCAAGGCGCACAGGAACTGTGATTCAGATCCATATAGAGGCAGCCGGCTTACCTTCAGTTTGGGCAGTTTCTGTGTTCTCAACTTGAATAACTACAAAGAGAACAGGTCAGGTGGATGTTATCCTGACTGTGCATTAGATGTCTCTCAGAAGAGGTGGTGTAGCAGATACTGAACTTTGATTGGTATGATTATTTAATTACATGGGATATTCAACACTTTATTATAAAACAGGCTTTTGTGTTGATTTTGCCCAGCTGTAGGCTAATGCAAGTGTTCTAAGCATGTTTAAGGTAGGCGAGGCCAGGCTATGACGTTTGTTATCTTAAGTGTACTGTATTAAACTTAATTTGCCTTACAATAGGTTTATCGGCGTATATAACCATCATAACCCAGAGAGCATCTGTACTTCTTAAATCTGTTTGCTCTATGTTGTATTTTGTTTACACTGTGTGTATTGTCTTTGCACCTTGTCTGTTTAGCACTATATGCATGTTCTTGTTGGGTCGTGCACCAACATTTGACCAATCAATAAAGTTACTCTTAACATTTTCTTAATTTGGTGGCTTTATTTCCATCTCTGCTTATCATGTAGATACGGATACTGACTCTTAATTTAGGGCATGATGTGGTTGAGCCTCTGGGGCCACAGATCACACCCCGGGCCGGACGAACCTGGACCAGGATCTGGAAGGGAGCTGGTGGGGCTGCATTCGTTCTCTGAGGATCTTGCGGCCTGAGAGGGAAGGCAGGCAGCACCGCTTCTGAAATGAAAGGATGTAGGAGACCACAGGCATGAGGGAGAAGACCAAAGAAGCTCCTCCTGACAGCGATGGTCTCGCCGGCTGCCCTGGAGCGCAGCGGCTCCTTGCAGGGACCTGGAGCTCCTGGCCTTCACTGGATGGGCCCAGCTGGCAGAGTCTGGCTGAAAGACGACCTGCAGAATCGCAGACAGGAGATCCTCATGAGCATGGGAGCGTCGGTGCTCTTTGACTGCGGATCCTCACACTCTCAGTTGTCTGGAACGCACATCAAGCAGATTAGCGTTTCCTTCAGCCCATTTGGGCCGCCATGGGAAACAAAACTCCTAGTGCCTCTTCCCAGATATTTAGTGTTTTTCTTCTTCTGTGGAAAATTTGGCACTTGTAAGAACTGGTAAGAACTGCACCTTCACCATCGACTTCTCTGAATGCAGGGTTACAGTACTGTATTCAATACTCCCTGTAATAACATACTCACACTGTGTGCTGCCTTTTCCCTTAACTTTCACAAATGGTCATTCTGCTATAATACGCTTAAGATTCTGATTCACCCAAGTACCTTCTGCCTCTGTGCATCATTACAATTTTTTAATAAAATGGAGAGCTTGGGAATACAGATAGCATATAGATGGGCAAAAATGGGCTTGGTGTTTGTATGAGTATTCTACAGTCTGTTTTTCTCTAAAGACTCTGGATGGCATTATGCTCCTATATAAGTATTTTCTGTTGGAGAGGAGTATCCGAACCCAGGGTCCAGTGGGAGGGCAGTCGGTGCAGTCACGGTGAGGAATAGAAAGGGAACTTTGCCCCAGAATGCACCACAGCCATGCAGAGTAGTGTAACCAAGGGGCACTTCCCAAAGGGAGCAATTAGTGCTTAAGGAAGTTTGTCTTTTTTCCCCATGCTGTGGTCTGTGATTATCAAGCAGCACCCTAACCCATCCGTGGCACTCGTTTGTATTTCTGGAGGCATGTTGCCAGGGATCTTCTGTGTCGCTCAGCACCGTTTCAGTTGCCCCCACACCCTGTTTGAGAGTCAGATCAGAAAATTGTAGGAAAGCGAGATGTCACCTTTCAGTTACCTGTGTGTCAGCAGCTTCTCATATAGCTGCTTTTCTCTTACTTATTACCATTGTGATGGTTTTCTGCGAGTTCTGCGGCACTCGGCCCTCAGCTGTGTATTTTTGAAAGATGGCGTGAGTGTGCTAGGGACTTCATGCGATTCATCAAACTTTTCTGGAAATGACAATTAAGTCACATGGCTGTGTAACAGCAGCCGTACAGATGTATCGCTGGGAGGTGTGTATTGCAGTATTTGTTCATTTTTTTTCCTCCCAATCCACCTGGAAAGTTCTTTTCGTCCAAATACACATGTGCTTTAATACATCAGAAACACGAGTTAAAAGATGACTATGGTCTCCCAGGAACAAAAGGAAATGGGTGACAGGAATTCTCACAGCCCGGTGAAGAAATTCTGCAGTTGTTATGGTTACAGGTTATAAATAGAGTCGGTGGGTATGCAGGTGACAGGGGAGTAGAGAGTTCTGGGATGAAAGGCAAAACTGAAAGGCATCCCAGAATTCATTTCTGTGTGGTTCTGTCAGGAAAATGAGTAACTGACAAGTCTGCAAACTTTTGGGAGAAAAATGAGACATACTTTCATATGAAGTTTTGTATATTCATAACAAAGTTTTAAAACTGTTCTCTTGCTCTTTTAACAGTAATTTTTATTCTGCAGTTACTGGGTGAAGTCCGATGACATTTAAATGAAGTTTGCTGATCAGTAAATGTCGAATTTCGGTGACATTTCACCATGGTTGGCAGTCAGGAATTATTTTAAATAATAATAATAATAATATATTTAAATGTTTGCTCCTCCCCATTGGAGATGCCAATGACTGTTGCTACACACAGGTTCAGGACCATGAGGTAGCCCTTGGTCATTCTCAGAAACCTCGCAAAAACACAGTCCCTGCTTCAAAGTGTGAGATGGCTGTGTAGGAATGGCGGAAGGTGATGATCCGTCATCACTGGTTACAGGATGGTGCCAGCTCACCCGCTCTTATGGCAGCACCTACACGACACAGAGGAGGCCGGCATGACCTCAGTGCAAGGAAGGTTTGGGGGATGGCGAGCGGCTTAGTGGACTGAGCCGCCATGTTTGTGATTGGAAGGTCACTGACTTTGGTGGAATAGTCACATCTGTAGGTACTTGAGCAAAGCCCTTAACATTCATCTCCATGGGCACCACTATAGGTGGCTACCCTTAACTGGCAAGCTGGCTTTCACCTGTCTTTGTGTGTCATGGAGAGCCAGTTGGGGTGGGTGAAAAGAGGATTTCATTACTTCATTTTCATTTAATTGATTACGATTCCCCCAATAACTAACAAATAGGCCTAAAAAACAAAACAACTTGCTCATCCTCCATTATTTGGGGGTGGTGGCAAAGTTTCCTTTGACATTACGTGTGAAGTTTAATCTGCAAGCTTTTTGCATCTCCTATGCTTATCTAGCATAAGCATCCCAGTTCCTGTCTTGTGGTGTGAAAGCGACACACAAAAATAACTACGCATGTTCCAGGTGGAGTCCGGAAACTAGAAACCGGCAACAAGGTTCTGGTACTTAGGTGTGAAAAGATCAGTGTACAATTTGTACCTTCATAGTTGTCCTGCGACCATCCATCATCTCCAGTACCATAAATAGTTCTCATGTAAGAAACTGAAACTGCAGGGATTTGTATGGGAAAGACATGTTTCACTGGATACACTTGCCTTTCTTCACACTGAAATATAATTGCCGGTTACATGCTGGTTACATGCCACAGGTCATTTAGAGAAAACCGTGTCTCTAAAATGAGCATGTTGTATTCTCACTCAACTGTTCTATCTGTGAGTCTTAATAGAATCAAGCTAGAATGATTAATAAATCATTTATTCGCCAAATGAATCATTGTTCAAAATGAGTAATTAGTTTTATTGTTGAAATAAGCCTTTTAAGGTCCAAAAGTATTTGGATATTACGTTGTAAATGTGTTATGTTATCACCCGTAGGAATACCTCTGTCAATTTGTTTTAACACCACAAAAATTACACGAAATACTAATTCTATTTGAAAAGCTCAATTAAGCCTAATTAAGTACTCAAAAAATAAAAAAACAGTGATCCCTGAAGTACGCAGATCCTAAATAAGACAGTTATTATGACACGCTTATTTTAAAATTACACACAATTACAGGGTTTCATTCCTCTTGTCTCTCTGTTATTCATAGCACTGCTGAATGGTGTCAGAGTGACAGTGAAGTCCCAGATCAAAGCTGGTCTATTTCATCCTACCATTGTTTGCAGTCAGTTTAATTCTGGATAGATGTGTTCCCCTAACTCAGCTTTTTGCCTTGTCATCTTTGGCTAATCTTGCTGCCAACGTACCACATAGAACCAAATATGGCACAAACTTGTTGTCAAGTCTTTTAAGTGGATTTTTTTTCGGACAGAGTTGCTGCTGGATTTGGTGCCTTTTAGAACATTTCTACCAGTGTGTGAGGACTGAATTTGGCAAAAATAATTTAAAAAGATTAGGGAACAGTCCCAGACAGTAATGGCACCCACAAGCAAAATAAAAGCCATCTGTAATTTTCAGTAAAGCAGGTGCAGATGATTCTTGTAGCACAATCAGTTTGGGCACCAGCCCTGCCAGCAATTAGTGGCCTGACAGCAACAATCACCACTGTTTACGTAAAAAAACAGTTGGCCTGAATGGACCACTGATGGTCATACAGTCTTGTTCCTTTAGAACATGCACTGACCCTTGGGCTTAAAATTGTATTTTTATCTGTGGTCCATGAGATTTTGCTAAATGCATAAAATATGCACGTTCCAGTTTTGTTACGCTAGACCCAGCCTTTGTTAATTTCAGCCTTGGAATTATTCCCCGGGAAACGTCTTCATTATTTAGCATTTAAATAAATCAGTCAGGGGCTTAATTGGAGCATTTGGTATGGCTGATCTGTATTTTATTTATTTTTTCTTAATAAATAATTCTTCAGTTCGTTTAATTGCAGTTTGTCAGTTACATAGATACATGGTGTTAATTTGGTTTTAAAAACACTTATTTGTGGGTAATTAAAATCCATGCTGCTTTTCTGAAATGCAAATGTGTTTGTCTGCGTTTGCCCTGGAGAACCTGTCTCATTACTGCTGCCCCCTGTTGTTCACTAGTCATGTGCACTTCCCCACGATTTCGACACACCAAACATCTGCCAAGTGCAGCTCAATAGGGCGCAGACCTTGACAGACCGAGGGCGCCATAAATATGCACCATATACTTATACACTTATACACCATACATATACACACTTATACACCATACATATACACACTTATACACCATACATATACACACTTATACACCATACATATACA
>JABFEB020000020.1:236644-251664 GCA_019775895.2 Stomatorhinus ivindoensis | reverse complement strand
GACGAGACTGACGACTCTCATAGCCGAGGTAAAGAAAGACCTCCATTAGATAACAGGACTGTCGTTAAGCTGGAATCGAGGTAAAGAAAGACCTCCATTAGATAACAGGACTGTCGTTAAGCTGGATTTGTAAATGATACAACAGCTTTTGATGCAGAATATTATCAGAGCACAGCACCCTCTTAAGAAGAACAATTCTGCCACTACGATTGTCTTGTACTTCTGCTGAGGCCACTGGTGTGTCAATGGAATTGATGGGTTATAGCAGTTTTACTGTGACGTAAAAGTATAAAAGAGAGGAGAGAATAAGGCTTCAGTCAATTCATATAAAAATATCTGATCTGAATCTCTTAGCAGGTTTAATTATACTCACATACCATCAGATCCGTCCATCCATCCATCCATCCATCCATCCATCCATCCATCCATCCAACCATTCATCCATCCAATCACCGGTGCCAATCCTGTGGGTGCTGGAGGGCTGGAGCGCCCACAGAGCAGGCCTAGTGCTGCCTATGTTTTAACGTGATTGGCCAGCTTCCTTAGGTGACCTTTGTGAGGTCACGCTAATTATATGCTAAATGTATCTGTGTCAGATTGTATGCATAAGTGTGTTATAAATGTTACAAGTGTTGGAACATTATTTAAAAAGTAATTCATTTTCTGTTTAGGCGGTTATGTCCTGTTTTGTGGTAACGTCGACCAAGTCACTGATCTGGATTTATTTTCACTGTTTATTTTCAGTTGCTAGTAGTTAAATTTGTATATGTTCAAATGTATAGGCTGTGTTTGTGTGGGTTGTGGAGGGGGGTCAATCATTTAGGACCCCCACTGACAGAAAGATAAATTGGCACCCTTGTATCCATCCACAGAATGCAGGGTCACGGGTTTGCAGCCTACCTCAGAAGGTATAGGCTGAGAATAACAGGACACCATCCCATCGCAGGGCACACACACAGCATGTTCACTCGCACTGACACCTACGTACAGTTTGGCACCTCCAGTTCACCGTAGCATGTTCTTAGATTGTGGGGGGGAAATGGAGAATACAGAGGAAACTCACGACAACATGGGGAGACCAGGCGGAGTCGCACATGTCGAGCGGGGGGCTGAGGCTCAAACCCCAGTCCCAGAGACACTATGTCACTATGCTGGACCACCATCAGGTCTATAGCACAAACTGTTAAGGATATATTGATATTTGATCTGATACTGTGGCATTTTAAATGTCCATGTGTCAGATCCCTTCCCAGTTGTACAAAAGAGCTGACAAACTCATTCTCAGTTGTAGCAGGACTTCCTGCAGCACTTAAGACACATGGAAGGCCATTCTGCCCTAGAGTTTTCAATGACTGCATTTAATTCTCACATTAACTAGCAGGTTCAGCCACCCTGGTGAGTTCCTGGTCGTGCTCTGTTCTGCTTCATAAGGTCCCTTTGCTCGTATCTGGGGTATCAGTATCAAGCCACGAGTGGCCTTTTTGCCAAGACTCTGCTGCTCCTGTCCTGGGGTTTTCAGATAGGTTTCTGGCAAACTGACAAGAAATGTACAGAAAGCGGTGCAAGAAGCGAGCCTAAGCTTGTAATCATAATGTCACCTTGAGAATATGATGAGCCGAACTGAATTTATATGTAGTTCCGCCAGGGAAAAGTGTGCTTGCAGCAAATTAAGGTCCCGTGTGCAAGGGCATAACTTTGTGATGGGGTGGGGGGGTTTGAGGTCTCCACCCATTTAAGGGGTTGTATTGGCTGGTTTTGATTATCGGAGGGGGTTACAACCCCAACCCCCACATTATTTACACCCCACATGTCTTCTGCAGGTGAATACATGCATGAAAGGTTCAATACCCATTTGTACTTGGATTTTGTGTTAGAAACCAAGCAGGCTAACGGGTCTTAGCATCTACAAATTGCATATCTGTCACACACGGACTGCTGATGGTAATGCACAGTCCATTTTCACTGTTATGCCGGATGGCAGATTGTGACAAGTGATTTCATTGACTCCTTTCTAAGGATCCACTATCTTGTTAGCCTGTTACCAGCTTAAACTCAAATCAAGCCCAAACACAAATCCTATAAAGTATTACATTAATGCTGCAGGAATAAATGTATTATTAGAGTCCTCTCCAAAGAATCGGTGTGTCTGAATTGTTGAGCTATTTCTTTCACTTGTGGATGACACTTATGGTGTTATTGTTTATAATTATTATGGGTCACATGTTGATGACCTTGGCTGCTAGTACTTACAAGCTCAGCATCAAATAAATGCGTAATCAAACAGCTGCAGAATCCAATCTTGTGCGTCAGTGAAGAGACGGTCCAAAAATGCCTGCTAGTCGCACATTGTTAGCCGAGAGGCCAAACGCACCGATGGATGCCGCGCTGTTGTCAGCAAACTGCCTTCCGTCCTATATCCTATCAGCAGTTTCCTGTTTACATGATGCAATATAAGAAGCAGCATTTTGTTAGTGCTAATGATCTACAGAAGAAGTCAATCACCAGTAATATGCTCAGTGTTCAAAGGTGTTTCCATTAGGTTCAGCACATGTTTTTGAGGGCTGGTGTTACGTTGTCTAAATGTATTAATTGATACAGTATGTGCCAGTGAAACCACACGTATCTGCAGTTTCAGTTTTACTTAACGGCAAGGTCACATCCCTGTGTGCAGCACAGGGAAAGATGGTGCCGTAATTAATGACCACCAATCTGTGAGACCGAATCATGACTCATTTTAAGCAAAATCCTCATACAGTAGGTGAACAACAGGGAGCACAACGGTTTCCCTGTTATCAGTTTGTAAATATTAAACTTGCTTCAAACTCGCTTTTTTCTGCCCCGAAACCTGCCTGCTCTGTGTTGCAGAGCCATTAGAGAGATTCTGCTGTTTGATCTGCTGCCTTTTTGGGTGATTAGAGGAATACAGAATCACTTTTGGAATCACGGGTCATGGCTGAGGCAGAAATGTTTGAGCTATTTTCTAAGGAATCTTCTAAGCACAGTCATCTTTGATCAGCTATCTTGTTTTTCTGGGCTTGCCCCCAAAAGGATGGGCCTTTTAAAAATAGTTTTCACCACGTAAGAGGAAATGTATGGAAAATCGCCTTTGAATAGACATACATTGTATTAAAGAGACTAAAAGCTGAAGCTTTGGGATTAATCGGACCGTTTCCTGCTAACGGCTTTAGATAATCAATTGACAGGTATCATTTCTGCATGATATTAATGGCAGCCTGATGGATCCCTTTGCATTCTATACCCATTACCTATAAAAACAATACAACGTGATTCTGAAAATGTCACCCTTTCACTGCAAATGCATAAATTAAACAGTGTTTATACATAAAAATGCAATGAATGTCTTCAGTACTTTGCCATTCAGTAACAGCGTCAGACACGTAACCCTTTGGTCTATCTGCTCTTCTAATTAAAAGGTCTCCACACAGGTCTAATGGCAACCAATCAGTGAGCAGAGCTTACTTCCTGTTTCTCTCTGACACCTCATTGGATTTTAATTAAAGACTCATTCTGGGTGCTGGAAATGTGTAAATCATCTAAATACAGAACGCTCCCCTTGGCATCTCTCTGTCAATGTAATTAACCGAAGAGCTTAGCTAGGGAAGATGCCTCTCTCCCAGTTTACCTCCGCGTAGCGGGTCTCTCCCTCCCGCAGTTCGTGGTCTCTCTCCATGGAGCTACTCCCCCTGATCTGATTGTCCCACACCTGACAGGAGAATCAGCCATGAGCACGCACTGCACTGACCTACCAGAGAGCACTTTTGTCGTCTTGAATCCCACTTCCTCTTGTCCTTTTTCGACCTTTTATTTTAAAAGAATTATGTATTTTAATTGGACTCTGCAGACTAATTCCAGTGTGAGCTCAGATTTGCTTATCTTCTGTTTTTTTGGCCAATGAGGTGACGTGAAAGTGGGTATTTCTGCCTGCACACTTCTAAAGGATATCTATACTTGAACTCTGCTGATGCCTCAGTTAAGCAGCGCTGCCGTACTGCTGTGTGTGGTTGTATTTTTACACTGCATACACACACTTCCAGTGCCTCTTCTGCAACACTGACATTACACAGGCTGAACCTGCAGTAACTGGGAGCCATTCCGGGAAATAATTGGGTTTGTCCAACTGCTCACAGGGCTTTGGCAAGTGGCCAAATGAGTTCATTAGAGGGTTCTCAGCAGACTCAACGATATACACAAAGTACCAAAATGCACATCAATCATTCACATTACGGCTGCACCTCAGTATTCATTAAGCAGGGAAGTTTACATGGCTATTGAGGGTGAACCATAATAAATGAATAGCACAAATGTAACAGAACGGCAGCATACTGATATCTTATCAGATGATGTTTCTCCTACTGTGTGTTGCTACAGCAACAGCACACTAACACTACAGATGTGAAAAGTTATATATAGAAATTGTGCGCCGAAAGTAACACAAAAGACTGCTTATGTTAAAGCAGAAGTTTTGTTCCTCCCTCACTCCAGCAGCGCGATTAGGATCTCAGTGGCTCCACTCCTTTGACTTCTTCCCTGAAGCAGTCGAGGTCTAGAATCGGGGTTTTCAGTTCAAAGCTGGTGGTTCTTCTGCACCATCAGATAGGGCAGCTCGAGCTGGAGATAAAGCACAGGACTCTGCCTGCTCTGACTCTCTGAGTACATGGCTAGTGGTGGAGTTTCTCCTCGGCCCTTCCGGGGTCCCCATGAGAGGGGGCTCGCTCTGGCTTGTGGCTACAAAAAACTCTCATAGTGACTGCAACCCAGATGAGCTTATCAGCATGACCTCAGCTTTGAGGCAGGCATTTAGGGCTAATATTATAATTTTCAGGTGGTTTCTCTGATGGAAAAATTAAAATAACTAGTTGAAATGTTTTATTTAAATCTTCTGGCTGTAACTCTTCATTGTCATCCTGATTGTTCTCACCCAGCACGCAGAAAGTGTCTGAGGAGCCAATGACAATAGGTATTAAGCCTAATAGCAATGAACAATTATTCTCTCTATGGCACATAATCCTTCATTTACAATATGAGGAAAAGGAATTATGGATAAAACCAGTAATCCAGTTTCATTGCTTTCTATCCTTCTTGGAAAGAAGCATGACTTGTGATTCAGTTGTCTATATCCCACTGGCAGTGGTCAGGCTGTATTTACATCATTCCCCCTAGACTGGTATGAATGATTAGGCACCATGCTGAAGCTCCAGTGGTGTAACTGGGTCAAGGAGGGATAAATGTATTCGGCCACCTTGACCTGTCTGACTTCATTATAAATTCATATTTTCTTACAGGAAATGAGTATGTTAATTTGATGCATTTGGCATAGAGCTGAAAGGGAATGAAACCAGGTGACCAGTAAAGCAAAAGCAGAAAACACTGAAGGAACTTCTGAGGGGGGTGTGCAGAGTTGTGAAGAGGTGCATTGGGGATTGAGCTGTGTTCAGAATTGTACCTGGTTTGATAATGTACGGATTAAAAGTAGGGATCTACAGTAGAGTGTATCAGCCTTATACAGGTCTTCTTGCAGGTCTTTGTCTCCATTTACTACTTTAATTCCAACCAGAAGTCTACAGCTGTACAAATACTCATCAAATGTTCTATAAAGCCCATGAACAAACATTACTAGGGATTGGTTCTTCTCACTAATGAAACTATATATAATTATGTTAGTAAATTCATGTGATATAACTGACTAGAGTGATGATTAATGATGCTGCATTATGAGTTTTTTGTTTTATAGAGTGTAGCTGTGTGATTGTTAGGACCCTTGTGTCTATCACTTGTATTTGACCCTTAATACAACTTTAGCACATAACTTTGAAGCTGATGATCCTTATTATCAAAATGTACAAATTTTAAGCCTCTTCAAATTTGAGCCGGTTTGGCGGTTTTGAGTAGATGCAATCATATTGTAGACATTTGGAGCAGATTTCCAATTAAGACTAGATAACACTGACAGGTGGCTGGCAAATTTATATACAAGTGTACTGCAGGTATTGCTGGTAACTAAACAGGTGGATATCACTATTATCTAACAGAAGATGTACAGAGCAATGTTCTGGAAGAAGGAATGGAAATGTTCAACATATCTGCTTCCTTCAAACTCCATGTTCAGCTATTGCTCGACATAAGACACACACAGCAAAGGCAGAATACATTATACACCATGTAATATACCTTTGTTTGCTATGCCTGTTTATGCCAGACGTTTTGTGATTCTTCACTGAATATTCAAGTTTACATAATTCTACTGCTCTGTGTACATAAGCAATAACATTTGCATAATGAAGAATCAGCTTCTAACAAGATAATTAACATTAGAATAGTATGTATGTTTATTACTAAAGCTTTAGATCCATCACTTCCAGTTAAATTGCATTTAAGTTATTCTGAAAGCGTCCTGAGTATCAGTGTCAACAGTAGCCTTTTTAGTTACACTTGAATGGACTTAGGTTATGTTGCACCTCCCCCTGGTGGCAATTTTGTAGTCTTGTTTAATTTTTTGTGTTTTTTCATTAAGTGCATGGTTTATTTTGTCATTCTTCTGCATATGAATGAGCAGTTCTTCAATGTTTAAAAAGTAAACACAACACTCAGCGTTTGACTGTATCGGATGCGCCTGAAATCCATCACTAAACACATCCGGCATTATAAGTATCAAGTCATGCAGACAGCAATTTGAATCTGCCACTGGCTTTTAATGAAACTGTGGTGATAGTAAATGAAGTGTTCAGGACATCTTGTCAAGTGCCCCTGTTGCATCTCTTGGTTTTTTGCTCACAGTCTCTCCTGGTGGTATTTGATTATAGTGGAAAGCAAAGCCCTTCTCTCTGTCCCGTGCTCCTTTCATTACCAGTGCAAATAAGAACAGCGATCGGAGCCAGTCCAGCCACGGGCCCGAATCAGTCCTGCAGTTCTGCATTTTATTCATTCCACTTTAGTTTTGGTTAAATTGACTTTTTCCCCCACATAGTTTTCCTTTGGAGAATCCTTGAGCTGCATACGTAGATCTGTGGGGGTGGCAAGGGGTGACCCACCCTATCTTCTAGATTCCTCATATTCATGTTTAGATTTACCTGCCATCCCAAAATGACCTCTGGTCCCACCCTGGCCCACCCCACTGCAAATGCTCCGGCTCTGCCACTGTTGAGGTACCTCTTGGCTTCTGTGGTACCCTGGCATCATTGTTTTTTTCATTGTTTCATAGCCTTAATATTAATATAGCTGTATGAACTGTCAGTAACCAAACAAACTCTGCTAACTGCTAACACAACGCAAAGAGCACCTTTCTGTCAGCACTGGCAGCACCACGTCACTAATTACTAGGTGTGACAAAGGTATCCAACAGTAATCTCTTCTTCAAACTAATTACCCTCATGCGTGCTGGTCATAGCTCATGTAGTGCACTGGGAAAGCTTCAACGTTTTGCTAAGCCCAGACGATGGCCGCGTATGTCACCTAATGTGTTGGCTGGTAAACTCCATCGACCAGTTAATCCCACAATGGATTCTTGTTGCCCTGACATACCTCAGGAGTTTCCCGCTACACCATAACGTTCTGATTCTCCAAATATCTCAAGGAAATGCTTTATTTAATTGCTCTATTTCTGTCTTTCTTCTTCATTTTTATTGCATATGACAGCGCTAAAGGAGTTGTAATGCAGACAGATGTCCCATTACACACAATGCTTATCATCTGGGTGTTAATTAGCAAAAGTGTTTGTTTTTGTAGGCAAATCCTGTTGGGCTGAATGGTGGCCATGAAAGTGTGACCAGTAAACCTGCCGGCCCACTGGGCCGCAGCGGAGCGCAACCAATAAAAGGTTGGCGATACATTTATGGCAGCTGAGGCTGTTTGCTTCCAGAAAGTCGAAGCGTTGGAAAAATCATGTGACAGCAGTGAAGCCGGCGGGGAGGGCGAGGGTGCAAGTGAGATGTCCGTGTGAGTGTGTGTAGGCAACAGAACAAAAATGACAGGTGGATGTATGATTTCGGCCTACAGAGACAAGGGCCACAGGCTGTAGACATGGCCTATTTATTACTAAATATTAAAATCAGCCAAACTGTGGAACCGAGGGACCCACGTCATCTCTTGTTATTCAGGCCTCAACTTCATTTTCAGTGGGAGCTTCTTCTACAAAGTTTAGAATCTGACTATGTGTTTGACATGCAACTATATCAACTGGGAAGGGTGACGGTAAAAGTTGTTGACATTAGAACACCTTCTGGTGTCTTGTGCACCAAGTGTGTGTGTTATCATGTGACACCCAATCATACGAAATTTCCACCATTTGAATAAAAATTTGGTATCATCGTGAAAAATGAAACATCTATATCTTGAAATGTTTCACAAATGGAACAAAATGGTTATTCTGAAATGAAGATGGCTCACTTCCATCCATTTATATAGCAAAATATTTATTTATAATTTTGCAGATGTTTTTAGTTTACATTTTGATAGCATGGATGGGATTGTGTGTGAACCATGGCAAATTACACACATGCTCACACATGAAGGGCAATTTACACACCATTTTACCTAAAAACAAATTTTTGGAGTGGTTTTTGAATAATGGGTGGATAGTCAAAATCTGTTTCATAGTCATTGTACATATTGTGTTTTGCCTCTGGAGGGCAGAGTAGGGCACTCATTTATCATATACGCATTAACACGGAGACAAAAAAAATAGTGGTTTATCATATAACAAGGGCAGGTGCATTCATGTAATTTTAATTGTATGTATGGAAGTGATATTTTAGTTTTGATTTCTAAATGTAATTTTAGTTTTATAGAGTTTTTATATTTATCATTTTCATTTGTTTAGTTTCCAGTTTAGTTTTAGTTTTTAATGTGGTTTTGTTAGTTTTTATTTTGAAAATATATTTCTATTTAGTTTATATATAGTTTTTAGTTATATATAGTTTCAGTTTCATAGAGGTATTTTATGTGTTTGATCTTTAGAGAATCCTGCATGAATACACAGTGCACATTATGTACAAATGTCCTCAACATCTTCCAGGTATTATTAATGCTAATTAAAGATAAAAAATCATTACTTTAGCTATGTAGTATTCATGAAATTTACCGAAATGTTTTGTTATATCAGAATTATTTTGCACATATTTCAACTGTTGGAAGATAAGTTTTCTCGCGTTTGTGCCGACCGACACTTCAGGCTCAAGATTACAGATTACAAGATTACAGTTTTTCTGAGTCACTTTGGTACATTTCTCGAATCATCCTGAAAATTTGCCAAACAGCATTTCTTGGAGCAATTCATACAAACAGCACCACATGATGGATCACCTGCAAAAGCCTGTAACTTCCTCAAAACCCTTAGTTTACTCCTTAAACATCAATATTTAGGTCAATAAACTTGTCAGTGTCATCAGAATGAAAAGTCATTGTGTCATTGTTCACAAACAAGATGGTCAAAATGCTTAGCCGTGCTGTCAATATAACAGCATACTATATTATCAAATGTAAACTACAGCTAAGCTTTCGATGACAATGACTAAATATGCACAAAGTTGTACTTTTTCTGTATGACATATATCAGTTTCAACAGTACAAAGTTACGCATACTGTACATATACTATAACACACAAACACACATTCATATGTACACACTAAGTATGCATGCATATATGTGTGTGTGCGCTACAGTATACACACAGTATGTAACTGTATAAACTGTATTTACTATACACCATGAAATGCAAATGGAATACTGTAATATGAAGCATTGCTGTAAGTACACAATATTACAGTACAGTGCACATTGTTTGATTACATATCTGTTGTCTCTTTGAAACGTTTGACTGATTGAGGATATTGTTGTCCCAACATTTGGCCGTACCCTTTGACCAGCCTCGGCCATTGTAAGGCCACGATGGAGGACATGCTCACAATTGTGGCCCTTATGTCATCAGTGCCCCTCTTCTTCATCTCTTCTACCTCTTCCCGTTTTGCCTCACTACCCTTCCACTACGCAGCCTTACTCCGCTTCTTCTTACCATCTGTTGACTCTGTTCATTTCCTTGTTGTCCTTCCACTGCCAAATTGTAACATCGTGTTGTGCTCTGTCAATATATGCTTGCCAACTGAAGGTCCATGAGATGCACCTCTAAGCAAGTTTAGAGAACTGGCTGATCACTGGTAGATCTAACGCTTTAAACATTTCCCTATGGGTGAAAGCCAAGATTCAACTCATTGAGCAATTCATCAATTCAGGACACATTTATTAAAATAAAAAAAAAACTGTAATAGAAGATGTATAGACAATAGGCTCGACTGATTATAACAAATGGTTCATCCATTTTGCATGTAATGACTTATACAATGAACTAGTGCCTGGATGTTTTGGGGGGTAGGACTATTCAACAGAGAACCAGAATAATACATTTTGATTAACATGTCATAAACAATTGATAATATAGGAATCAGCAGATGATTGTACATAATCATTTGCATGACTGTGCCAAAGCATTTGTAATTAAATGATTAAAACAATGAAACTTTGCATTTATGATGTGCACAAGTGAGTCAATGATGTGAGGTTGTACAAGTAGGTATGATATTTTCATTTCTGATCTGAGAAAAGTACCAAAGTGACTAAGAAAAAAGTGTAACTAAGACTAGACGTAAGTCTTCAGTCTAAGCATTATATGTCGTTACCGTTTCCCGTTCATTATACCTAAAGTTTATTGCCAGCACAGCCTGCCTACTTTATTGTTTAAAGCGTAAGATCCATGCAGCATCCTGAGTGTGAAATTGACTTGCTCTCTGCAGTTAATTATGCACCAGAGAGAGCGGCAGCTGGTTAAGGGGTTCAGAATCTCCTCACTGTCGGAGCTGTTTCTTCTGCATCACCAAAACATCGGGTGAATTTGTTTTGTTTTTGAACAAGGCGTGAATTAATTGAATTTTGTTGTCTTCTTTATGAAATACATGAAAATGTCAAGAGAATTATTTGGGAAAGTTATTTGTGTGATTTCTTTCTTGGGGCACTTATTATGAAAAAAGAACAGGATTGGTTTAACTGAGCTTGACCTTTTGTTTTTTTTTAGGTTAGAGGAAGGTATTTATTCACTTAAGATTAAACCTGTTACTTGTACTTAAAACTATACAGTCACATTTTTATAATACAGACTGAGCCAAAAGTATTGCTGCCTTTCCACTTTTTAAAAAAATGAATCACAATTTTCCATAAAATAAGTTGAAATTGACATCCTATATTCCCCATTGCACAGACCAGGCAGTTTTCTGTTCATAACCAGAGCAGAAATGTACTCAAAGTTAGGAAATATTCATTGGAAGATATTCATGAAATATTCCAGACAATAAATCACTTAAAGGTTTTGGTAACACTTTACTTAAGGCTTCCCACACAGCAACTGATTCTGGATCAGGTCTGCCTGCTTCTCCTTAAATATGGCCCTTATATGGCCTTTATCTGTTTCAATTCCAGAAAGCAGAATCAGACCAGTATTGGTCCGTTGTGCAAAAAGACATTGGGCCAGATCCGGTTCACGGATCAGAGGCAATTTCTGAATTACCTATGTGGGTAATTTATGACTGCTTATGAAGCTCTCAGCTATAATGCACTATGAATACCATCATAATGCAGCACAAAGCATCCTTAATGCTTATACTGACCATTATAATGTATCATTAAGGTATCTATAGTGCAATATAGATGAGAGCTTCATAAGGCAGTCATAATGTGTAATAAACATGGCTATGTCATGCCTTTTTAGAAATATTTATAGCTATGCTTATAATGCTTTATGAATGCATTAGTATTTGTTATGAATGTATTTATAAATTGCTAAAAACAAGTCTGAAAAATTAATGCCGGAGAAAAATGTCATTGATCTGCTTTTGTTGAGTGAATATTTGTATGATGATTCAGGAATTTGCATCTTGGACTGTGATTTTGCAGTCAGTGAAATGTTTTGTAAAATGTAGACATCAAGCTCAATGAGTGTTTTCATGCAAATTTCACATTAAGGCCAAGCTGGGGGAAAATGAGTAATGTTCTGCAGTAATAAGTATGCATGTAAGCTCTGTCCTGCATGAAGGAAGATGAGAACTTGTATCCTATTTATTTCCGAGTTGTTTTTGATTCTGTTATTGAAATGGAATAATTATGAGTAAGCTCACATGTCAGTAATTTACTGAAAGGTCTTCCAAATAACTTTCTGTTTACTTGTTCGTGTGGTTTAAAGCAACTGAAGCGAGCAATTACACAGCCAGCAGCCAGAGTGAGTCTGCGGTACCTTTGGAGGTCATTTAGGCGCTGGCAGAGTGTCAGGCTCTGCTGTTTGTGCTCCCCTCAGGCAGCGCCTTCAAGCAGCCCACTCAGCCGTAATGGTCTTCGTGCCTGCCTGGCTGCTAGGGGTATTAGACCCTCACTTTCATAATTCTGCATCACTCTGGGGGACACAGGTTCATTATAGTTACACTTCAGCGCTCTAGACTCTCATTTCCCCCCCCCCAATCTCACTAATTACTAAAAATAACAAAGCTTGGTTTGGGAGCCTGAACAGACTAAAGGGCCACAGTACAGATGCAAAACATTACAGGTTACAGGATGGCAAACTACAGGAAGGCGGGACATACAAATAATAACTGATTCTTTGTAGTTAATAGGAAATTACAGAAAAGAAAAGAAATTAAAGAAATTGTTACCTGGACAAAGGTGGCTAGAGAAATGTTAAATCCAAAATGTCAGGATAAACAAGAGTGGCTTCCAAGAGGAGTACAGGCTGGGCCAGTAATGTTCAACACATTGACTGGAAGGAGGAGAGATGCTACACAGCCCCAACCCAAACCCTAGCTCTAATTCTGAAGGCCTGCCACGTCAGCTGCAGGCCTCCAGCTGCCTGTGCACTGCTCATCCCCGTGGCTGAGGCCAGGTTCCTCTTGAGGCCTGTAGCGTTCAGAGCTGGAGTTTGGCGTCTCTTCACCATTGTGATAAGGTGTGTCTGGTAGCCATACTGGATGGTGGGGTGAGGGGCACCAGGTGGGCATCTCCTTCACTTGCAGATGCCTGACAGAGAATAGAGGGAGAGCTGAGAGTTCCTGGCTGCACATAGAAGATCTCCTGCACATTCCTGATAGGAGCAGAGAGAACATGCAGGGTTAGGGCTCCCTTATCTGATAATATAGATTAAAATGAACAGCTATATGGTCGGCACGTCTTACTATTTACATCCCAGACATGCTCCATCACATGACCTGTCGTATTCCTTTGAAAGTTAAAAGAGAAGGTAAGGATGTGGCCTATATACAAAGAGAGCTGCACAACTGAGCACATTCTATCCAAAGTCTTCACCCATGGCTGGTTACACTCACAGTTAGCATCCTGTACCATGAAATACACAGCCGCAGAAAAACATGAGACCGCAGTACAGCTTTTTTTTCCACAGATTCTCCATTTATGGGTGTGCGTCTGTAAATAATATAGTTTTTGCAAGCTGCAGCCTGATAATTCCCTGTTTATGACCAATGAAAGGCTACTTCCTTGCTTTATGGGACTTTACTCCCGCTTCTAGGCCTGATTCGAATGCAGATTTGTTTTAAAAATTGTTTTTTTTTCCAGTGCTATAACACACAAGTTTTTATATAATTGTAAATGATTTCCGTATTGTCGTAAGACAAATTACATGCATCTAACTGTTCATGTCTGGGATAATGACTTACTTAGAATTAAACTGTAGTAAAAATACATACTTATTTTTGGAACCTTTTAATAAATGGGGAGTGATGACGCCGTGTTCAAACAGTTCTCAGATACTTTGCATTTCCAGTCTGTATGTGGTAATAGCGGCCTCTAGTGTCAAATGTGGGTATTTCCATTTTCAGTAAATGGCATGCGATTGAGCCACCCTAAGTACTTGATTGTTTGAAAACACTTGTTCCCATGCCCCTCCCCCAAATGAGCCATCATGCCCAGTCCCAAATGCCACCCTCTAAAGACACTGTGCTTTATTTTAGTTAGTTTATATTTTTTTAACAAAGGCATTCAACCTAAAACTACTTTAAACCCCAACTGCCTATAGCTGACACTGATCCCACATGATGGATGGAAATCTTGGACTGGGCCACTCATCAGAGATCAATGAATATACCATTTTCATTTTTTTCATTCAAATAAAGCACCTGAGGTTTTGGGCCTTATGATATCATATGTATCACCCAACACAGACCAATCCAATTAAGTTCCATTTTTCTTAGAGCCTGTCACTCTGGGACCCTTGGAATCGTCCAAACCTTCCCCCTTTAATGGCACCTCAGCACAGCCTTAGACCATAAGCTGACAGATAATAGGCCACACCCACCTTCCACTCCCACAACAGACTGTCCAGCGAATCCTTCATATAAGGAGTCGGGAGAAGCCAGGAACCACTCGTCGCTGGTAAGCCGCAGCCTGCCTCGCCATTCCCATGGCGATATCAGCTATAGGCCATCCGAGATGCCTGCTAAATCAACTGGATCATCTGCGGTGCATTTGACTTTCAGCTAAAATGAACTGTACAACTTTGCTTGGTACTTCGGTTTTACCAAAAACAGTCTTAACTGAATTTACAAAAAACCACCAAACTACAAATCTTGGTAAACCAATTTTTAATGTATAAATCAAATCTTATAAATATGCATTTTATATTGACACAGAGTACAAAAAAGTATACATTCTTTACAATCCACAGTGAAAGCGGGAAATAGAGTCAGATCGGAATCCTGCAACCTCTGAAATCCTGACCAGAAGTGTCATCATTCCGTGATGAAGCGGCAGAGTTGAGCAGAACATCTCAGTGATCCTGATCAGGTCCACTTCACAGTTTGGTGTGAGGTCACGTTCAGATTCTCCGGTGTGGTTCCCTTTTCTCGTCCAATGAGAAGGGTCCAGCTCCCTCCCGTTTGAGACACGCCCTCACAGCTCGCTCCTGCCTCCTCCTGGCCTTCGTTTGTTTTGCTGCTGTCAGTCTGTGCAGACACGTGTT
>JABFEB020000020.1:217257-231336 GCA_019775895.2 Stomatorhinus ivindoensis | reverse complement strand
TCAGTTTATGCCTGCACGCGCATTCCCGGAAATCTCTCCCACTTTCATTTTCAAAAAACGCCTGCGATCTCCTCCAGTTGTTCGAAATGGATGCTGAAATAGTCAGCTGAGGCCATCAACTGTGGACGATATCCTTTTTTACACAGTAAAAAAAATGGACAGCTAACTGCTAATTAGCAAAGTTAACTTTTTCGTTAGCAGATTACTGTTTGTGCTAATTTTGAAAACAGTTAGCAGACCAATTAGCTTATGCTAAATTTAGTTCCACCAATTTTTCTCTGGTAAAGTCAATGAAGTCAAAAACATTTGTAAATCCTAAAATCACACATATTTACACATATTTGTTTTGGTCTGTTGTGAGGGTGTCTGTATCAGTCTATCTGGCACATTGTTGGCTGACTGCATATAAACACAAGACATGATTGGTCAATAACTTGTCATATATATAAGGTAGTCTGGACTAAATGTAAAAGTTCATTTATCCTGGGGTACCCAGACAAGTACTGGGGCCAGTATCACAAATCTGGATTTCTTATACTTAGTCGCATAACTCGTCAAATTTCAGGTACCCCAGTTTAAATGGACATTTTCTTCATTCACCTACATTTAGCCCAGACTACCTTAAATTCTAGTTTTCTGGCTAAGCAAGAAATCCTGCTTCAGCCTGTTTATTTTTCAGGCTCTGATTGACCAAGTTATAGACTAACCAAGAGCTGAGATGGCGGCATGTTTGTACTCCCCAAGCGGCATCACTGAGGGCAAAATGTCAGCATGAACCAGTCGAGGAATAGGATTCCTCCGTCAAAAATGCTTATATCTTGCAAATAGAATATCATTGAAATAAAATTTATTCTGGAGAATGTACATAATCCAACGATACCCAACTGTGAGTCCTAAATATCCCCAGGTAATCACTCCAGTGCTGCTGAACTAAATTTCTGAACAGGTTAGAATTTCAGTTCTCTAGGTATGTTTTTAAGGGTTCAGAGCCCTTAAAAACAGAAGTTTAGTTTTAGTTGAATCATTAGCTTCCGCAATTTTTTTAGTGGTTTATTGGTTTAGCATTATCATATTAAACCTTTCGGTTAGCTTTTCCCACCACTGCCTTTTTATAAGTATGAATATTATATGTATTGCTAATATATTTCACTTTGGTAGACACCTCACCCCCGACCAAGCCCTTCCCAGCCCTTCCTCATGTGACTAAACAGACTAAACAGACAGATTGAGGCAGCTTTCCTGTATACTACTCATACCGAAGGCACACAGAGGGTAGCCGACTCTCCTTGTGTGGGCAGAGGTGGCAGAGCACTTACAAAGCGGGGCAAGGCTCCACACTGCAGGCTTCCTCTTGCGGACTGGGCCTGGAAACGCTGTCACACAACTCGTCCCCCACCGGCTCGTGAGTGACTCTCCGGACACAGCCGAACACCGGTCGCCTGGTGCCTGTGAGGAAGCGGCTGCGTTAGCGCAGCTACGCCCGGGCCCGAACATCTCAGGCTCTCTGCGTCGGCTGCCTGCCAACCCTACCTCGGCCACAAGAGGCGCTGCAGTCCGTGGTTCCCACAAGCTTCCAGTTGTACTCACGCTGGTGCCTTGGGGGTAGCACTGGCTCATCTGGGATCAGGGAAGGATACCTAACCCTACTAGGTGGTTCACGGTCACCTGGACCATTCAAGGCATTCCCTGGGGTACAGAAGGTGACAAGCACTTCAGATCCCAAGATCTAGTAGTGTAGATGGGCAGGTATGCACACTGACTGGGGGAAAGTGTAAAAGTGACATAAAATGCTTACATGCCCAGAAATGTCACATTTATATATTTTTCACGAAGATAAAGTATATTTCTTACTCTTTTTGCCAACCCATGTTTTGGCCATATTTTTTCCAAAAACTGCACTGAAATTATTATCCATTAAAATGTTACAATTTTCCTGCATTCTTCAATTAAAACACTGATCAATTTCACCTTCAATTTTCTCATAGTAAAATCTACAAACCCCCGGTATACCTGGTAACACTTGGAAAATTTGACAGTTTGAAGGAAAAAAAAAGCTTTCCAGGGTATCCATAGCGATATCCCACATTCAACAGCGGAAAACTGTAGTGGAATTTAAAGTGAGGTCCCCACCCATCAGGTCAGCGCTATACCTCATATGTCATTTGAAATATATAATGACTTGATTTTTTGATTTTCCTTATTCGGAATCAAAATGAAATACTGACATTAAATTAACCTGGGCCAGTTTTCAATTTTTACCCGCCGTCACCTAACAACAGCCATAAATGTCAAGACTGACTGAGACGAGCACCTGGGCTGGAAGCAGAGGGCATCTGCGGGATTTCCACAGGAAGGATGAATTCATAATGCACCCCTGGATTGGGCTGCTGGTAGATCATCTGACGTAAAGGGACATTGATGCAGATGAGAAACCCAAAGTAACACAGAGCAGGCATCAGAGAAGCTACCCCCTTCCTCTTCGTTACTCACGTAGACGTCCAGGATCTCGTTGGTGGGGCCCTCGGCGACGAAGGACTCACCCGCCGTGCTGCTGATCTCATTGGGCCGCCGGTAGGTGAACATGGTCCCTACCCCTTGGTACTTCCCGGGCCGGTCGATGGCCCAGTTCCCATTGATAATGGAGCGTCCAGAACGACTCCGTAACGCTGCAAGACACGCGACCCTCCACGTCTTTAATGAAGAGGATAAAATGGGAAAGCAAATGACAGAATCCCTGACAGAGACCCCGGAACTGCCAGCAGAGGTTAAGGGGGTAAGACTGAGGGAAGAATCAATATCCTCTAAAATTTCTGTCGTAATCGCTATAATCCCGTAGCACTGCACTCCACTGAGTGCTCAAACCCACACATCTGAAAGTGTTCATCCCTGCCAGCACCTCCAGCTATTACAGCCACCAAGAGCCAAAACAACAGAACCACAAGGCATCCCAAGCAATACAGTACTTAAGGTGTCTTAGATTTATATGACGGTGACATGCATATTCAGAAAATGATGGAAGCAGGCAGCCTCTGAATTCCCCTGTGATGTAGGCAAGACAACTTCTAAATATAGGAACAACATGAAACTATTCAGCCTTGTATATTGTCGTATGATATTACAGATAATCCTTGACGATGAAACAGATGTTACGTGGAATGGTAATATACAAGTCCTGTCATGCAGACATTTGATTTTTTCCACTTAAATTGATATCAGCTGGCAAATCAATCCTGAAATTGAGAAGAGAAACGTAAATCAAAGTAGAAAATCTGGTCAGATATATTGAATGTGGTGGTGTGGGCAGCTTAGGGTTCCAAAGAGAGCAGGAATTTGCCTGAAAGTGACGGCCCAGTTTGCTTCAAAAGGAATCACTCTGATAGCTTCTCTGTGATTGTAAACATCTCTGGAAACAAACACCCCTATCCACAATTGGCGTTCATTTGAAAAATGTAATAATTAGTTGGGAGTTAATAACAGAGAAAGAGCTATCATGGCCGTGCCAGGTTTCTGCTGGAGAATGGAAACCAATTTAAAAAGATCATTAATAATAAACATTTTGCCTTTAAGAGGCATTGTGGGTACTATGCTACATTCATCTGTGTACATGCTAGTGCAGGTTGTGGAGGTTCAATGGTGTAAAGAGCAAAAGTGAACAATAAGTCATCAGTAAATAAACTGCCGACGCCTAATGACAGAACCATCTGGAAGCATTTTTACTTCAATTAGTGTGGCTTGATACAACAATCATTTAAACTATAGCTTTCACTGATAAGCAACTCCTCAGATTCCTCTGACCTCATATAACCTGTTTGCTCCAAAATATTTACATTTGGCAGCAAAAGGCTGAATCCGGTGATGTCAGTAATTCTGGATGAAAAACCGACAGACATTCTTTCTGGCAATGATGGTATGAACAGAGCAGGAGCGGGATGAAGGGTGGGGTTTCGAAGAAGAGGAGAAGAGGTGTGGCAGCCTGTCCTCTGCTGCTGTTGCACAGTCCGCCATGTGGCTGAGAGGCTTGGTGGAAACCAGCCGCATATCTGCTAGCTAAACTAAAGCCTCCCCGTAGCACATGATTGCTTTTTCAGGGGCTCTACTCTCTGACTTCTCCCCTCTTTGGCAGCCAACAGGATAGCTAATGAGCGGAGGAATTTCTCCCTTGTGTGTCTCCCTACTGAAAATCCACGGTATCACCAGGAGCTAATGCGTCATCTGAGGAAGGCACCTTACCAAGGATATATCACTCCGCTCCGCATTCTTGGAAATGTCAAGATCCCGCATCTTAATTGAAATGGATGGAGATTGGAGTGGATAATGTTCCTCCAATGAAAACCTATTTTTCCAATTTCCCTGAAGGTACGTAGGGGCCTGAAATCCTGGTTTCCGAGCCGGATCCAGTGCTGAGTTGCTGCATGGCTTGAATTAGCCCTGCCTCTTTAAAAACGAAAGACCTGCAAGCTCAGAAGCCCTTCTTGTAAATATCCCACTTCCTTTTCCAACAAGTACATTTCTGTAATGGTCATGATTATTTTTTATCGCATACCAGTAAATCACTGTGCCAGAGTCTGCATCCCAGTTGCTGGCAATGTGGATTCTGGGATATTCCAATTAAGGAATAAAAAAGATTTTTAATTAAATAAAAATCTGTTCCATACATTATTTTCAAGCTTTTAGCCACATGTAGAGTCATTGTGTGTATATTGTGATGTGTGTGTGTGTGTACAGAAACAGAGGTATTTTTTACACATGCAATGTACAACATCTACAACAGCTGGAAAAACTGACGTGAAACTCATCATTAAGAACGAGGGGTTTGCTGGAGAGAAATGCTGATGGCGAAGCCCTTGTGGACCTGCAGCAACCTCCAGAACTCACCCAGATAGTTGCGACTCTTGACCATCTCCGTGACATTGATCTTGGTCGCGCCCTCTGGTATCTCCACGATCTTGTGGTAGCCCATCTTGGCGAAGGTGTGCCTGAAAATGCCGGACACCACCATGCAGGTGGTACTGTCTCCTCCACACACCCCACATCTGTCCACCACTTTATCTGAGCCCAGGAAGTCATCACAGCCCAGGCTCTGTCCAAGAAAGAACATGGGAGGTTCAAAATGGACCATGTGGTACTGACCAGAACACCCTGCACCTGGACCAGCATTACAGCTACCACTAATGCGCTAAGTGCTAAAGCTCGACTTATTGATGAGCTACTGTACCAAGATTTTGATGCAAACAAAATATTTTGATCCAAAGCAATGAACTAAATTGTGACTCTCTTTAGTCACATAAAGGCCCTTTCCTGAACAAAATGACTTCAATAACAATTGCTTTTACTGCGTTTCCAATTATTTAATTGCAAAAAAAGCAAACGTGCATCTTTTCCAACATCTTCACAGGATCACCATAAATCCCAGTATCTACAGATGGCATCAATTACTGCCTTCGGGAAATGTGATTCCTAACATCTTTTTACATTGCCAGATCCCAGGATTGAGGTGGTGGCTCACTAGGGCAGTGTTTCCCAACCAAGTCCTTATTTGGTCCCTCCCAGCTCCCGGTAGGAGCAAAAACGTGGACCGTCTGGGTGTCCCAAGGGACTAGGGTTAGGAAACACTGCACTAGAGTATGAAGTGAGAGAAAGAGACATGCTTGACAAGATGGCTATGATACAGCATGGACCATAAATTCACATACATAAAGTTCTATCTTCACGGACAGGCGCTCCATGACCTACTGCTGGTCCAGACAAGACCCGTTCTTAAGTTTCACAGCAAAGGATACGATCATACCATATTACTTCCAATACAAATAAGGCTCTGAGTTAAACAAGACTGACAGGCAATACAAAGAGCAATAAGTGAGAATCAGCATGCATGAACAAAGCTCTCACAGAGCTGGTTAGCGACTAATCACACTGAATTTCTCAGAAGATGTGGTGTTACCTTGCATTACAAATCCCCATCCCAAACAAGCAGTCATGCAGGAAGATGTAATTTCACAATAATCCCTTTGTAGAAATTAAGAAACTCTATCTTATGTTGTCTAGATGAGTGTATACATTTAATTCATAATAAAGTGAAACAGAAAACATTCTGCTTGCACAGAGTTACTATAGCAGCATGTAAATATACCTTAACATCCTAATATACCTTAACAGCTTTAATATACAATAATAATTAAAATTATACATTTATACAATATAATGCTTTATAACATTATACAATTATACAATATATATAATGCTTGTTATTATATAATGTTTGTTATTAATGTATATTGCCTAATGTGTATGTAAGAATATCTTAACATGTTAGGATGTAAAGGGACACCTACATACCACTTATAATGCATATAAGTATATAATGCAGTTGCTGTTTTGTCTGACTCTTTGTTCATGTCTTAGTATGTCATGTTTAAATTGTCAGATTGTCAATGTTTAAAATGTCATGTTTATATAGGATTTTCACTGTTTTCTTGCGCTATGACCAACCTGTAATTTCATCTCAATCGATTGATCACAGCTGAAGATAACAATAAAGATACTTTGACTTTGACATAAAGAGGCATCATTAGGTCCTCCTGCTCAAAGTCTCAAAGACGCCATGGGGATGAAGCAGGTAAGCTGAGTGCTCAGCGAGCTTTCAACATAATTCAGGCCGACCTTGCAGGCTGGGCGAATTAAAACAGGAGGGCAGCATTAGGAGACCACCTCAAGGAGATCATATTAAGGAGACCACCTCAAGGAGATCATCTTAAGGAGACCACCTCAAGGAGATCATCTAAAGGAGACCACCTCAAGGAGATCACCTTAAGGAGACCACTTCAAGGAGACCACCTCAAGGAGAACTCCACCAGACCCAGATAAACGGCAAGCTGAAGGACAAGTGATGGAATTGACTTTACATCAAAACTCATTCCAAGGTGGACCCCCTCATCTGCTCTTGCTGCTTATTGGACTGACTGAACGGTAGTGTCACGCCCACAAGGGGCGGCATTCCCCCAGGTGGCGTGCATCCAGGGCAATCAGCACCAGAGTCAAAAGCACCGCTGAATCAGACGGACGGTGCGAAGTATTGAGCCGATGTTATCGAGCCTTACCAAGCGCTTTCTTTGTCCATCGTTTGCCCTTGTTCTCCCGGTCCACCCGTCTTACCTGTATTGGTGCCTTACCTCTGTTCCTTCCCTCCTCAGAACCCTCATCTTACCTGATTCCCCACTCCTGACGTCCTCCTCCATCCTTGTCTCCCCATCCTTCCGTGCCCTGTGCCTCTGTGTCGGACGGATCCTACTGGTTTTGACCCTCGCTTTCTTCCCTCGACTCCGATTCCTGCCTGCCGATTCCCAGTTCCGGTTGCCGATGTTCACTTCAACCTTGCCTATTCAACTCGGTGTGCTACAGTATAACCTGTGTGACAACCGCCGGTCCAATAAAACAGCTATTTCCCCACATTCCTGGATCCCTCTCTCTCCCCGGTCGTGGCAGGTAGATCATCCAATGAGTAAGAATAGCCAGACCAGCACTTCTTTCTGTGCTAGAGATTGAAAGTCCAGCATTCAGACAAAGTAAATCCTGATGGCTCTGGAAGAATGGCCAAAGATAGTCACCATCCCACCAATGAATGGTTTCAGTGACCCTTATCTTATCACTGAAGCCTGCCGGTGTATGCTAGTCACACCTATATCTGAGATTCCCCTCTGGAGGACTGCAGGCTAGAGGTCAAACCAAGAGAATACGGCTGCCAAGCCCATGAATTCCATGTGTTGTAGTGGAAACACAATCTAGCTATAAAAACAGACCATTGCAAAGACCCATTCCTCTACTCACCTGATGCCTCTTCATGCTCTTTGAATGCATTTATGTTGCACTTCTGGCCCTTAAAGGGTGTCATTCGGTTCTGCCTTTGCTAACCCTTGTTGTGTAGCTCCTGCTCTGTACGGTTTACACTTGTGCCTGGGTTTTCATTGGAAGCTCAGCCCAGCCTCACTAGTCAACTCCTTTATAAAGTGCTATTTGCCTCACTTGTGAGCTGCTTAGGACAAAAAGTTCTGTAAATGAATGGTGAACACAAGTTGTGATTTTCTGCACTACTACTTCTACTACTACTACTATGTTTCTCTACATATATACAAAAGAACAGCTGCCGACCTGTAATGCAAAATGTACTGAAAATAATTACTACAGAAAACTATATACAGTCAAACATTCAGATGATCCTTCTGAATGGGAACATGCGATCTCAGAGTAATCCTTCACTCTTGCAGTATTTTTTTCCCAATTACAGGCATTAAATTATGAATCAACCTTGCACAAGTACTGTATAGAACAGAAGAGTGACACTTTATTCATCCATGTGTTGAAGGTGCCCTTTTCTACCTAATCTCTCTCTCTATGAGATGCCCAGACACATACATGGGCATTGTTAGGTCCCATCACCCGAGGCGATAGCCCTGAGTATTTTGAGCCCAGCCCCCAGAATTTTAGCCCCGATGCCCCGGGCAAACTTGCCTTAGCCCCTGATCTTAAAAGCTAGAAACTCCCTGGAACACATATACAGGTGAGAGCATGTTCTTGGGGGTGGCAGTGCAGGGTCAGCTTGTGTCCTGCCCCCTTGGAGTAATTGGGGTTAAGAACCTGAAGCCCAATGGTGAAATCACTCTGCTGGCCATGGGATTTGAATTGGCAACCTTCCAGTCACAGTACAAATCTCAGCCCACAGAGCCACACATCACCCTCTAAACAGTGCAATAGTGGTAGATGTCATTTTAATGCCTTGGCTTCAAGAATCTGTTTATATCCCTATTTATTTATTAAATTGCCTTTTTTAAAGAGCTCTGACCCACAAGTGGAATCATTACACAACTATTTACAGCAGCTGCTGAATTTGTTCCAAGCTATTTTGCTAACCAAAGTACGAATTCAGTCTGTTTACGTCTCATAAATCTTTGTCCTTGTCCCTTTAAAATGTACCATAAGCAGGGAAAAATAAATCCTCAAGCAAAGTAATCTGCAATAATTTCATAAGCATATTAATTATGCTTACACAAACCATGGCATTGGGGTTTAAACATTAGATGCAGGAATTCATTGACTATAACAAAATGGAGATAATACTCCAGGAATTTTTAACAGATTTGACAAAATAATGAGATTTTGTGACAGGTTCGATATCAGTGCCTTATTCTTTTTTTTTTAAAAAACAATGTTTCTTGCTACAAAAATGTTTCAAAATTAAAAATATGACAATAGGTTATATTTTTATAGTGAAGGGAAGATGTAGCAATGTTGATCTTGAGAGGTAATTTATTTGGATAGTATTTAAGGTACATTTTTGGTGAAAATTACTAAACTAAACCATGACCCTCACCAGAATGCTGCATGTATGAATGGATGGATTATTAAATTAAACATTTAAATTTCAAAAACCATTTGTCCTCCCAGGACACTAAACATTAAAGCACTACAAGTATTATTACTGGCATTGAAGAAAATCCACTGTTTTCTAAGAATCACAAACAGATTCACGAGACTACATTACTAGGCTATTCACCAGTGCGGCAACTTGCTGAAGCTCATCTCTAGTGCTTTTCGGAAGAACAGGAGAGAGGCAGCGTGTCAGGTGAGGGCCGTATCAGTGGCCGACTGCCTGGAAGGGTCACAATGCTCGTATACAAACAGAACTATCTATATTCCTGCTGTCTTAAATCATCAAAGTACGTCACACCCTGCAGTGGGGGAAGCAGGGAACAGCCAGGGAGCAAGTGATTGTCCAGATAGAGTTTTAATCAACTCTGAGTTCAAGCGAGAAGAATGTCCAGATTCATCCGATTTGCTCGCTTGCTGATAGTGATGAGAAACATTTGTCCAGGTGGAAGGACTTAGTAGAACATTACACGCCAAAAAAAATTTAAAATCAGATCTGCTGTATAACAGTGGGATTTAGAGAACTCGTATGGAATCAATGGGCCAATAACACATGTGTACACTCTTTATAAAGAACATACATCTAGAGTAAGCTGAGAGGCAGCTTTCAGCCACCAACATTACGGGCTGGATGCCCAACTCCATGTGAGCGGTGACCTGCTTCCTCTCAGGACACTGATGGTCTGTTTCACAGCCATGATGGATTTCTGGTTGTGTCTCTGTCGGTGTCTGACACCTTGATAATGAACGCGAATGGTCTTGACCGTTGCGCAAGGGGGGAAGTGCTACGGAAAGCAAAAAACAACAAAAACAAGGTTTATGTGCTGAAGTTGCACATAGGGTGTCTAACTCAAATATGCAAAGTTATTTTCAAGCAGGAAAAGGGGAAAGCAAGACGGCAAGAGAAGACACAGACCAGGACAAACCAGTCATCTCCCCAGGAGAGAGAGTACACCTCAAAGTGTTAACTCCAGTTTCCTCTCAGTCCTAAGACCTGCCGCTTGCGTGGATCTCTACATCGCAGTAGGTGTGCCGTGTCACAGACTCCCTCCCCTTCCTTATTAAGTCAGCGTGTGGTTTGGCACCGTCTTCCATTACAAATACATCTACTTGGTGTTCCAAACCACTCGTCCCAGTGCACCTTTAGCTTCCAGGACTGCACACAAAGCTGTAGTAGGGCACATCGCAGTGTTTATAAGGCCGTGTCACTTTCACTGTGTTGCTACTGAGACAGCATTTGTCATAGATTCAAGGGCTTTCCCAATGACATGCTCAGTAACAACCCTCTACCGGTCTGTGACACAAAATCTCTGCATGGTTCTCTCAACCTTCTCAAGACTGATTTATGTTGTTGCATATTTGGTTTGTATGGGATACTTTGTTGGTGTGGCACAATGTGGAAATTCTGCAACCTCATATTGGCGGCCACAAAAACTAACTAAATCATATACCTTCCTGATAGCACATGATAGCAAATGAAAACATTCAAGGACAGCTCTGGTTACCCATCTGTGGGGAAAGCTTGTTTTCTAACAACAAATCCTGAGGTTAGCGTCACATAGCAAAGCTGAAGATCAATTCAATGTGACAGACCACCAGAAACAGTGATGACAAAAGGCATTCCCATATAAATACTGAAAGAGGTCAAGGAATATAAAGGTAATGATTTGTCCATTTCAAAAATGTTTTCTTGCGTCTGTCTGAGAAGACATGGAAAAATAAGATTTATAGAGATGTGACGTCCTGTTACTTACATTATTGTATGCTACTGAAGATAGCCTTTCAATCAGCTCAATAGTACTACAAAAAGTACTATGACACCAAAAAGGAGGGGAAGAGCGTACTTTACTCACATTCCACTTTCTGCTGGGCACCACATTAAACAAAAAGAGCTTAAAAACAAAGGGGAAAAAAACTCCCACAGATTTGCACACTGACTTCCAGAGTGTTTAAATCTTCATGTGAAAGCATCCAGAATTGGTATGCTAGAAGTCGTTGAAGTCAACAGGTGCATAGAGGCACACAATGGCCGTGGTCTTAAGTAATCCTTGAGTCATTTTCCACTGGAGAAGAATCACTCAATGATGGAGATCCATGTAGAGTCCTGTAGCAATTACCCGTGAATACATTTTTGCATTACAGGGATCCTCGGGATTAGATGTGAAACACAGGGGGTTTTTTATCCTATTAATAATAGGAATCCGGGTGCACAAGTCACAACCCTCGCAGAGAGCCTCATCTTTTCATTACTCTATTCATCTGGGCTGGATTTCGCATTATAGTTAGAAAATACTGGGCTGGGTGGAGAGTCCTGTCACAACTGCCTGATTTAAAGTTATCTCAGCATTCCGGAACATTTGTCCTGCCTATGAGAGAACAAGCGGAACAGCCTCTAATTCAAATGTCCAAATTATTTTCCATCGATATAAGTCTGCTTCACAACGAAGCATCACAGAGCTTTATTGTGCCGACGCTCCGCGGTGGGACCGGCGATTCTGAAGCACGGCCAGGTCCGTTATCAAGCCTCGGAAGGCATCGATAGGCCAGTTTCTCTGGAAAAGCAATAATTATAATCCTGGTCTTCCAAACCTGAAGATGCAGCGACAAGATCACCCCAGAGGGTAATTTATGGGGGCGGGGGGGGGGGGGGTTGTTGGCCTTAGAGCAAGCAGGGTGGGGGATGGAAATGATATTACTGAAAACCACAGAATCCCACAGTCTGGGCACAGCATGAAGAAGAAAAATATAAAAGAGCAGTCCACCTTGCTGAGTATTCCCTCGGGGGCTCCTTAATGAAATCCATAACTTACAGATTAGTAAAAAACCTTGTTTTTTAATTATACAAAATTCCACATCTTACTTAAAAACATCTAAAAAATATTTACTTCCAAAAATATGTTTAATGCACAATTAAGCTTACAATTTCCCCCACTCCATTCAGGCACAAGACTGCATATTTGAATCCCTTGTTCATGCGTACAAAAGGAATCGGTCCAGAGATTAGATTTTTTTATGCACCAGTCCACCTGCAGTGTAAACTGCTAAATGCTATTCCCAGCCTTTTTCTCTGGGGTGATCAACTGATGCTTCTTGATGGCCTGACAGCTGCGCAAACTGTGTGTGAGAGTCTACAGCCACACGTGGGTAGCAGACAGTGGGACCGGCCGCTGGGGGCCTGCTGCGACAGGCACTGCCGCTACTCGAACCTTGATCCCCAGGCTACCCTCCGTGGCCAGACTCCCGGTCGCTACCGCGAAGTCGCACAGCGGAGACAGCCAATTGGGCTGGGCAGTCCAAGTGGGGGGGGCAGTCCGTCTGGGGAGAGACGCCACTCCCCGTGGATTCCCCGGACTCCCGCCCATGTCCAGAGCCGGTTTAATGTGGTGTGGGGGTGTCTGCTACCACCCCCCTGAGTCCAGGCCTCGCCAGACAGCTGACGGACACGTCTGCCCCCGCCGAGGGTGCGGAGTGCCCCCCCACGCTCCACTTCCTGGTACGGAAGCTACATGTCACACTGACCGGTGTTTTTTCAATTCCAGGGGACCTTTTACAAGAGAGAGAAAAAGAAAAAAGTATGCCAAACCGAATGACAGCTGTGCAGTAAAAACTCGGCAGCGCGGGGCGGCCTCCCTCCTCAAACACGGATCACTCGTCGCTCGTTATTCTGTTCCCCGCATCCGCGAGACCCAGCTGGACGGTAACTGGGACAATTAAGCGCTGTATTCGGCAAACACTTTAATTCACGGTGCTAACATTAACTGACAGCTGCCCAGTGAGATGACAGGAGCGCATTTTTATGTTACACGAATGAGTTGCTCTCCAGTCAGTTTTTCCAGCAGACCACCTTTGTGTCAAGGACCAAGTGACCACCAAAATTACCGCGCAAATCCCTCAGCTCCAGTTTCTCACATCTTAAAATGGAGAGGAGTTAAAATCTTACTGGATAAGAACCAGTGTGATGAGTTTATACCAGTGATGTTGGTGGAGAATCCCAGAGCATTTAGTCTGACTCGTTGCTTACCATTGCATGCAGACTTTCATGCACGCCACACTGCCCTGCACCACTGCAACATGCCAGAGCGTGAATAGTAAAGAACCATTTTTTATGGTGTCAGGACGGCTAGAGCACAGTAACTGCACTGAGGTGAGGAGGCAGGACGACCCTGGAGTTTGTTAAAACGATGTAGCCTTTGGCCAGGACTCTGAAAAGGCAGTTTTCCAGACGACTCTTCTACAGAATTTCCTCCAAAGTAATTCCACACTAAGCTAAATTTTTATTTTAAGCCAATATCAGTGCAGAATCAGTGCAGCCATGTGAAGCTTGGCGGTGATGCACAGAACACATAACGTCTCCCAAATTAATATCTGAAAAGTAGGGCTTGAGTAAACACATTCTTTTGAGTTTTAGGGCCAAAAATATATTAATTAATATATATTAATAATATTCCAGTATACAGGAACAAAAAGTAAAAATTGGTAAAATAAGTAATTATCTGCAAGCTGCACCTAATACCTCTGCATACCAACCACTCTGCTATAAATATTTATCTAAATATATTTTTATCTTATTTTGCTCGTTTAGCCCTTGCAATGAGAATGCAGACAAGCTCAGCCTTCATGAGCTCAGGCAGGGTGTCCATGGCGGGGGGGGGGGGGGGG
>JABFEB020000020.1:197917-210912 GCA_019775895.2 Stomatorhinus ivindoensis | reverse complement strand
TGTCAACTAAGGGCCAGGGCAGCCGGCGAGTGCAAAAAATGGCGGCGGGACTAGCACAGCCTCCTCCCACAAGCACACACACCCATAAACACAGGGCGCACTCACGCTCTTAGATTTCCATGATTTTGGGTAAAGAACCCAAGTGATCACACATGCGGACACAAAGGACCCCGTCTACGTTTATCATGACGTGGCATTTGATTCTTCTCTCTGCAATATTGATTGGCAGCAAAACGAGGAAAATGAATCTAACACAGAACTTTCGTTTACAGAGACAGATCTTTTTGCTGACAGCTAAGTCCAGAGCTGGTACCGCTTTCTTAAAAGAAGGAATAAAGAAACGACATAATGATGACAAGCCCGGCCTGTATCCTTCACAGACCATTTCAAGACACGGACATGTGCAAAATCCCTATGGCCTGTAGAGTAACACCCTCTGTGGTGCAAGAGGTACAGCTGGACCGGAAAACCAAACTAAGGTGTTACGTTCCCAACTTGTGCAATCTGACACAGCCCCAGCTTTTTCAGTACCTCACTGCAATCTGTTTGAAAGCTTGTTAACTCCCTGGTCCATGGCGCCATCTCCAGCAGAGTACCACTGCAGTATATTTATGAATACGAGATGCACGACATAGTGAAAAAAGCAGGGAAGCTGTTTTTGTGTGGCCATAGGTTCTGTGTGCGAGGTGAGAACAGTAGGAAAAGGCCACCATGTTAGTTTGTGTTTTTATATAATGATTGTGACCGCCTGCATTAACATCATCACTAAATTATTACAGCCATTTGCACATCTCAGAACTTAAACACATAAACTGTGCAAAACCCTTCAAGAATTCCAGTTTCCAACACCTATGATTCCCAGCGTTTTTCATATGTGGTTGTATTATCCAAAGCAATAGTTTTAGTATGAATCAGTTGCAGTGGAAAGTGTCAAATGTAGAAATATATGAAGCGTCCATTTCAGCGGTGTGAGAGCAAGGCCTTGTTTGAACAGTGACCTGTAAGCCAGCAGGTGCCAATGCTGGGTTACCCCCCAAAACGCTCTGCTGTGTGAACATTAGGATTGCAAAGGGGCAGAAATTTTCCAGAAAATTTCTGGGAACTTTCCATAAACTTTCCATGGGAAGTTAAGCAAAGAAATTTTGGAAATATTGAACTCCACTCAAACTGTCGGTACAGCAAAGGAAGCAAACTTGAAGAATACAACATAGAATATGACTTATAAGCAGTGTATTTTGATGCAGATGTTAATTTTGGGGCGTTTTTACAAACAAATAATTACAAATAAGCACCTGGTTACACAATGACATCAGTATTAGTGCTGTCAAGATTTTTTTTAAACCACATATAAGTTCCCTGTTATAGACTAACCTGCAATCTTGCAAATTTTCAGTTTATCCCCATTAATTCCTATGGCAAGTTCAGTGCTACGTGCCGGTAACCCAGAGCTGAAGTGCTGCTCCACCAAATCATTTAATAACCGATTCTCACACACAATCATGTAACCGCCGGCGGAACATGTCATGGAATGTGAGCCCATCTCACACGTGCAAAAATGCATCACTGTGGCATGCAGCTTTTTCAGACAAAGTGCTTCCAAAATGTTCCTCTTCTTAAATACTCCATTTATTAAATCAATGCCATACAGAATGAGATAAGGAAAATAAGGTCCAGTTTTTAATGCCGACCTGCCTTGAGATTTACCTATGATCCAAACTTCCCTACAAGCAGAATCCCAGGTCAGCATGCATGACGAGGTGTAATTGCTCGGATGGATTCCAGTAACTTAACATAATATCCATAGACATTTCGCAATAACATGTACAATAATATGTACATATATTCTTTATTAGTTTCTTCTTTATATGTTCTAGCTGAATGACAGGAGCCATCCTGGGACAGTGGAACTCCTCACCTCGTCTTTCATGAAAGAGACAATAGTTTAGCAGAGGGTCACCCGAGCTTCTGGAACATGTGGATGAACAGCCAGGACCCTGATTCCCCCTCAAAACTATCTCTGGAATCCCGGCAACCCAATGGCCCAGCGAGCAGCTGCAAGCTTCAGAAGGCAACCGGCGTGTCAGATTCAAACACCAGGAGGACGCAGATGGGCAGGAGGCCGGCTGGGGCTTCCCGACGCCCTGTCTGGCGAGGGCCGGGGGGAGACGGCTTCGGAACAATGCCCAGGCCCGGCCACCTCGCCCGCCCCAGAGAGCCTCAGTGAAGCCCTAATGAAAGCTGGAAGCGCTCGTTCCGGGCCCTCTGGCCGCTGTCCAGACACTGCTCATTCTCCCAGCCCGGCCTGCTGTTTAATCAGGTGTGACATGCTGTCTGGTGACAGCGAATCAACTCACTGCTGCCTCTACAGGCAGGATATAGAATATGCATCGTAAAAAAAAGCAGCAGTCACACAGCCGTGTTTAGAGGACAACAAACTGTCGCCTCAAAATATTGAGCGAAAGCAGAATATTTCTTTCTACCACAAGTTCTACACTCTCGATAGTAAGTATTGTTTTTTTAAACTCACACATTCTAACCAGAGGAACCCATCCAATTACATTCACAGCAAGTGTAACTATACATATTTTTCTTCTTCCCAGCTTGAACTCCAAAGGCACGCTGGGGACTCTTCTGCGTAATGCCCATACTCTCTGCTCATGCCCTCTAACCCATATTTTCACGGTTGTCATGCGATGCAGCTGAGTGATCCTGCCCTGACTGCTGACCCTAACCGTCCTCAGCAGGCGCACTCTAGGCACGGGTATTGTGTTCCCCAGGTCAGAGGGCTGTTTGTTCATCCTGTGCAGAATAGCGTAGAAAGCTACCTGAGGTTTCTAAAAAACTGCATTCAAACACAGCAATGATCAAAGTGTGTCAATGATCAAAGGTCACACAGGAAAATCCCAAACTGAGACATTGTACTGCCTGCATGCTTAGACAACCCTGCAATTACTAGGATCACAAGACAGCCCGAAGTCTCATATGAAGTATTTTGACTGAATAATGATGCCACAGAATGATGCTGATGCAGTGAATATAGAAACACAAATGAAAGTGATGCTTCAGAATCATTTTCACATGATATTGCCACCAGACTTGCCACAAAAGACTCTCATAAAGCCCAATGAACTAACTGGCCAACAGCATGCCAAAGACCAGAACGACAGGACGCACTGGGAACAGCTGCCACCTCTTCCCATATCTCACCCTGCTCCTCAAACCTCCTTCTCCAATCTCTCCCTGCTCCTTCAACTCAAGTCTAAAACGCAAACAAGGCGCTGTACCGAGCGTTTGGAGAAACGGCAAAACCACCCCGTAAAAGCAGCCGGCGACAATCCACGGCTGATGGACGTCAAGTCTGCGAACGGGAAAGGTACTGGGCTCGAGTTCAGGGGGACGGGAAGGCCACGGCGCTCCGAAGCCGGCCGTATGGCACGCGGCGGGCTACCTGGGTGTGGGACAAGAAGCCGCCTGGAAAGACGCGGGGAGCCATAAGCCAGAAACGCTGAAGCTCACTGAAGCCCCACATTGCTGCTGCATATATTATGCATCAGGGCCTGCTGTAAGGTCAAGGCGTGGAATACAGAGTCAACAGATCTCCAGGTTGTCAGTAGCCATCATCCAAATGCCTTCTGATTGCAGGGATTTGGGGAAGACCCACTGGGCAGCGTAACACAGCCCATTACAGGCCTACGGCTCCCACGGCCCCGTAGCCGCCCAGTTTTCGTTTGGCTTTCAATGCCTTGAACGAGCCAAAGCCTGACAAACACAGAGCGCTATATTAACAGATCTCAGCACACTGAATTACACTGCAGATTGTGGTGTGTCAAAGGTGGAAATTATAAAGTATACTGTAATAAATATAGAAATGCAAAAAATTATTAAAACAATTAAAAAGTCAAATCAGGGGACTGGAATGGCGGGCTCATAAATTCTGATTTACAGCATAATCCGGATTGCTGACTATATACAAAGAAGCCCCACAAAAGCAATTTCAAATGCTCTGGCTCTGTTGGAAGACAGTAAATTGCAAATCAGTCAGAGGTGGGGCATAAATTGCTTTTTTAATTACAGGATTGCTGTCTAACTGCAACTTATTGAGCTCTAGCTAAAACGGTGTTTGTCAACCTGGTTTTCCGAGACCCCCAGGCAGTCCCTGCTTTTGGTCCCTCTCAGCTCCCTGCCAACACTGTCCCCAAGGATTGGGCTGAGAGTCACCGGGCTAAAACCGGTTCACTAAATTCTTATTATTATTGTATTCTGCTGCCCTCTACTGGACATAAAAACATGACCTAAACCAATGGGTCTGCATAGTGTCTTTACCAGAGATGGAAACTTTAAGTCCAGAAAGTAAAAACCCAGCCCATGATTTTGTTTCTATCAAGCTGTTGAGAATAAAGAGTCACATTCATAGAATATTCAACTGGTTGGCAAAACAAAATCTTGGTCTGGACTTTGAATTTCAGGACCTGAAATTAGCAATCCTTCAACAGAATCCCAACGCCCAAGGAGAGGATGTGGGCCCAGGCCTACCTGACACTTCCCAGCCACGCAGACAGACAGGCTGCCCTGGCCACACGGCGCCCCGTCGATGACAGAGTCAGACTGCCGCACGTAGAACCGGAAGCCGACGGCCCGGCAGTTCAGCTCACAGCTCTGATCCCCCTGGACTGCAACAGTCAACAACAGTAGTACAATTCAGACACTTGCTCATACTGTTTTCCAATGAAACTTCATAATATGTTTCTATAATAACCACAAGGGGGCAGTATTGGTCTGGTTTTTCACAACCCCAACCGCAAATTCATACAAGCACCTTTACACCGGCTCTGCAAAAAAATCATGTTTGTTCTTCAGACATCAACTTTCATTTTGTATGTAGAGTGATTACCCTAAATCTGCAAATTTAGAGTCAAACTAAGCAGTGACTGATTCCCCGGCTGAGGGATATGATCCTTGGGGACTGAAACCAAGACAGAACAAAAAAAAACTCATGTGGGAGGCTGAGAGGTAAGGGTCAGGTGACGGGGATGAAGCGACGGAGGGTCTCCGACTCTCCATCCTCCAGGGACTCCCAAGGGCCACCCAAGGGAGCCGTAATCCGCCAGCCTCTCATCACAGGAAGGACCGCAGGTTGCAGAGTCCATGATGGAGAAGAGCCGACTGATTGGCGGGACTGAGACGAAACTGAAGATGCACCCTAATGACCGGCTAAAGGCACACAGAGGCAGCACTGCTCCGAAACGGGCCGTGGCTGTCAAACAGGGCCCTGCGTACGCTAGCAATGTGGGGCGGCTGGAGCGTGGGGGCGCAGGTAAGTTAAATGCAGGATCATGTTTGATGTGAACCTGCCCAATTAAACTGCAGGATAAGGAACTCTTTGGTTTCGTAATTACAGTCAACTATGCCTGATAGCATTTGTGGGTTGATTACAGAGCTGGGTATTTATTTGCTTTGTAATGTCTGACTGCCTGAGATGACCAGCGCTTAAATTATTATTATAATGAAAAAACTGGATTTAAAACCACCTGGCAAGACAACTACATGAGCATATAGCATACACACATGAAACAAAGAGGCTATAGGAGGTAGCACTGTACTCTCACACCCCCAGGGTTGTGGGGTTGAATCCTGCTCCCAGCTTTGAGAGTCTGCATGGACTCTGGATACTCTGGTTTGCTCCCACAGTCTAGATTAAGTGGCATTATTTTCTCTTTACTGTCCGTGAGTCCTGTGACACACTGGCATGCTGTTGAAGGAGTGCTGTGCCCTGTGCTTCCCAGGATAAGCTCCAGACTCCCTACAATATCGCCCCCCCCCCCTAATGCATGTCAGGGGAGACACTATGAGCTACTTCAGGTTTTTACAAACTACTTTAAAACTGAAAGTAGGAACTTGGTGTTAATCCGGGTCCTTTTAATTGAAATGGTTGAAACAGTAGTTTACAAACCCTGCTGTAACTCATGGGCTAGGTGGACACCCTACCTCAATCCACAACGAATAATCATTTATAGGAAATGGAAGAATATTAAATGAAATATTATTTCTTGCTTGAATGAGCCAAAGATGGACAGCCCCCGCCGCCCCCCAATCTACCAAGGGAGACCAGCCGGCAAAATAGGGGTCAAGAGTCTCTGCCACTGTTATTTTGGGGGTTGTGGGATGAAAAGTTTGGGAACCCATGTTCTAGAATCTAGATGTTGAGCAAGATCAGTACACAATGTATCACACTTATGTAGCTCTGAGTTAGTGATGCTCTTGATACGTAGCAGGAAACAGTGCTGGGAAAAAAAACGTGAACCTGCCACAGATGAAGCACATTCCCCACCAAGTGCTTAGGAGATCCACTGGCAGCAGATGGCATGATAGGTTTAAACCCACGCCAAAGCCTTGTCAAGCTTAAGGCAGGCTGGCGTCAAAAGCCTGACCTATCTCCTCCTAAACCCGCCTCACGCCAGCCACCGATCATGGCCGATTAACTTCTGCTTATCTGTGCGACAGCGCACCGCCTACGGGCAGAAGGCCCGCTGTCATCAGAAGTGGCTCATAGGTAGCCTGCGGACGGCAGATGGAGGGACTCTAGGCTCCTGGCTCTCCTTCCTAATGCATCTTGCAGTAAAGGGAGCAACCCCCTCCCCCCCCCACAAAAAAAAGGTTACAGTAGCAGTCAAAAGTCTGGACACGTCTGCTTCTTATGCAGTGTTAATTTTGTTGACGAAACATTGTCGTCATAGTTATTGTCAACGACCTTTATTTTCAGACTAAAACGAGATGATAACTAAATAAAAATGATTTCACGACGCCTAAGACTATATGACAAAGTGTATTGACAATTTCGTAAGCGAATAAAAACTAGAAGAAAATGTTTGCTAGAGACGACCGAGACCCAGTCAGAACTAATGTAGTTCTCTTAAAGCTGGGATCAGAGAAAAATTCTTGAAGTAAAGGTCCGGAAGATCATAATGTTTAACTATTTATTGTGCTATATATTTAAGTAGCCTATTAGTTGTATCAACATCTACAAAATAAAGGTAGGGCTGCATTTCAAAATAAGAGAAAATAAAATGTGAAAATTGTGCATGTTTAAATAAAGTGCTTAACTTAGGCCGTAAAACCCCAATACAGTCGTGTCTGTCATATATTTTAGTGCTCATGGATTTAAGTATTGGTTTTGTATAATTCCACACCGGTAATAAAATTGAAGTCTCGTTTTAATATAAATACATACGAACTTATCATTTTATTCGCTGTTAGAGTAGGAAATATTGTCATATTATTTTGAAAAGATATAAACGTGACCTGTTTTTCTCATATTCATTTTATATTTGTCAGACTAACAACGCAAACAGAAAGACGAGCCGTTACTCTCATTTTACTTTTTATTTCAAATAAAACGCGGAGTTGCCAACTTTGGCCAGCTGGCTGGAGTGAGATTTTCAATTCGAGATGTCTGCACACATGTAACAGTTCTTACCTTGTAAATAGTCTGCTTCTGTATTTAACCATGTAAATACACTTTTGGACGTAGCTAATTTTACGTTTATAATGGTATAACGTAGATTTGCCGTAAGATTTCCCGCGAGTCGGAAAGTGTGAGCGTCACGCACCAGATGCTTGAGATTTCGCAACCCTGAAAACGTAATTTTTTGTTTCACCTGAGTGGATTTATATAACAAATAACATCACCAAATACAGCTCTTAAAAAGCAGAAACTTCAACAAACATGAAATCACCGATAAACAACGTCTACAAATATTTTAATATTTCTATTTTAATATACCGAGAGAGCAGGCCTGGTGAAATTATAGCCTATGCACTTTGAAGTGATTTTTTTTTTGCACTAATGACACTACTGATTTTACAGTACTCAGTTTCTGGATTAATAAACATAAGTTTGTGTTTCAAATAAGAATGAAATCTGTGTCTTTGTGTACTGCACAGTCAGACCTTAATACCATTACTTAACATGGGTTTCATTTCATCTTGGTGAACACATTAACTTCCTGACATCCAAGGGAAACATTACATTTTACACTTCTAAAGACATTACACTTTACACTTCTAATTTTAGTAGACTAAATCAATTGTAGTTTTAGTTGTGTGTAATCTTATGATATTTAGTCAACTAAAATAATTTAGATGACTAAATTATGACTGAAACTAAATTACATTTTAGTTAAAAGACTGTGACTAAAACTAAATAAAATTTTGCTGTCAAAATTAACACTGTTCTTATGTCTGTTTCAGCTGTGTTATTCGTCTTATAGTAAAAGGCCTTGAGGCAATGAAGTAATGCAAATCAAATACTGAAATGTTCAACACTACAATGACAGCATCGCAGACTCTTGGCATTCTGTCAGCCAGCTTCCAGATGTAGCCACCTGGATGCTTCTCCAACAGTCCTGAAGGAGTTTCCACAAGTTCTGAGCACAAGCAGACTACTGTGCTCTTACTCTTTGATCTAACCTCATCCCAAACCAGCTCTGAAGGGTTTAGGTTGGGGATTGGCGGGGCCAGCTCATCTTTCACATCACTCCACTTCTTTCCTTGTTCACAAGCTAATACAGTACTTACATAATATCTAGGTCTGCTTAGGGTCATTATCTTATTGCAAAACAAATTATTTTCAGTTGAAGTATTCAGACTTTTGACTGGTACTGCAGGTGCATGGTCACTTGATTTAGTTTATTCACATAGTGGATGTGGTTGGGTCCCACTCTCTGGGAGCACAGCGACCCTTGTGCACAGTGGGGCATGCTGACTACATCCTGCCTGCCAAAATAGTCATTTAAGGTCTCAGACGAGCAAATTAAAGTTCAAGCTCTGTCTGATAGTGTGTGATTTTCTGTGCTTTTATCTGCAAATAAATGCATTTTATGCAGCTTTGGACCAACAATAATGCTGTCAACCTGCAGCATCCCGTTGTAAGCTTGAAAGGTAATTATTAGTGTGCTTAGAAAATCGGGTGAGAGGCATCGCCTTTGGGGTGCATAGGGGTAAGTTTATGGGAAACACTCACCTTCATTGAAAGGCTCCCATTTGTAGAGGCGGCCCATGAACGGGAAACTGTTGTAGGAGGAGCACTGCATCTCTCGAATGCCCCTGCTGGCCGGAGGGCAGGTCTGCAGGCAGATGGGAAGACAGCTATAAACCCAAGGACCCCCCTGACCCACAGTGTGGCCTGAACTCTGGCTTTACGAATGATTTCTTGTATTCCTTCTGCATACTTGATCTCCCTCCCATTTTCTGAGGTGCACTCTGCATCCCAACCCCCCGTGGGAGTCAAGGTTATCCCTTTACAAATTACCCACAATACTTAGCAGACAAGAAAACAAAAGCTTGAGCAAACAGGAATGATCTGGCTGGCTGTTGTAGAGTGCAGGCGATGTTATGGGAAAGTCAGTTTGCACTTCTCACTCATACAGTCAGCTCTGGGGAGACTTTCTGCAAGATCATTCCTGTCATAAGAACATAAGAGATTTACAAACGAGAGGAGGCCCATTCGGCCTGACGACTGTCAGCAAGAGAGGTCTGTATTTATGACGTCTCCATGGAAACACATCCCATCTCAAGTAGCCCCTGTGGCCGAAAACAATTGCACCCCTTCCCTTAAGTAAACAGCTCATCAGTAAACGGGCTCCAACGACACAGAGATCATGAATGGCAACGGCGGAAAGTTCAGGTTCGCAACATAAAAATCCAGACCAAGATTTTGTTTCAAGCAACCGTTTGAGTATAAAGAGTCCATCACCTTCATAGAATGCTCAACTGGTTTGTTGAAACAAAATCTTGGTCTGGATTTGTACGTTCTGAACCTGATTCCACTCTGACGGATGGTGTCTTACACTGGAGTTACAGAGCCGGTGACGCTTCTGGGCACCAGCGCACGACGAGGCTGTTAGAGGGTTGTAGGTTTCAGCCCAGATGGACTGAGTCACTGGATGCAGGTCCTGATGGGGCTGGTACAGTGGCACACTGGCGGAGTCGGTGCTGGGCTCCGATCTCTGATGGCCGCCATCGTAGCCATACCTGGGCACGCGGTACGTGTAGCTCTGTCGCGGGCCCCTGTGATTGGCTGGGGACACCAGACCCGACCTGGGGGCCTGTCTCCGAGCTCGTGGCCCACCTGTCTCCAGGCTGGTGGGCTTTCTCAGGGGAACGATGAAGGGCATCCTGCCATACCCATAATTCCCAGGAGCGATTCTTGAAGCACCCAGTCTCCTGGAAAGATTCACATGCCCTTCTTGGTACAGAAAATGGTAACCATTCATGCAAGTACTGGGAATTTTAGAAGATATGAGGAGGGGGGAGCAAATTGTCATCGTTTGTCAATACCCTCGCTGGAGTAAATGCTGAATGAGGGAGGAGGTTTGGAAGGACAAAAAAAAAGTGTTAGCGTCATTTATGGCCATACAAGCTTGCTCTAGACATAAATCACTAGTAGCTATTTTCTTGTTTTTCCCATTAATACGCTGTCATGGACTTTTAAAGCCTCTTAAAAACATCCAGAAAGAAAACAGACTATGCAAAAAAAAGCACATTTTTTGGTCCTTATTTGGACCAGCAGACCATGAAGAAATAATTTATTAGCCACACTATACTATTTTGTGCATGTCAAGATGGCTTTTGTTTCATGGACTGAATTCCTAATTACTTCTGGTATAGATAAATGTATAATTTATAATCTATATAATCTATATAGATAATCTATATTTATGTCCTATCTATCCATCCATTTTCCATACTCACTTGTCCTATGGAGGGTCAAGGAGGGTTCAACCCCAAACGTACAGGTGCAAATCAGAGAAAAACCAATGATGGGGCGTTAACCCATCGCAGGGCACTCACACCATTTAAATCACCCCCAGTGGGAAATAAACTGATAATGATTAATTGGATAAGAGTTGAGTCAGGTGCTATTGTGTCATGTCTGGGGGGGGGGGCAGTGGAGCCAGTATGCTGAAAAGCTACTTCACCTGCGCCCAGCTGGGGGGTCTCCCTGCCGGGCCCTGAGCTCGCCAAGGTACTGCTGTCCCACAATGCTATGCGAGGGCAAGAGCGGCTGTGGGGCTGAAGCTGGGTGACTGGGAGGTGGGGGGCGCGGCAGAGCCCTGGGGAGAGCATAAGGGGGCAGGCAAAGCCGCGTCTGTTCCTGGACCCCTCCACCACATGAGCGGGAGCAAGCAGTCCAGGGACTCCAGGAGCCCCGCTGCCCCCCCGAGCCGAGAAACGCCCCATCCTGGACACCTAGGTCCACCTGGGCCTCCATCTTCCTTTGGACCTGTAGACCCATGAATGTATGTCATTGACAAGAGCAAGAGATGCTCAGAATAGTCAGATATCTTCAGCACTTCCTATAGTGAGCACCTCTGGAGTACCTAAGGACACTATATAACAAAGGGTCACATCACAAAGTCAGTCTCAGTAACCAACCCTGAGCCCGAAAAAGACACTGGCAGGCAGCTGTCTGCCAGACGAGAGCCAGCTCATCCCAGGCTTCAGCCTGTGTTTGTGTGAAGACGGGTCCTGTGCTTTTATCCTGCTTTGCGGACATATAGATGCGTGCAGGGCAGAGCTTAGGGGAGGGAGGAGCAGAAGGGGAAGCCAGAGCTGGGGCTCATCTCCTCCTGCCAGTCAGCCGGGGCCAGCTGGCAGTGCAAAGAGCTCTCAGACACCCCCCTCCCCCAGTGGACCTTGGAATCTCTGCTCCTCTCTGCAGGGTCAAATGTGGGTCAAACTGTCGGACAGAGGGACCTTTCCAGGAGCTGGAAGACAGTGTGTCGCCAGATGGAGACAAGTACAGTGCATGGGACGCACTGGGATTGGTTAGAGTCAAAACTCCCACAGTGCCCAGGGCTATTTATCACCCAGGGTGGGTGCATTGGGGGTGAGGTTAAGCAACCAATCTGATGCCATCGCCTACAACTGAAGATCTCAGCTCCCCACCGATCCAGTCTATCAATGTCTTTCTCATCTCACACACCCTCCTTTGAGGTCAGATTTAAGCTTGCACACATTTGAAGATCATTTACATGCTGACTTTCACAAGCCTGTCCGTAATTCCTTATCACTGCGGTTTGTTTTAAGGCATGAAAGCAAACTGAGTAATTGCTTTGCAAAAAAACTGAGTCACGAGTTCTTCTTGAGTTCTTCAAGAAGAACAGTGACAAGCTGCTTTAATGGTTCTTTATAAGATTATGGATACCATTAGCTTTGCTACTATTGACAGGGGTGACCCTGCTGGCCTGGAAAACACACCAGGTCCCCCAGTTTGAGCTGAGGAGTGGGATTGGAGGAGCCCTGTGTGTGAGTTGCCCATATAGGTAGATGTGAGGTGACAGGAACCAGGAGCCCAGGACTGCATAGTCACATGCTGCACCGCGATCCACACTTACCCTGCTTTGCTCTGGTTCTGATATGTGCTGAAAGTCCACAGGTTCGGAACAGAAGAACACCAGCAAAATCACAGAAAATCTAGATTTAACAAGACACCCATATTAACTTATTTTCTATAGTGACACCATACTATTACAGTAATTAATGGTATAATGAGATATTTGCATTACCTGAGTGTCTGAGCACAGGTATGTAACATAACTCCCAGCTTGTCTATAAAACATGAAAAAAGATTATCATCACTGGGAAATCACGGATAGGCCTAGCCACTGGGAAACAGAAAACATCCCAGTCACACCAGCACAAAAATTTACTTAAAATAATCCTTTTTGACCAAAACACTTTTTTAAAACTAAGAAGTACCATAATCCTATACACTAAACATCCATGCTGTGAATAAGTTTCTGACAGTCTATCACTTACCTCACATACCTGGAGAAAGTCTGGCTGCAGAAGGGGCCTGAGAGTGCATGTCCTCTGTCAGGCCCCATCTACTCTCGTTCAACGCGCTCTAGTTCCTTCCGATAAGTTTTACTTCTGGTGAACGTACGGACACGAACTGAGTGGGTGTGTGCGTACGTGCGTAGGTGGGACCTGCT
>JABFEB020000020.1:176638-190463 GCA_019775895.2 Stomatorhinus ivindoensis | reverse complement strand
CCCCCCCCCCCCCCCCCCCCCCCCCCCCCCCCCCCCCCCCCCCCCCCCCCCCCCCCCCCCCCCCCCCCACTGGCAGTCGTTGATGTGAAAGGGGCAGGTATTTAGGAACTCCCCGACACCCACCCCTCTGCACACGCCTGCTCTCACATACTGTTCGGAGGTAGCCTAGGCTGTCCAAGACCTTTCTTGTTGGACAAATGTCTGTAGCTGAAGGTCTATTTGGGGGGGGGGGGTTGTGTATGTGTATGTGGACAAAGCCCACTCGAGCGCCCTCTGTGGGCAGAAGCACAGTGTCACAATCAGACAATTCGTTGTGAAGTAACATGGCACACCTGAACACCACCTGAACACCAGCTGTTCAGTGATTAGACTAGTTTTTCTAAATTTACATTTTATAAGAAAAAATGCAGATATACAGTATTGAAAAAATATTGTTTCATTTTCAACAACCTTCCTAATATTTTCATGGCCTCCATAACACTAACCCATAATATAGTGTCCCGAACCTTCAATGTCATTAATGGTCAGAGAAAGAGGACAGGGTGTTAGAAGGATGGGGGTTTGGGGGCCCTCTGGGGGCGGGTAAAGCACCGAGACACATCTGGCGGCACCGGTATCAAACAGGTAGGGAAGACACTAATCACTGCAGCTGTGTCCGGTATGAAATAAAATGTGTCCGTTCATAAGCACGGTGCTGTGTATTCACAACAGGAAGCCTAAACGAGAGTCAACGAGCCGGCATTTCCACAGCAGCCCTTGGCAAAACCTAAAGTCCTCCGCAGACACTGGGAGTCAGTTAAAATAAGACTAGGAGGTTAGTAAACAAGGGCGGATGTCTGAGAGGCGCATTCAGTGCCACTTGCCAAGTGCTCAACATCCTGGTAGTGCTGCGAGTCGGGAGATTGGGGGGGGCGGTGGAGCAGAGGGCATATGGCGGCAGGGAAGGGGGTGGACGTTAGGGTCCCTCCCCCTGCGCCTCTGCCTGCTTGCCTTGGGAGAGCCTGTCCAGGCAGGAGTGGCGGTAAGCTGTCCGGTCCCTCATGTCCAGCACGCAGTCCCGCACCATCTCCGCAAACATAGAGGGCCACAGTTTGTTCAGTGCCTCCCCTTTCGTGTTGGTGTCCAACGCCCTTTGCAACAGGCCGCGCAGGTATTGCTGGATAGCCTCGGCCCTCTCCAGTGCCTCCACGGCGCCCTCCTGTGGCAGGAGAAAACGGCAGGTTGGCGTGTGCTGATGAGCGCGATTTATACCTAAGTTCCGTGGGCATGACGGCATTCAGATGAGCCCTAAGCGGAACGGCGGCCTGAGCCAGCCGGCCGTCATCCATCTGCTGGGCCTCCAGCGGGCGCCGCCCACCTCCATGTTCTCCACGCCGGCGTCACGGTTCGGGTAGGTGAACAGCGACCGGCTCAGGCCCTCTCCCAGCAGCTTGCCATTATCACGCAGCTCCTCAGGACTCTGGCCAGCCCGGCGGCCGCGGCCGTCTAGGAGGAACTGCAGCTGACGCTTTCTGCAGAGCATCATGGGAAAGAATACAAGCCAGCGGACTGAGGAAAAGTGCAGTGAAAGTATGAGAGAGGATCCATCTATCCATTCATTGTCTGAAACCACTTGTCCACTTGGGGGGGGGGGGGGCTATGAGCCTATCCTGGAGGCTACGGGAGCAAACCAGAGAAAGACCCAGGATGGGGTGCCAACCCATGACAAGGCACCGGGGAAACAGCATTCAGGTCCCAAGTAAGTCAAATGAGTTTGCGCTACTAAATGTGAGATGACTTATGTGCAATATCAAGACATTTTTTGCATTCCTACAAGTTCAAGCTGCCAATGACAGTGTCCTGTGAGGAGGAGAGCAGACAGCCGGACTTTGGCATCACAGTGTATGTAGCAGGCCAGGAACAGAAGAACAAGAACTATGAAAAACATCCATCCATTCATCCTCCTACCGGTTATCCAGAAGAGAGTCGGGGGGGAGCTGGAGCCTGTACCAGAGCACGAGGGGGGGACACCAGTCTGTTACAGGGTATGCACACACTCACACAGAGTCATTCAGGGGCACACACTAACCTAACTGTCTTTGGACTAGGGGGGAGGTGAACCGTCGCATCCCACACAGAAAACTACAGTGGAAGTGGGATTTGAACCCATAACCCTGGATGTGTGTGGTGACAGACCTGCCTCATCACTGTACCACCAGACAAAAAACAACTGTTTTTAAAAAGATTTTCAAAAATGCAATAAAACATGAGCTTCGCTTATATGGAATGGGCAAATAGGCTCACACGAAAACCTAAACCAGTGTATCATACAAATGATCTCTGAGGATTACACAGTGGGAGATCTCTCAAGCTCTGGAAGGGAACCAAAGCTAAACAAATAAACAAATGAACAGCATAAAAAATAAAATGATACACAGAACATAATGATATACAGTTTACAGTGATTCGGTGTATAATATGACACATCCAGCAGTGATCCAGCTAAGTTTAGGTCCGTTCCCTGTCTAGCGATATGCTGGACGACACTCTACAGCATCACCATATATTCTTTGTGTTTGAACACATACTGATTCAATACCAGTAGCCATTCATTTACCATACCATTCATATTTGCTTGTGCCCATAGCCCCCAGGGTAGGACCCCCACTACCCTGAATAGGATAAGTGGTTACAGACAATGGATGGATGGAAATTCCTATTTGACTTACGGTATTGTCAGCTTATGATTGGTTAATCAGGGTGTAACCCGATCATAAGTCAACTCGCATCTGTACGGTGTAATTTATCAATACCATAAAACCGTAATTCCATTAGAGTAAAAGCTCATCTATAAAATACCACCCAAAAGATCCAGACAGACAGATAGAAAAAAAGTTTCAGATAGACAGCTTGAACACATACTGCCTCCAACAATTACAACCTTTATCGGAATCCTGGCAGCTCCGTGTAAGCCCTGAAATGCCCATGTCAAGCTTCCAGCAAAACAACCAACTGGAACTCCAAAACTGACCCTTTGTTGGCGTCTTGCTCGCAAACACCCACGTGACCATTTTCAGCTCTATGGCTTCTATAAGCCGAGTGGAATACAGCGGATACAGCTCTGGATTCTTCCATCCTATTTATCACTATTATCTGCCCGGGAATACCGGGCTACACCGACCTGATCCAAACACTCCTGCCAGAAAGCTTAAGTGCTTTTTGTCCTGAACTAAGGGCCTGAGCAGTTGATGGGATCAGCCTGGCTCTTACTGAGATAGGAGAGGGGTTTGCAGGAAGCACTGAGAGACTGATTTACATCCACATACATGGACAACTGGAGACCCATCCCAGAAAAGCGAGCCTGGGTTTCTACGCTGCGGATATCCTTTGGGAATAAAGTATTAGAGCAGCCAGACATGCCTTGGCAGTGTGGCTTTTGACTATCGCTCAGCATGAGAGAATTTCCCATTCATATTTTAATGATGGCGTGTGTAATGACAGTTAGTGACAGTGAACACTGGGACAAAGTCTTATTTTACGGGAGCAATTAAGAAAAATTAATGTCTTAATTCACCTGGTGGTTTGGGGAAGCAGGCCAAAATAACTCTTTGGTCGCTGTCAGATCTACGTGGGGCTCTCACAAGAATGGACTTGAATCATGTCCGTCGCGCACTAAGCAACCAAGTGCTGCTGAGTCACTGAGAAGTATTACAGCACACAGGACCGGGTACAGTGCGTGTGGCTCTTAGCCGAACGTTATGAGACTGAGGCCGCTGATAAGGGGGGCTCTGAATCCGGCATCATTATAATGAAATACAACAATTTCGAAGTCGCAGAACAACACCTAATTTCCTGTTCCACGTGATCAAGAAAGTTCCCCATAAAATTAATGGCAGGTTTGGAGTCCTTCCACGTTTTGCTGAGCTTATGTTGCAACAGCAGTCTAGGAGGACAGGTTTAAAGACTCGGACTGATATTAATAGTACATCAGCACAGATGAGGTGACACCAATGATTTTACTTTGCTTATTTGGGTTTGGCTATTAATCATTATCATGAATCAGGACCGGTTGAAGGATGCCAGATGGCTTCCGGTTCATCATGTCAGTCCACATGCCACACACACTACAAACTGGACTCACCTGGACTCATCCAGTAACAGCAGCAGGCGATAGTGTGGGGTTTCAGTGCCAGTGACATGGCCCAGGGCTCCAAAGAGTCTCTCCGCCGTGATCACATCCTCCAGGGTCACCTGTCACACACAAACCCATCACGCTCATCGCTCGACTCAAGATCCCCCAAAACATGGCTCATGAACAACCTGCAACCGACCTCCTGGCTGTTGATCTTCTGCAGGTTGAAGTGGCTGAGGCGGAAGATGACGAAGGGCCGCCACAGAACCAGGTCCACCACCGGGTTCCCATCGGGGTGGATGGTCAGCTGCTCCAGGCGCCGGACCTGAGCCAGGGCGCCCAACTGGGGCAGCCGGCTGATGTTGGTCTCGAAGAAGATCAGGTGCTGTCAGGAACACGAACAGGAGCGTGAAGGAACACCATCAAGCACTGGCCCCCAGCGCCCCCAGTGCAGGGGTATCCGAGTGGACGATGGGACGCGACCTCACCGACAGGTTCGGGAACTTCACCCTGATGCGGGGCAGTGTAGGCGCGATGGCGTCGAAGGGGATGTAGCGGAAGGCAATGACGGTGACGGCGCCAGCGGTCTGAGCCCCCCAGCCCCGCTCCAGGGCCTCCAGAGCCCCCAGCCCAAACAGGCGGAGCGTGTCACCATCCAGCTCGGCCAGGTGGCTGTCTGACAGGGACAAGCTCTGTACACTGGCGCCCCCTGCCTCTGGGGACCTGCAATCATCACATACAGCATCACACACGGCCAGGGACAAATCGTCCAGCAAAACATGGCAATAGGATTATTTTCTCTTGATTTGCAATTTTTTTCTCTCCCTAATCATACATTTGCAATGGAGCTTTATTTTTTAAAATTAACAGAATGCAAAGACACTATAAAAGTTACTGTATGTCACAATACAAAAGCGACAAGAAAATAAGACAATAAACAGTCATGATAACAATAAAAACTACAAATGAGAAATGAACAGTATGTACATATGAGCATGTAACCCAGGGATATCCACATCACGGCCCTCAAGGTCCAAGCTGATTTTCCAGTCATCCTTTACCCAGGAGCCGACTGTGAAGCCTCTGGCCAATCAGAATCAATAAACTAACTACCTGGCAGAACTGAAAACAAGGCCTGGATTTGGAGTCAAGGGACAGATTTAAAGGCACTGATGTAACCAATCAAGTCAAAATCATCAGAGGTGCCCATTTGCTGATCTGCTCCAGATATCCCTTAATTCATGAATATGTAATGTGGAAAGATATACAAGATCAAATGTGAGAGAGGCCCTGTGTCCCTCCTGACTATGATAGCCAGTGTCAATGGTGTATTGACATGACTGAGAAGTATCCTATTTCAGATGTTAAATTCATGGATGCCTTAGCTGCTGAGTTGTAAGTGACCCATTGCCCTCTGTTCCCCATCCAGCTGTCTCTACTTGATGTTCTGCAGATTCCAGGTTTTAACCGTGATTCTTTCTTTGCAGGGTGTGGATTTTCTTTTCCAGCATCACAAGTGGCCATTTCAGAGGCATCGCGACATCGAGGCATCGAGGCATGCGAGAAAAACCAGCCGTACTCTGTAGAATCCATAGTCCTTCTTCGGTAGCAAACTGAGTGTCTTCTGACCTGAGGGATTCAGCTGTCAACACCACATGGGAAGTACATGGTTTCTCTCCTGGCTAAATGTAGTACTATGACAATCTTACCCAGCATCCTCTCTGACTTTCCCCCATACTGACAAAGAGGTAGGAATAATACTCCCCATCTAAAAATTAGATTTCTCTGCCCAGCACCTGTATACAGTAAATCCTGCAGTCCACATGGTCTTGCACACACCGCCTCTAAAAACCCATCAGGGGGCCTCAAATTCCTTGCTTCTCCAATACTTAATGGCCAAATTTTAAAAAAGCACAATAAGTTTAAATTTGGGGCAGCCAGGTGACCTGTGCATTTGCTTCACTTTAAGATGGTTTGTCGGTCTGATCCTTGTACACTTTCCTCCCCAATGTGGGACATATTTCAGCAATAAATTTAGGTGGTGGAGCTGAGAGTGTCATAAATTGCAGAAAATTAATCCAGGCTAAAATATTCATCTTGACAACCAAAACCCTGCCTTGTAGAGGAACATGAGGAGAACGCCATCTCTATAGATAATACTTTTATTCTTCCTGCCAGGAAAGTTTTCCTGGACACTGGCTAGAAAACATTACACCCCCTAACCAGAGTGTGCCCCATGTCAGTCTCACAGGTCCAATTCTTTCAAAACAGGCCAGGAGAAGTGAGAAACCAGCAGCCCATGTGATATCAGTGGTGGTGGCAGCTACCCTCATGTCCGTCTCTATTCTCACGGCCGATGGCCATGTTGCCATAGAGCCCTGCCTGGAATGTGGCGTCCACTTTTAGCAGGACGGCGTGACGATAATTCACTCCAGTCATAACAGAGGACTAAGTCTACATCAATCTCACGTTCATACACAAGGCGGATTACAATAACAATACCAGCTTCATGAGACTGTCCAAGCTTGGTAAATCACAGAAAGTCAGCCTGTTCAGTCTTCTCAAAAATAAACATAAACCAGAACTAGTAAAGCATATTTTGAAGAAGGACTGGATGAATATGTGTATCAAATGTAATTCAGGAAAATCTGATCGTTTTAAGAGGGGTTCAATCATTTTGCGAAGAGCTAATGTTCTACATTTCAAGAGTCCTCAAAGTCTGTTTTTCAAGATTGACCAGCCTTTGACACCAGGTGGATCAGGCCTTCTGAGATGTAATTATTATACCATTTATGTATCATATTCCAGTCCCTGATCTCATGTATATACTTTTTAATTTAAAGTTATATTTTAATTTGATTTCTCTTCCAGGATTGCCTTTAGTCTACTAATGTTTATTTCTAATTTAAACACCTGCACAGTCCAGGAGTGACTTAGGTAATACATAATACATAACAACATGTAGGTGACAAATAAAGAATCTTGAATCTTGAATATTGGCGGCCCCCTCGTCCACGGTCTCTGGGGCTCAGTTTCACTGTAAGTTTACACAGGTTGATGGAACGATTTCCTTCACACTCACCATAAATCTTCCACCTCTCTGATCCTTCCCATTTCTGCAGCTGTTTTCTCTAAAACACTCACTCCTGCTAGTTTTCTCCATACAATTACTAAAACATTTCCCAGATTTAACGTTTCACAATGACCTCTCATTCTTCAGGCCTGCAAACCTCCTACATTTATCATTTTGATGCCTTAATGATTTATATTCTTCCCGCCGGTCACCTTGGTCCTCTTAACTCTTTAGGTAAAATAAAATATAGGTAGTGGGTGTGCACTAGCTCTCACACATGGTCCCATCCTACGCTAATCTTCTGGAAAGTTTCAGGAACACATACTCAATTTTTTTGTCTTTGCAGCAATCACAACACAAACATATATGAAGAAAACAGGTCAAGCGCTTTTCATTACCAAGAAAAAAATGTCTTCATGAATTCTTCAACAGATACTTTGGAGACTCACAATGGACACACTCGACCTCAGACAAAAATAAAAAATACACACTCACAAATTTCAACTAGCAGAATTTTCCAGAAGCACAGCTGGGATACTTCAAACACACACAGAAAAGCAACCTTGAACCTTATCCTCGCAAACTGTCACACTCACCCTGACAGACTCAATATACGCCAACATGTAACTCATTTTTCCAGCAACTCCCAGTCACCAAGAGGCCAGCAGCATGCTTATTGTGTCATACATCCATATTCCTTTCTGATAACATCAGTTTGATTGTGTTGAATGGAGATGAGTTCATATGTTTGCCTTTGCAATGTAAAGCTGCCAGTCAAGCCACAATCAGCACCATCATTAACGAGGCGCTTATCAGCTACATTTACTGATCCATTCAAAAGTAACAAACGAAATGACAGGGAGAGAAATCCTGTAATCAATCAGCTGTTTTCACACTGAACCAGACTATAGTTCAGTGCACAATTTTTCTCATTCCAAGAATAATGGGAAAAAATAATCAACGGTTAGATGAAAAAAAGAGTTTTTTGTATACTTTGTATTTATTGACTGATATGATAAATATTGTCCTCACAAAACACAAAGTGTGATATAATGCATCAGGGGATGCAAAAATATGGACCATCTGTGGGTCCCTGAGGACCAGATTGGGAAACACCACTCTACAAGCATCAGGGGTGGAATTTAGGATTTGAATCTGCATACACAACACTCACAAACTTCTCACTTTCCCAGAGAGTCTCTGAAGCGGGGCCCCAGCTGTAGCTCTGCAGCGTTTGAGACACACTGCAGTGTTAGAGCTGGGAGGGAGCAAAAATGTGCACTGTCTTGCAGGGAGCTCAGATGAAGCAAAAACGAGGACTGGCCGTGGATCCCCGAGGACTGGACAGGGTAACACAGCATTAGAGACATTAAAGATGCAGTGGCAGTCTTGAGGCCGGCAGCCTGAGAGCCCAGTGAAAGGAGGGGCAGGCCGATTGTGCTTCACTGGCAGATTGACGCACTTCCAGTGAAGTGCACGCTGAGCTCAGCAACAGAACAGTGAAAAGCTATTCGATGCAGTCCCCTGCATCTCTCAGGAATAATGTGTCGATTGCAACTCCGCTGGAAACCTTCTGCCGAGACCACCAACAAACACCAGCGAGCACAGACTGAATGTTAACACAGAGTGAGTGTTTTAATGTGTGACCCTGACTTCACACTACACTGTAAGCTGCACTGTATGTGACCGTAGAGGCGCTAGCGGTGTCAGTGTGGTTCCCTGCCCCTCGGGGACATAAAAGGAGGGAGGGGTTAGGCGTTAAGGCCAGACCAAATGGGGGAATTACAGTAGCTAACCGCTGTGCCAAAAGTATGGATATGCCGTTATTTTTCCTTGATTTCCCGGACATATTTTACCTAAATTTCACCAGCCACAAAACCAAAGTCTGTGGTTGGTCCCCCTCGCTAAATGGGACCTGGGATGCCTGCTTGAAGGATCCGCACACGAAAGAAGACAGCGACACCGTATTTACCCCTGTTGAAACCAGGAACATACAGCTCAGCGAATTCTCTTTTTGCCGAGCCCATCTTGCTCTCCATGATACAAACAAGCAGGTGAGAGCTTGGGGGTGGAGTCACTGCACAGGGGCAGCCAGTGTGCAACGTGCAGTGCCCCTGGAGCTGGCTGTTCAAGGCCTTGATTTTGGTCCCTCCAGTGGCATCAGTCTGGCGGCCCTGGGATTTGAACTGGTGATCTTTGTTGACCTTTGATCATGGGCATAGAGTCACATGCTGAGCCACGTACCGTCCCTCAACTTACCAGCTGTATCCCAGCATTCTTCTATCCTAATGAGGCAATAACGATGAGTTAAGACTCATATCTACCAGATGGAACCTGCATTCTGCTACAGCACCTGTGCACAGACCTCGTACCTGGGATCCCTTGGGCTACTGGGCCGACTGGTGCGTATTCGTGCCTCACTGCCCCCAGCTGGTCTCTCCGATGGTCCGGCTGGACAGGTCAGCCTGCAGAGAGAAACCAAGTAATAATCTCAGTCCCCCTGAACCCTCCAGCCCCAACCAACGTGCTACAGGCCTGCAGGCCTCACGTACTTCAGCTCGTCCGGGGAGAGCTGCTGGCTCGGCCCGTCATTCTGCTGGGGGGGGCAGTGCTCAGGGCTGCCCTCCTCCCTGGAACCAGACTGGGCTGGCAGCTCCAAACAGGCCTTGAAGCCGTCCCACTGCTGGGCTGCGTTGCGGATGGCCTGGCGCCGCTTCTCCTGGAAGGATACGGGTCACGCGAACACACACGGGTTACACGTACACACACACACGCACACACGCCGCCACCATGCACATCATTACCCCGTTAGGACCAAGACGCTTTCCCGTGGTAACTTTATCGCAGACCACACGGTTACTACCGCGTGACCTAAAAGGTTCATAAACTGCACGAGGAATTGAGGCTGCAGCAGGTTTCCCGCTTTAGCACCCAGTGGTGGAGAGACAGAGAGGCTGAGCGTAACTCACACACCTGCAGGGGCAAACAGCCCCCCCCCACAGTCTGTCCACACTTGTCACATAAACCTGAGAGCATTGCGAACATAGCACTACACAAGTATCTAGGGCGCTTTAAATACCTGCTCGCTATATAGCTCTGGTGACGATGTGTACAGTATTTGCTCATAATGGTGTCGTACTTTAACTTCCGAAGTCCCCACAGCGATATTTTCTGTAATACTTAACTGGAGACTTTTCACAGTCGCTCAAGCATTAGCTGTCAGGGAGGCCAGCGCAAGAAGATTTCCACCTGTCTGGCCGAGAGACACCGCCAGGTCATCGCTACGGGCCGTACCCAACGTCCACGGGCCATCATGTTTAACCCAGGAAGCGCCTCAAAGGGGACAGTGAAAGAAAACGATAGCGGATTGCCGGCTGTCACTGAGATGGCCATTCGGCCGGATGGTGTCCGCTTCGCAGCAGGGTAGGTGCTCACACTGGGAAGGTGGACAGGGCGGCACTGCACCCCCACTTCCTGCTGGCTGGCAGTGTGATCCAGTGATGTAAGCAGCTTCGTAACTGACCATGCTGCTTCACACGAGCCCAGGCAGGGACAGAGATAAAAGCCACGCCGGGGTCCCGTGCCCCCACAAGCCATGGGATCCGCACCTCAGTTTGTGGGACGCACCCTCACATAGGCCATCTGGCTTCTGTTCTCATTTGGAGGAAAACAGGTGATGTCATGGTACACTGAAACTTTCACCAATACCAATAGGGTTAGGGCTAAACTGATTTTATTTTGTGGCAATTGGATAAAATGACTCTGCGGGTTAGATTTTATAAACAGTTTGCATGCCAGTACTTTTGTGAAGGAACCGACAAAATTCCTCAGCCTCCAGTACTGAAAACAGCTTTCTGTGTAATACAGTCACCACCATTATTGTACTAGTCGTGTCTTTAGCTCTGGTACTGTTAATGATTAAATATCGGCCAAGTCTGAGAAAACGGACGGATACCGATATATCCGGCATCATTAAGATAATGCAGAGGCAAAGATACACTTCATTAAACATTAAGAAATAAATTGTTTCGGGATACAAAACTAAATGCATGTCACTCTTGCATTTGTGCTGCTGCAGAATCGCTTGCAGTGAAACACACTGCTAGTGCTTTAAATGACAGGGCATACATAAAGAGAACAACTCACACACCTACTCTGTGAAACGAAGTCCTTGGATTAGCATACATGAGCATCAATCTCCATGAAGCCCTCCTGCAGGTCGGGTTAACAGGAGACGCGGCTGATGTTTGCCATGGCATCGTAACACACCAGAGATGAAATGTTAAAGAGGCGAGCGACAGAGGACCTTCAGGAAGTGGGAATGAGGGGGCAGCCCAGGCACTTCGAGGCTAAATCAGGGCTACCGGGTCCATGGCAATCAGCCAGCCTCAAGCCCAGGCAAACAGCTCCACTAAGCATCGATATTTCAAACCTCAGCAAACTCATAATTCACCTGAAATCACCCCCACCACCGGCAGAGAGAGTAAAACGCCCCCTCCATTAAAAAAGACCAAATGGTTCGGGGGCTCTTAAATCATGGAGAAGCAGGAGCCAAGGTAGAGAGACTGCAGTCATTTTTCTATATATCACTACACCCCGCAGTAAGTTTCCTTCCTCAGGACACGTCATAGGAATGTCATAGACTGACACTGCATTAAAAGGACTATGGAAACTATCTAAACTTACAGTAACAGCACAAAATAGTTTAAGACAAGGCCTACGCTGCACATCGAGGATGCCGGGAGGTGTTTCTCAAGTCATTTAACGCTCTCCTTCGTGCAGTCATGGCGCGTCTGACCAAATCACCGCAGCCCGTGGGCCAACACTCTCAGTTCCAGCTCTAACGTGCCACAGCTGATCACAGCCAAGACTCGCTGAACTCTTACATTTTAATCCTCTGACTAATCACCCATTTTTCTGGGTGGTTCCTACTGACCAAAAAGCCTGAAATTTGAGAGTGTGTTGGTGAATCTTCAGGGTTTTCTCCTAACGAGATACATCAAGGAGATACATCAGGAGGATCATGTCTCCATTCCTCACTGGAACCTTTAGGAGAAGGAATAAACAAAAGTGTAGGAAATGAGGTAAAGGCCTTTCCAGTGAGCGTACCTTGTGCACTGCATTCTTGTGGCTCTCTCTCTTCCGTTCCTCATCTTTCCGTGGTAAAACACAGGCCATGTGACCCTCCTGCAACAAAAAGCGCACAAGTTCATCAGACCATTTTCTGTATGCACTGTTAGCCCAGTCAACTCAGCACTGAAAAGCCATCCATCCATCCATCCATCCACCCAACCATCCATCCTTCCATTTTCTAACCACAGCATTTCAATAATTTCAATAACTAAAATTTTGAATCATTAATATGGAGCAAGCAGAGATACAGCCATGTTTGGGTTTGCTCTGATACATTGTCACCTTGAATTGTCACCATTTCATCTCCCCAGGTCACCTCTGACCTCACCGCTGCCCTCTGAAACGCTGCCACAGTGCCAGCAATTTTACAGCCTGAAACATTAAATCTTGATTTTGCCTGCCCTCTGTTCAATGCCTCCTAACTCTTACTCTGGATCTATGTATGTAATAAACTATATCAAATGATGGAAATTTTCTGTTTTCACCCCATTGCTCTGCAGTCTGACAGCTCGACAGAACCTCAGCATACTGTCCACATTTTGTAGATGCAATAAAGTCAGACAGGGAGGTTTCCATCATCATCTTCTCATGTCTGATAAGCTGCACATCAGGCAAACTGTCACATACATAAGTCCTGTATAATTTTCCATCTGCCCAAATGTAGATGTACTGATAATTGATTAAAACATTTTATTCTTCACACTAGCCACTGTACGTTTAAACAGCAGCAGGCTGGGCTTCTCACGTCACAGGAGTAAAAGCTGAGTGATAACAGGCTGAGGGGCCGCAGGTTTATGCCTCACGTCTACAGAGATGGTGCAGCAAAACCAGAGGCCAGGTACTGATTGCGAGTCTCTGGGCACTGAACCTTTTAGAAGCGCAGACTTAATGCGACGGAGAGATCTTACAAGGCACACGCCGAGATCTGCATCTCAGCACTCATACTGAATCTGAAGGGAACCACCAGCGGGCAGGATGCGCTCCAGGGTCAAGCCTTCATCCCTCCCTTAGATCAGAGTATGACTGCGTTTCACTGTTTCTGAGCCTTAAAAAGGGCACAAACTCCACCCCTTTCAGGTGTATTCTGCTTCTCCGAGGACGTCACTTGACACATCCTGTTGACATGATGGTTAAAGTCACCCATCTAATAACTCAAGCTAGCTGTGCATCTCTCCTTGGCCACTGTGCTCCCCCAGCTAAGATGGGGGGTTGGGGGCTCTAAGCCATAGCCTGCCACAGGCTGAGGCTTTGCTATGTACTCTGATGCAGTGGCCTAAGCAGGGGCTGAAATGGGCATCATGGAGACCTCACACACACACACACACACACACACAGCTGCAGAGCCCCACCCTGGGTCTGACAGAGGTGTAATCACATGCAGCATGACATTTTAAAATGTATAAACATACAAACCAGATGCAGCAAAAAAGGCAATTGAAGCTAGTTAAGAAAAATAACCAGGATTTTAAAACACAACCCAGTGTGAGCAGCCTTTGTCTGCAGATAAC
>JABFEB020000020.1:160171-170670 GCA_019775895.2 Stomatorhinus ivindoensis | reverse complement strand
AGGGTATCCATGCCAACATCCCCCACCACCCCAGAGCTCTGTATAGCACTATGACAGACCAGGTTATCAAACCCACATAGTCGGTGGTCAGACCCAGGTAGACGTTACCCATCCGACGTGTCACACTGCAGCCCAGCAGGCGACCTCTGCTCTGGTGCATGTCGGCCATCCCTAAGACATATAAGTGACAGCCCTGCAGGATAATCATTTTGCTGAGCTTTTCATGGGCTCATTTCCACCCTCCCAGATAAATGCATCAGCGTCAGCAAATGAAACCCCCCCCCCCCCCAAAGATTTAATTGCACGAGTAGGTCTTCCACTAACATCTAGATGCTCAGCATTTTCTGTGTAATGAACCAACAGCTCACCAGCCAATGGAGGAAAAGAAATCAAGACGACAGTGATTACACAGCATTTATGGAAAATTCATAGTACCACAACTTTAAGTGTATCGCACCCTAGATGAAATCCTGAGAGGACATGTAAACTCCACACCGGCAGGCATGCATTTGAAAGCCCATATCTGGGGGTGCCATGCAACAATGCCTGTTCTGTGGCATAGCATACAAACAAAATAAATAACAAAAAAATGACCTTGCATGTCAGTGGGCCAGGTGCTCACAGTATGGCCTGCAATGAGATCCGCTGCCCTCTGTGGGCTATAGTAGGGAATGACAGGCACAGCACTTGACTAACACCTGTAAACACAAAACAGGAAATGGTAGAGCAGCACGGATCACCACAGGACAGGCTGACACATGGTAATGCACCTTACTTTCTAAACACTGCTGAAAGCCATGCGACTCCAATCAGACTGATTTCCATTTTTCAATGGCTTTTAAGAGTGAGTGACTCCCAGTCAACACAAGTTTGCATTTCATATGTGCTCAGCTTCTATTTCAGAGAAGTTCCTCACACAGAAAAAAAAATGTGTAGTGTTGTACTAAACCCAGTCTGAGGATGAGGGAAATTTAACCCTGTTTTCTCGACACACCTTATTTGATACAAAGAGGACAAAGGACCATACAGGCTATCAGCAGCCTACCAGTTTCTGGTGTTTACCCACACACACACTGTGTTACTTTTGCACAATACAATATGCTGGTGCAACAGCATACCAGCACATTTCTACATGTTCCGACTTCAAACATCTTGTCCCATATCACAAATTTCATTGAACGCATTTAATTATTGAATAAAAATCATCCCTAAAAATCTTCCATAGCTCAGAGTCACCGTGAGCCCGGAGTCTAACCAGACAGTCGGTTCTGGCTTGGTGGAGAAGAGTAGATTTTTCACTGTTCCAGCAGGGGGCGCTCGATATTACGTCACATAAGAGATAGTTGGAATTTTAAAAACATTTCCAATACGACAAACATTCAGTTTAAAAGGGTCAGAGGTATTGATGTGAAATTTACAACATTTAACGTATATATGCATTTTAAGCATGCAGGTCAAAAAATATTAAGTTGCACAAATAACAGATAATGGTGTATAAAAAATAAACGATAAATTCAAAAGCAGGTACTTTGCTCCCCCCTGCTGGCCAACGGTGAATATTGCCCTTTGAGTCATACGGATCAGTCATAAACAAAAGTACTGCAGTCAATATAAACTGATGAAAATGCGGAATTATTGTTAATGTGTGAATTTATTGTTAATGCATTTATATTTTTTTACAAATTGATTTATCTATTAACAACTAGTTGGCTCTCTCACCTCGCGGCCTGTATTCACTTGGTAAGGAGCACAAGTGAACAGAGCGGATAATGGTTTTGAAAGATGACTACGGAAACTGCAGGTGCAGTGGTCACAAAAACTACTAAATTATTTGAAGTGCCAGGGGAGTGGGTTTAAAAACTCAGACATAATAAGATGCAACTCACCGACGATGAAATACAACCATTGAACAGGGTAATTACAGAATACCAAGGGAGTATGGCCTCATTACCACTGAACTGAATCAGCACCTCAGTGACGCAAACCCGACAAAAACTGCAAGCTTCGTAAAACTGGAATTTATGGCAGGGCTGTCATTCAGGATGCACTTTTATCCAAGGCCAGTGTACAGTCACATATACCCTGCTGTAAGGAGCACAAAACAGGGAGCCCACAGCAAGTGATATGGACCAATATGGACCAAGTTTAAGGAGTCAGATCTCACCCTCAGATCCTAATGGGACACGACGTCAGTTAGCGACCGTAAACACAATAAGGGTTCGTAATAGCACAGACGAGGAATTTACAGCCATTTCTAGAGAAGCACAGGAACCATATTTGTGTAAACACTGTACCTTCACAACATTGCAAGATGATGGCGGCCCCATGTTATAGTGTGTGTGTGTGTCTGTGTGTGTGTGTGTGTGTGTGTGTGAGAGAGAGAGAGAGAGAGAGAGAGAGAGAAATTAGAAAAACCTAAAAAGACAAAACATAAAGCAAGACAAAAAAAGACAAAATATAAAAACTTTTTGTTGTCATTGTTTTATGTTGGGGGGGGGGGGGGGTGGCGAACACAGCAGCAGAAAAGTACTAAAATAACTGATTAGGGTTTTCTTGGCTGTAGGGAGCTTTGTGTCACATACTAAATTAGTATTGAACTGACTACTTGACTCTGGATAAAAGAATTTTGAATCAATATATTTTCTTTGGTTACCAACAGATTAAACATACTGCAAACATCGTGAATTTTTCCATAAGAAAATTATCACCAACCTGTTAGGAGTTTGTTACCGTTCTCACGTGTAACTGTATTTTCACGACACACTGATATCTTATTTTGAGTAAAAGGACCATTGGAGTAAGAATTAATACTATTGTTTCTACTCGTTTATATTCGTGCATCGCATGCTCCTTTTCCCTCCAACATAAATATTCTACCCATTAAAAAACTTCCCATGCAAACACACACATCCTAGCATGAAAATATTAGAACTGGCCAATTTCATGAATCGCCACGCTTTTCACTTCCTTTAGAAGTGCAGGGGTTATTTGCGTTTTTTTCTAATATATCGAAAGTAATGAGAGAATTGATTTAGTATTCTCACACACATAGCGAATACAAGTACGTGTAAATAAAATGTCTTTAGATACAGAAGGTGCTAGATGAGTATAATGTGCACATAGCGCACAAATGGGGACACTATTTTAGGGGAGGGAAATGATTCAGTGCGAAGTGTAGGTTTGTTAAGAGACAGTAGATGGGATGTCACTGGATGAGAATTATATACACATTATACAGTGAAGGGATGACACAATTTTAGGAGAAACGCTGAATCGAAAGAAATGCATTTGCAGGTTTCTTCACGTGCAGCGTCAACCTTCAGAAGATGTCTAGCTCCTTAACCCTCGCGTGTGTCACTACCGTCTGAGCCATCCCTAAGTGCTGCTTTCCGCTGCACACCTCACACTACATCGTGAGCTCACGGGCATAAAAACAGCACTCTCGGGCCTTTTTCGGGAGACTACTGGGGAATTACCGCGTCCATCCCAGGCGTCCGCTGCTGGCTCAGCACAGAGGCGCTCCTGCGTCCGCGGCCAAGCACAATGCGGCGCGCCGCCAAGGCAGCGCCCTGCGGTGCTGGGAGTGAGTCACTCCGTCGGCTGGCTGATTGCTGCCAAAGGGGAGGAGGCGACGGACCAGCCCCTGCTTGGACAAAGGAACCAACGATGTGCGATTTACCAACATCAAAGAACATGAGCATAGCGGCTGCTCAGAATGATAAAAATTAAATGCTTACTAAATATTAAAAGTGAAACATAAAAGCACACGCCGAAAATCAACTTAAACTACACTGGTATCTGGCATGCGATGCACATGGTTATAAATTCAATTAACTTGTCCAATGAGCAGTGAGCAGTTTATGATGAAGTACCTACACCATAAAATCATAAATCATTCGATATGCATGTAGGCGGTTGTTATCCAATTATCCGAAGTCTAAAAAGCTATTAGTGATTCACCCTACTAATTGGCAAAGCGTCCCTCCCTGATTACCGACAGTTTTTAAACACTTGCAGTAAAAAAAATCGTGTTTCTCATTGGAAGCACACACGTGTCAGGTGGTGGTTCTTTTTCTTTATAAATGTAAACATTTAGCACAAAAATAGCGTGTAAGAAATGAACGCATTGATAAAAGCGTTTTTCCGCTGCCTCGCCTTGCTTTTGCCTCCCCCCTGGCTCCAACTCGGTTTCTGCTGGTGGGTTGGGGATGCGTGCGGAAAGACGCTATGGCCCAATCCCAGGGCTCGTCTCAGAGAGCGGACTCTCCTCGTACATCAGGAAGTACAAACACAAGACATCAGCCCATCTTCTGCTCACAGCTGCTCTTTCTCGTCGCTCCACTGGCTGCAGTGGGGCAGGGTCTGTGAGCTGTGGAAAGCCGTGGCGCGCGTCTCTGGGCTCCCCATCGCTCTACACCGGCACTGGTGCCAAAAGCGTAGGGCGCTGCTTACCACTGAGACCCACAGCACTGGGGAACAGGTGACCAACGCGGCGATAGAACCCATTGTCAACATTTCTGAAGGGGAGGAAGTAAATATTCTGGAGGAAGACCGGTCATTTCCCAGCGTGAGCGCTCCGATGGCATTGGCAGCCTACGTTGAAGCAACACTGGATTCAACTAGGCTGGCGTTAGCTGAAGAGATCATGGTGGACCAACAGCAACAGGAGATCGGGACCCAGGTGACCATAACCGTGGCCATCCAGGAAGCAGAAGACGAGGAGCCCGCTACGGAGATGCCTTCAAACTCTTTGAATTTCTACGGCGGCAGTTGTAGTGAAGATGATACTGGAAGACGGGGAAAATCAAGGTAAGTAATTTATTAATGCAAGAATATTATAAAAACCGTGTTTACGTTTCTAAACGCATTTAGTGGCGCTATATTACTGTAACATTCCTTAATATTGTGAAGGTGTGACGTGACCTCATCATATCACCAGCACGCCCTTGTATTGTCACCTTCGTGTCGTCACTGACGCATGTCATTCTAGCGGCGTGTCAATTCGGGAACGGCGTCTTTACCTGGACCTGTTGCCGATATGACCCAGCGTCATACGTGTTTTGCTTTAGTACTTTTGCGCAGTGAATCATACGAATGTTTGGATTATTCGAATTCGACCAGCCTAGACCGCGATTACTAAGACTCCGCTGTTCCACTTGCTAATGGCTTTTGGTGTCCATTATGGCATTCAGGTAAAATGGAACGTTCGCTGACTTGCTCCTGGAGGTGTTACCTTCACCAATACCAGTTTTCATTTGTGAGCACCTTTTTTTTTTTTTTTTTTAAATCCCCTTGCGATCAGTTATGACTGCAGGGGGGTAAGGTATCTGCAACTCCTTAATGGACAGGCAACATTGTAGCACCCTTGATACTGTACTGTTTGGGAAGTTCTGACTGCCAGGATTGCAGTGACTTGCATGGTTAGATTCTCTTTGCTGCTTGTAACCAAAACCACTGGTATTCTGATGGGGCAATACTGCAACTTGATCTCTCGAAGCAGTTATGGTAGCCCTGTGCTTTCCACCAATCCAGCATCTTCAGTGAAGAGTAGCTGCAAGTTGCATTGAGTAACATCCTGAAGATTGTTTTTGTATTGGAATTGAACTAGTCCAGGTGTGTGTGTCATATATACATGCACTACAGCCTAGCTTTGTAGCAGTGAGCATAAATAAGACATACAATGGGTAAAACACCCCTTCCACCCAGTGGAGCAGGAACAAGTGGTGGGGAAGCTGGGGAGGAGAGCTGGCAGCCGCCAGACCCTGAGCTCTCTCAGAAGCTGGTGGCCCAGATCGAGTACTACTTGTCTGACGAGAACCTGGAACATGATGCCTTCCTGCTCAAGCACATCCGACGGAACAAGCTGGGTTACGTCAGCATCAAGTTACTCACGTCCTTCAAGAAGGTACCCGGCAACTTCATAAAGAGCTGGTTAAGTTGTGTTTGTTTACACCATGGCTTCCCAAACCGCCCACAGCCCGCAAAATGATAGGTGACCCCCCCCAGGCCAGTTGGGGTACATTTTGCTGGTTGTTTCCTCCCTCGTTAAAAAATTGTAATCATCCTGGAAATAATCTTGTGACCACACACACACTTCTGGGAACCCCTGGTTTGGACTAGTCTACAGTACCAAGGTACTGAATTGCATAATAGTTAACTGTCAGACTGAAGCAAAGCTATTTGGGCACAATGGGGGGGGGGGGGAGCTAGAACATATTGTACTGCAATAGCAGTGGAACCTAAAGCAAATCCAGTCTACTTCTGCCAGAGAAGCTCTTTAATAATGGTTAGAATCTGGAATGAGCACTGGAACTACCATATTTGAACCTTTGTTCTTTGTCTTGTTGCCTATTCCCAGGTGAAGCACTTGACTCGAGACTGGCGGACGACAGCCTACGCACTGCTCCAGTCCACCATGCTGGAGCTGAACGAGGAGGGGCGCAAGGTGCGCCGGCGCTCTGCTGTCCCCGTGTTCGCCAGCGAGAGTTTGCCGAGTCGCATGCTGCTGCTTAGTGATCTGCACTGTTGGCCAGAGCTGGGCCAGGCCTTACAGGGCAGCTCAGAGGAGGGGGATGGAGCAGGGGCCGGTTCAACGCAGCAAGAACATCTCATGGAGCTCCTGCTCAAGGCCTTTGGCGTGTACGGCTCCATAGCTTCCGTGCGGGTGCTGAAGCCTGGGAAGGATCTTCCCGTGGACCTGAAGAAGCTGAGCAGCCGCTACACACAGCTCGGCACTGAGGAGTGCGCCATCGTGGAGTTTGAGGAGGTGGAGGCCGCGATCAAAGCCAGCGAGGCTATGGGTTATGGGGACGGAGCGGCCGGCCCACTTGGCGTGAAGGTCGTCCTGATTGGTACCAAGCCACCCAAGAAGAAGCTGCCCAAGGACAAAGCACAGGAGCCCAATGGGACGTCAAAGAACCGCTCCTTGAACAGCCGTGTGCGGGAGCTGCAGTATCAGGCAGAGGATTCTGCTTGTAGCTCCTCTGAAACGGAAAGCAACCCCACCTCCCCTCGCTTCAGCCGCAAGGTCCAGCCGAAGAATAAACTGAGCCCCCCAGCAGCAGGTACCAGCTACCACCAGAACAACCACCTGAGCCCAGCAGTGTCCCCGTGGTCCAGCCCCTGGTCAAGTCCCCGTGCCAGCCCAAGTTCCCTGCGCAAGTCTCCACACCCTTGCAAGTCACCTCTGGCCAGCGAGGGCCGACTGAGCCCCGAGTCTGGCCAGCGCAGGGCAGACTACTCCTCCGACAGCAGCCTGACTCCCTCGGGTAGCCCCTGGGTACAGCGGCGACGCCAAGTTGCCTCCCAGGAGAGCAGCCCAGTGGGCAGCCCCATGCTGGGGCGCAAGATCCAGAATGCAGATGGACTGCCCTTGGGTGTTCTACGGCTGCCCCGTGGGCCGGATGGAACTCGCGGCTTCCACTGTGCTACCATGGAAGAGAGGGGCAAGGCTGCAGGAACACAAACGTGATCTGGAGTAACCAGTACATCAACCACGAACTTCCAGATTTGGTACTAGCCAGTTTATGCTATAATTTTGTTTATATGGCTGATGTGACTTCATGTAAGCTACTGTTACACCAGAAGAAATGAGAGCCGATTTCCATGAAATCGTACAATGGTCTCAAATTTAAAAAAAAAATCAAGTGATGGACTTCTTCCATGAGCATCTTAAAGACTGAGATGGGTGGAATGATGAAATGCTTAAGTCTCCTGGAAGATGGAGACTCATTGTGTGCAGATCCTGTTGTCAGACTTGTACATATTTGTTAAATGTAGACCAGTAGCTCACTGTGCTAAAGGCCTGTGGTGTTACCACTTTAGCCTTCTGTGTTGTGAATTCCCTGAACAATGGCCATACATCTCCTTTTGTTATCTATGCAGATGTAAATCAGTTCTGTGATATAGTTTGTGTTGGCAGTACAGTAATGGAAATGAAGTTTGGTGGGAAGATGTCTTGGGTGGTGAGTGCAGTTGTAGGGGGGGGGCAGGGTCAGTGGTACGTGTGGTAAATATTGTTTACCCTTGTACAAAATAAACAAATGGCAGATCACTTATGGTCATCTCTCTTCCAACCAATAACACTCCTTGTGTGGATAATCCCATATTCAAGTGATAATGGAACCAAATAAGCACCAAAAATTATCATTAAGCTACAGTATGGAAGACTGGGTAAGCTAACTACTTGCTGGTTGAGCAGGAAGGTCTATACAGTCAGCCTGGAATGGGTCAATGGGCCTCCATTCAAACTGGGGTACCTTTAACTGACAAGTTACTGGTCTAAGTGGGGAAATCCTGCAGCATGCAACTGTACTGTTTCAACTATATGTTGCAAAGGGGAGCTTTTGGAAACCTAAGTTTAGATGTTGATCTTCAGAGCTGAGCTAACCAGAGAGATTCACCATACAGTTTGTAGAAAGCTACATAGCTTCTACAATAGTGCTAAACTGCTAGAAAAGCAGCATTTATATCTTCCCAGTGTAGCTGCTGCTTCAGTTTCTAAATGACAGGAATGTGTTAACTCAGGTTTATACCCAAGTATTTCAGCAGACACCTTTTGAAATTCCTTCATGTAAAGGATTTACAATTTTTTTGTGACTGAACACAAACAGAAGCTGCAACACATTGGACCTGACAAGCTTATTTATTAAAACCGATGTCACATGAGCCACTTTGCTAAACTTTTTCCTTAATTGCAATAGGCTCAAGCCTGAATTTCCCAGTGTAACATGAGCAGTGACAATGAATAAACACATCAGAATCATAACTATTACCACTTAAGATGTGGCCCAATGAAAATGCTGGTTCCTAGTCCCTGTTAGCATGTCTGAAGGGCCGTGGGCTCCCTGTGAAGGCAGCTGGATGTCGGGAAGACCTCCGGCAGGAGCAGCGCCCATCTCCGCTGCAGCTGCTGCTTGACGGCGTCTGTGGCAAAGCTGCAGCCAATGGCTTGCTGGGAGAGCGTCCACACAGCCTGGCGGCTAAGGCCAAACGTGGCCGCCGCTAGCTGGTACTCCATAGAGAGGCTCGTGCTGAATACGCCCTTATCATCCGTCTAGAGGGACAGGGGGCTTCGGTCAAATTTTTATACAGATGCTATTATGAGAAACACAAAGACACTCCGTAACTCACACAGAGCACACAGGGGTGTCCCAGCTGATACCAGTATGGGAAGTGATGCTTCTGGTAGGACGCTACAGTCTGACACTTGACATTGGACGTTAAGCACAGCTCTGCAAAGGAGAAGAAAAGAGGATACTGATACTGGATGTGGTAAAGCCTTAATTTGAAGGGTACAGTGGACTTCAGAAAGGCTTATGTATTGAGTGACCTGCTTGCTAATGCAACCCGCCTGACCTTCCAAACATCAACCCAGATGGCTGTAACTGAATACGTACAGCAAGCAGAGAGCGTCAAGAGGGTCATAAAATGTTTGGATAAGAATTACTACAGCTATTATTTATGACCTAAGCAGCTGTCAATGTGGTCCGATTATTGGCGCCAAAAACAGGTTCCAGCATCTCACAAACAAGCCCTCCTATTTTAACATAGTATAGCGTTTAGAGTGTACGGATTATAGTGTGATACGCAAACAAACATCCAGTCAGTGGCAGCTCTGTGGGAGAAAAAGCAACTTGTCAGTAAGTGGTCAGAGGAAAATAACTAGACTTGTTAAAGATAACAGGACGTGCAGAAAAGGAGTGGTGCGCAGAAAAGTATTCAGCAAAACCCTTAAGGGAAAAACTGGGACCCATCTGCTTCTGTCTGGTTCTTCCTAATGGTGGCCATTGAGTATAACTCTCAGGTCCTATAAATGGTTATTTTGAAATTAAAAGCCTGCAGATTTCAGCATCTCTCAAACAAAAGATATGCTACATATTGTTTCAAAGAAGAGTCACAGTGTAATATTCACATTTATTGAAAGAAACTTAGTAACATCAAATGACTGTGTCAAGGTTTGACACCCACTGTCAAATGTTTCAGTATAACTGGCCAGCATGTGCACAGGTGGTCATTTCTTACCCAAAGGAATGTTTTTTTCTCGGACTCTGTCCATCAGGCTCTGAGACCCGCCCACTTCTGGATGTAGGAAAGTTCCATGGCCAATCCTGTCAGGGGGGAGGGTCAGCAGCAGCTCTGACTCCTCCTTCTGGGAAGGAACCTGGGACAGAACTTCACTTTTTTGTATAAATCCAAAGTGTAAATGTGTACTTTCTGAAAACAGCAATTATTACAATAACTGAACAAGAATGAAAATGTAGTTTAACTGAAATTTTGATTAGCTTTAAAATGTATGTCTGCAGTTGACAAGATATTTTATACAGTGGAGATCGAAAGTTTGGGCAGCCCAAGTAAAAATGTGTATTAATGTGCATAAAGAAGCCAACTGGAAGACTTTTGTAAGGAAGAATGGGCAAAGATAGAATTGAAAGACTCTTGGCTGGCTACAAAAAGCGTTTACAAGCTGTAATACTTTCCAAAGGGGGCAGTACAAGGTA
>JABFEB020000020.1:108148-118805 GCA_019775895.2 Stomatorhinus ivindoensis | reverse complement strand
CTGCCACCTTGGTCCCTCGGTAGTCGCCCACCATGACATCTGAGAGGAGTGAGAGGCGCTCAGTGCCACCCTGGCTATGCACATACACTCATACCCTCATGACACAGCCCAGCAGCGCCACCCTTAGGCAGCTGAGATGCGTACCTCCAAATTCTCCTTTCCCGATGGTCTGTAAGATCTTCAGCTCCTTTCGGTTGAGGGACCAGCCACCTGCAGGGAGGCACAAGAGAGATCAGGAGCCAGGACTGACCACCAGGGTTATTATGCTTCTAAAACAGCCTCAGAGTGCGGCCCAAACACTATCCTGGCTTCACAATACAAATAAAAGTAGAGTGGGGTGACTGTGCACTTCACAAGTGACCCTCCAGTACAAGGTTGTCGTGGGGGGGGGGGGGTCTTACTTCGGGAGAACTCGTCCTGGGCTGCTACTGTCCCCTCCATGAGCTTTGGCTTGATGAGGCGGGTGCAGAGGCCGTCAGCATCTTTGGTGTAATGCTGTGGACAGACACAGGGAGGCAGCAGCGGCCGAGTCATTGGACTGTACATTTGGAGAGGAACCAGGGAAAAAATAAAATGAATGAGCTTGCTGGAACACCACTGGAATTTAGTCATCACCCCACTGCAGCAGACAGCAGAAGTTCCTACACTAGAGGACCAGCCTAAGCATTTAATAGCATCAAGAGAGTAGTTTACACATAAATGAACATCTGTTATTTTAGGCTGAGCAGTACATATTATACTCCATTAGGGGGCAACCTAAGGCAGACTGACTTTCTAAATAGTGCACCAGACACTTCAAGAAAAATGGCAAATGATTTTCATTCAAGCTATGCCAAAGTATTTTTGAAGACATGCAGCAATCTCTCTCATGTCCTACATACACATAGATAAGGGAATAGGGAGAGGAATATTGACAACTTCTCTTGTTAAATTATCTAGAACTGGTCTCCACACTTCCTCTTCACCACTTCCTGTTCAGTACCTGTTCCGGGAACAGCAGCAATATCATGCCTCCTGCACGTTACCAGTACTTATTTGGACTTCTTTATTAGCAACAAACCCATATGCTAACTGACATACTCCGTTTGCAACTGTACACATTCATACATTTATACAGCTGGATTTATAAGCAAGTGATTTGGGTCACGTTCTGCATAGCCACCACCTGCTGTTTATACTGAGAATCCTGAGGGATGAACGTGTCATTGCCAATATGGAGGCCTAGCTCTGTACAATGAGGCCCACAGGCTCCCCACAGCATCAGAGCAGTATAGCTCAATAGCTCAAAAACCACACTGGTAAAGTGTAATCCAGCTTTCCCACTGGAGTTTGGGTGGAGAACAAAGCTGGGGCCCGCTGGCCGAAAGGAGACACGTCCTACAGCTAGGAGATCCTCCCCAGGGCCTTGTGGATCTGTGGGCTGTCCAAAGACAACAGAAAAATGCAAAGAATGCCGAGAAAACTTATTACAGCAGAGGGACAGGGTCTCAGGATAGGTTAGGATTAGGGTCCAGGGGGACAAGATAAATAGGCAGCCAGAAGCAGGTTGGAAATGAGACTCTCCTGATGTGCCTATTGCCACCATATGCGGCAATTTTAATCTCCATGTAGACTGACAATAATACTAAAGCATTGGAGTTCCGTAAGCCACTGAATTTCAGACATTTAATTGCATCAGTTAACATATTTCTAAACCTTCTGATAAGATGGGCCACTGTTGGGATTTAGTTGTTACGAAAGTCTTAAAACTGAGACCTCATATATTTGAAATTTACTGATCATTATTCTGTTTATAAATTTTCTTAATTAATGAACAGAATTTGGAGTACAGCACAATAATGAAACGACAAATTCAGAAACAGCTGAAAATTTTCATCAAACAAATGGTATCTAAAGGTTCATCTATCTGAATTTTTAGCAATATTTGCAAAATATAAAGAATATTACCTATTCCTTATGCCTAGGAATACTTTGAGCCCTGCTGAAGACGGCCATAACAAAACACTCATAAGTAAAATATTCATGCTTCTATGATCTTACTTAGTAAGATACTTAGAAAAGTATCTACTCAACCTTTTTCACCAGTGACATTAAGAGGTTTCACTCTTCTTTTCACTGTTCCATTCAAAGTCTTAGACATTCTCCGCTCTGCTGTTAGATCTTACAGTCCTTGATACAACTGATCTTGATAGTACAACATGGGCCATAACAGGAACTGCATTAAACTAGTGCACTAGGTCATATCTCATGGAAAGGACATACAGTTCTCTGCAAAAGCCTTGGGCAGTCAAAGAAATGGTTTAGAACTATTTAGCTGGGTAGGAAGTTTGTATATGCTCAGAACAAACAAAACACACAATTTAACAGTGTATCATATGCAAATTAACAATGACACCATAAAAACTAATAAGAATCTCTATCCTCAAAAAGTTACCAGTATTGCTTCAGTTCCCAAACCTCTGCTCAGGGGCACACCAGCCATTCCATGTATATGTTAATTTTCACCACCAGCTCAATTAACAGTCAAATAACTCAATGAGGTACTGATTAGCCAAAGATGGCGCGCTAGTGGCCCAGTCAAAAAATATGACTATATTGGATGGTTGCAGCAAATACTAGAGTGACTTCTTAAAATATTGAGAGAGTAATGCATGTTCAGATTGGTTCCACCGAGGAATAACCACCAAACATCACATGTGGTGCCTGAAAGCTCTACAAAGGTCTTGTTACATGCTCCTCCTGTTAACAGATACAGGCTCCTCCGAGGACACATCTGCTGGCATGGAATATAGTTTCTTAGGTATGCTAATGACAAACACAATTACATTTGTGACAGACAAAATTCTCCATGACATGTTGTATATCTGAGATAAATATGCAGATGTTAAAGTCATAATCAAAAATGTTTCAGTTCAAAAGGTTCTGTGAGGGATTTTAGCATTGCATCTTTTTCAAGGACGAAATCTTTGGGTTAGAACAGAGATCAGTGTTAAGTGACATTTGCAATGTCATTTTACCATCATAAAAATATTACCAGATCATGCCCTTTTTGACTAGCAGGCTCGATCACTATAATAGCCTCTTTGAGGATGTTAACCTTAATTAACTTAGATAAAATGCCACATATCTACTAACCAAATCTAAAAGCACACAACAGCCAATTTTTGAAAAGTTTCACAGGTTGCCCTTTTTTAAAAATGATTTTAAAATCCTCCTCAAGCCCCTCAACTATCATGCACCTGAATATCTGAAGGATTTTCTTGTCAGTTAAATATCAGTATGAGCCCAGATCCCATGATATTAATATGCTTCTACAATGTATGACAAATAGACATTGAGCAAGACACATTTTGGACATTATGGGCCAAAGAACAGAATCTGCCGATGTTCTGAAGAAGCAAGTCAATCATTTTATCTACATTCATCACATTTGTATTCTACAGTTCCCCATTTTTGTTCTGTATTCCTGTTTGACTACATCCTTTTCACGCCAATAGAGATACACGAATGGAACTTCACATGAAAACCTATGAGTGTTGACTTGCTGGCAGTCACACAGCACGAAGCCTCAGTGACGGCGACCGACGGACGGACAGACACACGCACATTTATATTCATATCTGTGTGGAGACCATACATTTATTTCTATGGCCAAAACCTTAATCCCTATCCAGTCCTAACCAGTTTTTTTTACTGCAGTCACAGATTTCTATGAAAGTTTCCACTTATGGGGACTGAAAAATGGTCCCCACAACATCAAAATATCAAGTTTTTATCACATCGTGGGGACATTTGGACGGACAGACAGACAGACACTTAGCGATTCCTCAATTCCATCCACTAATGTAGGCAAGGAGACGTGGGCCCCAAACTGGGGGGGTGGGGATCTTGTGCCCAGCCTGCTTACCTCCACGAGCTGCATGAGGTTGCTGAAGTACTCCTCCTCGTCGATGGAGAGCTTGCCGTTATGGTAGATGATTCGGTAGTGCTCCACCTTGCCCTCACAGCTAACGCACAGCGTGTAGTCCCCGGGGTAATTGGTGCTCTCACGCACCAGGAAAAGCCCCGTCTCCGGTGGGTAGAGCAGACGCTCAGCCTGATCACGGGTGATCTTCCCGTGGAACCATCTACAAGGGGAGATAGAAGGGTGAGGTAGGAGGATGACAGACAGAAAATGCACTTATTCGAACACGAGTACGGTGAAAACCCGAACGTTACCTAAGGCTGCAACCGCTATCGGCTTACCGTCAAGTCAGTTGATATACATGCTGCCTTGAACACTGTCCATGTTCACAGCAGTTTTACAGGGGTTCTTGAGAACCATAAATTAATCCTCCAATATCACAATATCACCTAGCGAAGAGGAAAAAAAAAAAAAAAAACACAGTAGCCGAGACATGGACTGCATGTCTTCTTCCCCCTGGCAGGCAGGGGGCATGCTTGAGTCAACTGACATCCTGCTCCCTCGAGTTTCACCTCGTGGCTGTGGCCTCCTGTGGTGCTGCCGGGGAGTTACCTATGCGAAAACAGGAAGTGCTGCAGAGAGCGAGCGGCGCCCCAAAAACCGCCATACCAACAGGAAGGCTGCAGAAATGCCTGCCGGCCTACAGCCATGCTGGAGCACTCGGCGGTGCCGGGCAGAGCCATCAGAGCTCCGCCCCTTTCCGGTGGCCGCCTATAGGGCGAAGGGCAGAGAGAAAGAGTCCGACCCCTGGCCCGCTGGCTCATCCCTACAACCCTGTTTCTGTTCTCTTTTACAGTAACGGGGCTGCCAGAATCTCAACTCAGGATGAATAAAAAGAAAAGGAGAATCCAAAATTCATAACACATCCTGCTTTTCTTTTTTCCCCCCCCAACGTTGCCTTGCTTAAAAATTGAAATTAATCTTTATTTATAGCACTGCTTTAATGACAGGGTTTACAAAGTGTTTCACAGGCTTTAGCACAGAAATTATAGTAAGCACAGAAAAAACAAAAAAAATAAATCACATGATTCGCAGGGAACTTTAACCCCTACCACACTGGGAACTCCCTAATGAAACGGCATCTCCATTAAAATGTTTTAGTCAAAATGAAAGGCTAGGCATTCCCAGCCAGGTCCCATTTTCACACAGCGGCTCTTGATGTGCCAGACAACGCCACCAGGGGGCAGGCTCCAGCAGACAAAAATGTCACCAGCAGCAGCAGTCAATTAAACTAAATGGATGAAAGGCCTAAGGTCACATTTACTGACAGCAATAATGCCTTAATCCGATCTCTAAACATGCACCACAGCACAGCATACCTGTGATAGAATTCCTTCCTAAAATTATTTTATACACACACACACACACACAGGCACATACAGGTGGGGAAAGCTCATTTTAAATGCCTTTTTCCAACAAGCAGAGGCGGGCGAACGCACGCACGCTCGCACACACGCACGCGTAAGCACGTAAACACGCACGCACTCGCTCACACGTAAGCGCGCACGCACTCGCGCACTCACCCCTCCACACTTACGGCATTAGGCTGAGCTTGCCCCCCGACTTGACGCCTTCCCGTTTCTGGACGTAGTTGGCAGGAATCGTTCCCTCCCTGCCCACTGGGTTCTTGGCTTTGTACCAGTTAGGATCCTGAAGAACAAATCAAGTCTTATAATAGGAACCTCTGGACCCAGTGGGTCGATACTCTAAAGCGGTTCACCAAAACACACCCGAAGCCCGCTGATCTTGCGACCTCCATGAAGCAGAAGTTGCAACAAAGTGCACAACTGCAACCTGCCGTATTGCCCGGTCCACTGTGTTATGGTGAGTCGCTTTAATTATAGATCACAGCAGCCGAGCATGAGCAAGTGCTGTAATTGGCTGACGCAGCCTGACAAATCAGGCCTTTTTATTTAAGCTCACGCTCGCCGAACAAGCCATTAACAGGCTTTCTATTTCCATGGCAACAGTAACTGGTTACCTTAGTGACTCCTATGATGGTTAAGACGTCCCCCTTGCTGAAGGGCAGGTCCTGGTCTGTGGCACCCTGGAAGTTGTACTTGGCGACGCACTCTGTGCCGGCCGGCCATGTTGTCTGGAGGGTGTAGATAGACAGTTCAAGGAGGGGTCGAAGGTGAAAAAGAAAACACCAGCAGGAGGCACTGGGGAAGTCTACAGTTTTTTGATTAGCAGCTTCTTTCTGACTTAACCCCAGCACATCTCTCATTGGGCCAAAATGCGTGACACCTGCTGACCTCCAAACCACAGACCTCTGGGTGGAGGTCCTTCGTCAACACACGAGCTACCACCCTTGAACCGATGCTCAGTCCGGCAGGCAGGGGGTGGAGCTCTGTGTACGGTCATTCGCACCTGCAGGATCACACAAATGCTATTCAAATGCATTCAAAGTGGAGGCCGTGATAACAGCCCAGTATGAAGGGCTCTAAGGAGCGTATTGTTCCACCGGGTCCTGCCAGGCCACCGGGCCAGGCCGGCCAATGGCAGCTTTGGCACTGCTCGGCGAGCACGTGCACCAGATGGGTAAACTGATAACGGCAGTGACCTAGGCAGGTCCAGTCAGCTGTAACCAACAGCGGCGCTCTGTCTAGACATGGCCGCTGCTCGGATAGGGAATCGGGCAGCTTCAGGGAAAGGGCGGCAGGGCCGACCTCTGAGCTGCATCGCAGCCCTGCAGGCTTTCACTCAGACACATCTGCTTCGGCGTTTCGCAGCATGCAGACACAGCCCAGACATCCAACAAAAAGGCTGCTCGCTGCCTACAGCACACATACACATACATAGGGTGGGGAAGGGGGACCTTACATACTGACTTTTGACAGGTTGAGACTAATTTTCCTCAAAGACCTTGTCCTTATTCATGGACAAAACAGCTCCTATTTTAACTGCTGGAAACAAAGATCTGCAAAAGGGTGGAGAGTCTTCTGGAACTTTCAAAGCGCCAGTATGCGTCTTCATGAAACAGAAAATTCAGACGTGCAAATGTCATGCCATTTAGATGCCAAAATGCCAGGTAGAGATGGATATCAGTTCCCTCAGAGAACACGATGCTTCATGACACCAAACAAAACAAAAAAAAACAAAACCAAATCAGAGCACCATCGCTACCTTGACCAGCAGCAATTCAGCCCAGTCAGGGCATACGGTGCATTTATGCAAAGGGAGAGGCAGCACTCACCTGGACCCCAGACATGCTGATGGGGCTGGGGGTAGCAGATGTCCACTCTCGAGTGTCACAGGTAAGCTTGTACCATCAGAGCCAGAGAGAAGGAGCAGACAAGGCAAGTGGAGGGTGGCACTGCAGAAAACGCACCTGTGGAGAAAGAAGAGCAGCGATTGGCTCCCTTTCTGACGCTACCATCACATGCCCTGTGACCAGTGAAACACCATGCTGTCACAGGACAATATTCTGCACAGTGTTTAGTGCAAAATTTCCCCTCCAAACCAGCAGCCTCATTTCATTTTTATACCAATTGGTGCAGAAACCAACTGGTATAGAGAAATTCAATGTTTTATTGTTATTTTGGTGGAGACCCAGAGTCATTGGTTCAAAGTGAAGTGTCTTGCATTGTCAGCTCACAGCTCGATGCAGCCTCAGCCATCCATGTGACGCCATTCCTGCAGTAAGCCCAAGAAATGTGCCGGTGAGGCTTCGGCTGCAGCACTCAGACGTAATCAGGGTCCACACAAAATGCAGCATTATGGCTGGACACTGGAGAGTGATGCTCTCTAATTGGTACTATTGAGGTCCTCCTCCTGATTTTCTCTGTGGCTACGGTGTCCCAGCCAGAGGACAGTGCAAATTGCAGCCACACAGGGGTCATGTCATATCTGAAAACTTAACAGGAAGTAACTATTTTTATTTGAGAGAAGAAAAAAAAAAAAAAAAGACAGGAAGCAGCTGACGCAGATTTTCCAATGCCACAGTCAGGAAGTGGACCAAAGGAGGACTAAGGCCTCTATGAACCCTCCGCAGATAGAGTCCGGCCACATCAAGGCTGTTCAGCCTCATCAGCCACACCAACAAAGAGCCTGACCAGTACCAGTAACTTGAGTCTAGGATGAAAGTACCACAATGTCACCGTTTTCATTCTGACACAGGGATGGCCCAGCGTAGCACCTCTGACCATGATCCCGAGGTGCCTCACATGCTGTCCCCATTCTGGAGGGAAAGATAACGATGTCGCAGCAGACAGGCCGCAGAGCCGAGCGGGTGGGCAGGCAAAAGGCGCCCAGCTGTGGAAGCAGCGCCTGTAAGCCAGCACGCAAACAGGAAGCTGTCTAATGGCAGACTGCTGCAGAGCCGTATGCAAACTATCAGGGCCCGATTTAGCAGTCCTGGTACAGCCTGAGGTCATGCAGCTCTGTCTTTGCCATGCACCACTTACGAGCAGTGCGTGGGCGGGTGGGAGGAAGCTGAGGTGCCTCTGTAAAAGGACATCAGAAAAGAGGAACCGGGCTATGGTGCTTCCTACACCCACCTCAGCAATGGTAATGGGGGCCGGACGGCAAGGTGCACTACAGCAAGGAGAAGGCTCCTCTGGCCGGACCTCATTTACTACACACACTAAGCAGGACAGACAGAACGTAGACCGACACAGCCTACACCCCACATCTTAACGTCTACCATCAGTGATCTCAGGCAATAAATTTGAAGTGGAAGTCACTTTTCTTCACAGCAACAATGCAGAATTTTGCTGTTAGCCCCAGTGAAGAGAAAAAGAAAAAAAAATTTGATTTTGCAACAAATTAAGGCACAGAGTTGCCAGTCCACCACAGGGCAGACAGGCGGGCAGATCCATACACACATGCACACACAAAGGCATGGCACACCGTTCCAGAACTTTTCCATAGCATCAGGGAGATACGTCACTTAGAATATTAAAATCGACAGAAAAAAAATGAACTGCAGTACTACCACCAGCTTTGGTACCTCGATAGCAATACACATACTAAACAATACTAAAATCCATACTGTAAAACGTTCCCTTTTAAAAAATATTATTGCTTTGAAATAAACAGGCCTATTTCTGAATTAACCAACAGAAATTCCCTATCAGTTTTAACATTATCAGTGAATCATACAGATTGATTTAACGTCATTCAGTGCAGAAATTCTGATATTCTTAACGTTAGCTTTATATATGTTTTGTCTGATTTAGCGTAAACTGCTTTTCTTCACTGGATAAAGGGAAATGAATGAACTTGTCGCCAAAGCATGACAATTGCATTTTACGTTTAAGTTAACAGCTAAATTGCATCAGTATCATATGTCTTATGTCTGAATAAATGTGATGATCTTTAAACTCCCCCATATATAAATTATGGTAAGACTGATGCCCGGCCAGGTTAAGCATGTTGCCCCCTTCTAGCAGCGTCTGCATACTGGGGCTGTCGGATCTGGGCATTCACACTTTTGTTCGGTTTAAAACCAAAGTAACGACATTGCTCACTTCACGTCACCTTGCTTATAAGCCAGAGGCTGTCAGCGATAGTTGTCTCCATCTACATAGCTTCTTTGCAGACATGTGAAATAAGTGTGACTGTACCTCTCAAAGCACAGATTCTATATGTCCACTATGCTATGGAACTACTTAGTGTATTTAAATATGTGCATTAGGGTTGAAAAGAATTAGTGATTTGCATCAGTGCACAGACAAAAGTTCACTATGCAACTGCCCCGATTAAAAATAGCGTGCACTGGATACAATTTGGGATGAACTTGGGATGCATCATTTCTAAAATATTTGCATCTGCAAAATCAGATTAATGTAGAGTAGAGTGTTAAATCATTTTCATATTCATTTAGCTCACAACTAGTGTTCTTAATGTTTTTATAAGGTCATTATGCCTCAATACCATAAAAGAGCATGCCTTTTATCACGTACCTGCTTGTGCCTGTAAACTGCGGCGCACAAAAGCAGGCTCACTTCCCTGTATGTCAAGGTAAGATACAGATTGCGGCTCATCCACATTTTAGGAGAAATTAGCCAATCAATTTGTTGAGCTGTTGAAGCATATTGGGTAATGAGCTGAAAGGTTTAATGTAATGTTTAGCGGTTTACGAAATTTCATTTAATATATAAATACATACACACACACACACGAGAAAGTGGATTCTTCAGAGAAAATGACCTCAGCAGTCCAATCGCTGTACCTAGTCTGTCCCTGATGTTTCTCTTGGAGAGAAGTGGCTTCTTTGCTGCCCTTCTTGACACCAGGCCATCCTCCAAAAGTCTGTCTCACTGTGCATGCAGATGCACTCACACCTGCCGGCTGCCATTCCTGAGCGAGCTCTGCACTGGTGGTGCCCTAGATCCCACATAAACAGGCCTATCCATGAAAATATTATCTGAATTAACTTTAGAGGATGGTTCTGGCACTTGCCGGACTTTCTTGGATGCCCTGAAGCCTTCTTCACAACAACTGAACCTCCATCGAAGTAACAAATGTTTTTTTTTTTAGGTGCAATCTTATTAGCAGCAATATCCTTGCTTGTGAAGCCCTTTTTGTTCAAAGCAATGTTGCCTGCATGTGTCTCCTTGCAGGTAACCACGGTTAACAGGAAGGACAATGATTATAATAATAATAATAATAATAATAATCAATCTTTTATTTATCCCCATGGGGAAATTCCTTTTTGTGCCTCCCTCAACTTGCTCTTTGTAGAGCAAG
>JABFEB020000020.1:87383-105901 GCA_019775895.2 Stomatorhinus ivindoensis | reverse complement strand
CAATGGGGGGCCTTGTGAGCTCCAGTGACGAGCCGACACAAAGAGGGATCGAGAGATCGCTGATGAAACACTGAATAATGCTGAGCAGAGGGAGGCATTGGGTGGTTCCAGGACACAGGCACTTCAAGACGAGAGGGGAGGAAAAAAAGAAAAGATGGGGAAAAAAACAAACAATCTATCCTTAAAGTGAAAACTGGACCATCACTATTGATCACTGGACCATCACTATGGAGCAGAGTCTGGACCCGCCGCCCATACCTTTGACAAGCAATCATAACCCCAGGCTGAATTCTCTGGGAAGAGAGGCATGGAAAATGATCTGTAGTTACGCTGGAGGAAACAGCAGCCTTTAGGTGAGAGCACACTGGTCATAACTTGTCTAGTGCTACAACACCCCTATAAACATTCCTACCTACATCAGGACAGGACTGCCAACGACACACACACTATGGAGTTCTGTTTGCTGGCCAGTGGAGTGGAGTTTGGGGAGTGCCTCATCACACTGGCCACAGGAGGATGACATCATCACACAGGGGAATGACTCCATGACCTAGCATACTGTGTGCGCTCTGCATCTGCAACAGCAACTAAACCCCTGTGATGAGGGGGATCGCCGCCAAGAGCTCAGCCAAATCAAAACTCACCATACATTCGGCTGTATCTACTCAAGTTCAGTGAAACCCAATAACAACAAAAACCTCAAAAACAAGAATCGTTGCTGTTGGATTTATATATAACCAGAGGACTTGTGAATTTCATTCTCAGGCGAGGTTTTTAATAGGATTCCAGCTGCCTGACTGCTGCACTGGGACTTTGGGAGGCTGAGGACATACCGAAGCTGTTTGCTGGGCTGGAGCCCCTTTTCAGATTGCAGACAAAGTGCATCCTTTGTGCACCCGCTCAACATGCGGTGACCCTCGACCCTGCCGGGACTCTGTGGGCTCCACCACGCCCCCACACCGGCGCTGGGATCTACTTCATGGGACCGCCTCGAGCCCCCACTAGAGGAGTGCAGAGGGGGTATATGAGGTGGCTTTCCCAACAAAAGAGAGTGTTTGGAGATAATCTCCTAGCCCTCGTGGAGGGAACTGCAGGCTGACAGGGTAGGGTGGCGTGAGGTGGGGGGCAGGGTAATTAGCTCCTCATCCTGAGGCTCATTTCCATATACACAAAAGGGGGAGATTCTAAGCTGAACGCAGTCCTGAAGGGACAAGCCTGTCATTTGAGAGCTTTTGTGAATATTTGTACATAATCAATCTCATGTTTACATCCTTCAAACGCCCAGGGAAAAACGAGGACAGTGTTGGGAACGGCAAGGTGGAGAGACATCTGGTGCTGCTGCTGCCTCGGCCATGGGGGTCGACAGTAAAGAAGCTCTCACACTGAGGCACATGCGTTCATGAACGCCTCCACATGCTCAGCTCTCAGCGCAGATGACCAGGCAAGCTTTTAAAAGAGCATGCTCGCACACATCTGACATCTGAGCACGCACCTCTTGGTGCGTCGCAACTGAAGTGAGGGGCTGTGCAACTTGCTCTTAAACTAGCAAGACAATAATCCAGTTACAAACTCTGACATTCAGTCGTATAACTGGCAGTCGTCAATACATTAACACAGGCTTTGAAGAGGAAAGTCTTCACGCGGGTATGGCACGGCCTGAGAGCTGAACATGTCAACGCACACAGCATCAGCCCAATTCCACAGTTACACCAAGGTAACAATAGATCATTTAAATTTGTCAACACTGGGTTTTGTATTAAATTCCACTGCTGTTTCGGTGAAGATGGCAACACATTTGAACAAACATACTTGACCTTCATATGCATCAGAGAAACACTGGGCGTGGAGTCTTGTGCTCTCACCATGTCAATGTTGTCTCTCTGAGCAGAAGCAAAATAACCCAAAAAAGCAAAATGATCCATTTAAAAGAGGGAGTTAATAACGGACATACATCAGAGGTCATCCAATGAAAGCCTGAAGCGAAACCAAAAGAATACGCAGATTTTTGCCTGTTTTTGCATGTGGTATCAACCTTTCAGAGCACATTCAGAAACTACAATGTCCAGATAGGCAAAACTTTAAGAAGCCATTTATGCATTTGAAACAATTATTTTGACTGGTCTCATCTTTGCTCCTTGAAGTACCAATACATGCGTTTGTGTGAGTGCTGCAGGGCACTGCAGTCTGCTGAAAGACTGCTGAAAGGTTGTAAAAACAGTGAGAAGATGGTGTTGTATCAACCATCCTGACTAGGCCTTTATCCTCTGCTGATTGCTTTACATCCTGATATTTTATATTCGCTCTCCAAGAGGCCTGCACATATCTACCAATGTGTATCATTTTTGCTTGGGAAATGGTACAAAATAACAACCTGTAGACTTGAAGGCTTCAGCAGAGTGAGCCAAAGCCAAAGACAGTTCTGCCTTTGATCTTTACAGCAGGCCCAGCACAAACAAACCTGGTGGCACTAGAAGAAACATCAGGATGTCAAACAATGACACAGACCAGGAGAACCTGGGCCAAAGATAGCACAGCAGTTACTGGCCTGGGAATCAAAAGGTTTGCTGGTTTAGGCAAATTAAAGAAATGATTTCGTGAACCATGCTGTGGTACAAAACACTAATAATGCAAGCGTTAAGAAATGGACTTGGCTATGCAAAGGTAAACATATAACATCAAGTGACTGGGGACCCACTGCCCGTCACTGCTAAGGTTTGCTGGATTACAGAATGGGTACAGGGAGGTGTCACAGGTCCCATTATCTTAAGGAACCACACAAGCAATGAGACAGGTCTGGTTCTGCCAGCTCCCCCACCAGCCCCTAACCTCAGAATAGCATGATAAACTCAGCCAAACCATGACAGACTTAGAATGGTGTCACGGTTCATGCATATTCAAATGTGAAGGGTCAAACCTTGCAAACAGACTCTCAAGAGACCATGCACAAGCAAGCAAATGGATGAACAAGAAACACTCTAAACCTCCAAAGAGATGCAAACTTACAGACTCCCACTCTCAGGATTTTCCGTCCAGAATGAACTCTACTCAGCATTCTGGGAATGAGCTTGGACTTTCGAGAGCAAAAACAGGTATAGGTGCATTCTCCTTCAGGTTGCAAAATGCCCCTTTGTCGGTGTGTCAGGGTGTGTGCAGATAGGGAGATACTTTAAAAAAAAAAAAAAAAATGCCATCAGCTGAGCTGTTCAGCAAGACTGGACAGGCACTGGGAATTCCTACCCGAGGGTTTGGGTAAGATGTGAGACGGCACTCCTCTTTATCCCAGAGAGACAGCTGCGTGAGCGTGCCATGTGAAAAACACCCCCCGGGTTGTTACTTTGCCCAGGTCCAAATGGAAAACCTCGACTGCACCAGTAGAATTCAAAAGATTTTAAGATTATAAATATCTCCGCTTAGCAACTCAAGCACAATAACCTTAAGAACAGCGACCCGGAAGCAAAAGATTACGGGAAGGGGCATGCAGCGGCCTCGACGTAACACTTCTACACACTGGTCTTCGCGAATTATACAGCTCCCTCAAGGACACCTCAGGTGCACTATACATCTAAATGATTAATCACGGCTCCAACATGGCCATTATTGGCCTCTGCAGCTGGCACGCTGGGGCACTACAGGTGGGAAGCAGGCAGTTAGAGACCCCAAGAGGATTCAGCGACTAGGCCCTGGTCTCAGACAGCTCCCCTGGATAAACGAGGGACTAGTCTTTGACAATCTAATCTATTTGTTTACAATATATTCTGCTGTATATTCATTTAATGAAAATTGTTATTGATATACCCTACACCGCACTCGAACACTTTTGATGCTCAAATAAACAAACAATGTCTGCTTTTCATATGTAGGGAAAGTGCTTTTTATAAAATATTTTTATGAATAGCCTGAATGTTCATTCTAATCATTCAAATATACAAAACTATGGAAGAGCTTAAGAACTAAATATGTCTTGGTGGCAGATGATTTAAAGGTACCAATTCAATCATTCTACTAGTTAAAAGATGCCAAGTTGGCTTGCATGATGTGCGATCTTAATATTGACAACAGCACGTTATGCATATGCAATTGTCACAGTGCAAGGATTGCAATAGACAGCTGGGTTGAGAACAGAGCTGCACAATATATCATTTTTGAAATCACTTTCACATTCATCAGCACTGCGCTGTCTGTTGACAACTCGCATCAACACTATTAGCAGGTTAAACTACAGCCAAATAGAACTCTTAGAACCTTTTGGGCAATTTAATCTCCTTTTGTTTTATAAATATTCCAATAACACTCACAGAAATTTCACATATTGCAATGTGATAATGTGCAGCCCTAGTTGAGACCATCAAAAATTTGCACCATTTTTACTCTGCCACAGGAAACAAAACTTAAAAAAAAAAATGTATGATTGTTCACCATTGTCAATCACTATCATTTTTGTTCTTGCTGTTGGACTCAGATAGTGTAGTGCTTGTGTAAGGAACTTTTCAGAAATGAAAGAACAAAAGCAAACAAGAACCGGTCACCAAAGGGCAGTCTTCTACTGTATTGAAACATTTTGGATTCTACAGAGACAATATTGAGAAAAAAAACAAATGATAGCAGTGTTTAGTGTATGTTGGAACAACTAGTATCAAACCACCAAAATATTTCACAGATTCTTCGTAGTTTCATTTGAGTATAGTTTATTTTGGGTAAATGTTCTTCAACTCTAGTATTATAAAAATCTCTGTATTGCAAATATTGCAATATGAATTTTTACCGCCCAATATCATTCAGCCTTAATGCTGAGAGTTTGGGATTGATGGCTACTCCTAGAGAGTCCCGGGAAATGCCCTGTACAGTAAAATGTTTTCCTGTAAGAGCTTTGAATGCCTAGGAAAAATGTGACGCATCTACTGAAAGCTTGGCTGAAGTTAAGATCCAAAATAAGAAATTACACTCCGCCATTAAAGGCATCTCAGCAGTCAAACAATAAGAATGACACTGCTTGCAGGAGGAAATCTGCTAGTGAGAGTGATGTCACATTTTCTGCCATCTGTGTTTTTGACAGTCAGTCAGTCTATTGAGTCTCTACCTCTTCTGCACTAAAGTTTCTTCAGTCTTGCCACAACTAACAATGGATTGCAGATTAAATGCCGGGCGAGGTGAAATTCTGGGCATCTCTTAATAACTAATGATATCTGATGCCTTACAGAGATCTAAACCCTGTCACCTGTCTCAGTTCCATTTAAATTTGTCCCAAAGTGCAAACACGCAAAATTTTAATTTCTTGTCTTGTGAGAATAATTTTTTTATGTTCCCTTTTCATGTTAACTAAATGGCACTGATGCCATTTAAAATTTTTATTTTTTTTTAAACACCAAGTATGAGTACTGATGCTCGCATTCTGGGACTCACGGATACCGATACCCATTTGGGCTGTGCAAAATCTTAAAAATAATTATGCCTAATGTTAACTTAAATATAGGGATAAACGAAAACACCCTCTCCCACTGCAGCACCAAGCAGGGCATTATTTATTTATTTACTTATATATATACACATACCAAAAAGAGGGGTGAAAACCTGAACAAACCGATATACAGACAATCCACTAAACAGCCAGCATTAAGAATTGCCAGGATGGACAGGTGGCTTAATTATGATTTAAAAGCATGTCACTCTAAAACCACTAAAGCAGTTTTATACTATGTACCACTTCAGAAAGTATCATGTCCTCTGTGTACCGCCATTACGACATTGTGCCCGACTGATACTAGGAAACGGCTTGTTATCTTCATTGCACGAGGTGTATCATTTGATATTTCCTCTGTCTGTGCTAGGGTTTGCCGCATGTTTGGTTGTAGCAGAGCATAGCTGTTGACAGCGATCTTGTCATAGTCTTTCTTGCGTTTAATTTTTATATGTTTACTAGTCTTATATGAACCTTCTTTCGTACCTCTTCTTGATGGTTTAGCAGAGCACGGTTTGTACTATGCTTAGAATTTTGTTATTTTATGAAGCAGTTCAAAACCACAGATATTTTATCCGGTATATTTTGATTGTTAATGATATTGCTGATATGTCATTATGTGGTTTCAGTTATAGGCGTCAGTACATTGTTACCACGATGAGTAGGACACGAGCACGATATCAGATCATCGGTATTGGTGCATCCCTAATGTTAACCCAACCCCTTTGCAGCCCACTAACATCTGAATGGGGAAACTACATCATTAATGAAGCTCTTTCTGTACCGATCGCTGTGTAACATACTTCAGCCAAGCCCCTTCCATACCACCTCTTCTGCCTTGACGCTTGATCACACTCAGTAGGCTGCTGATTTTCTGCCACAAACTGACAGAAAAGCCATTTTCAGTCAACAGGAACGGTGATTTGCATACCTGGATTAAGAATGCTGCAAACCGTTCATAGAATTTTACCAAAAGCACAAACAGGATGCAAAGGCTTACAGTTACATCTCTGCTGTTTCTGGTTTTGCATGGGGTGTAGAGTAGCACCATGACATTAACACCAAGAGCTGGGGCGGGGGAGAGGGCAGGCAGGTTTGCTGGCCGGCTGCAGGTCATGGATCATCAAGCACGCATCTGACCTAAATTTGACCCCATATGGGCCGACCTGGCATAGAGAAATTGGCCACTGCTTGCTCGACCCCATCTTCCCCACCCTCCTCTGCAGTGCCGTCAATCTGGTGTCCACATTAACACCTGCTACTCCTCCCCACAGCACTTCCTGATTCAAAGAAACATAAGCCCATATAAGTACAGCTGCCACACAACCTAATTAAGCCTCAAAAAGTAAGTGGCCCAATTATCTGACGGGCCCGGCCGGCCATTCAGGTGCAGATTGCAGGCAAGTCTACTCTCTGGTTCCATCAAGGAAGGAAGGGGAAGTAGAAGCATGTAAAATTATCAACCACAAGCTGTCAAAGGAACACCAACCAAGCAAGAGAACAGACAGTATCTCAAGAGGCAAGTGACCAGTGAACGAAAGCAAAGATAGAAGTACCTCTAGAAAAACAATACACTTTGAAAGGAGGGGATTATCCTTAATGAAATCTAATCTGAAAAAAAATCCCTCTAACAAGAGTAGTAGGGAGCAATGGTGTAGAAATAAAGAGGCTGACTGTCAGCCATCTTTGTGGGGGGGCGGGGTGAGCGTTTCCGGCAAGGCATCACAGGGGTTTGAAGGAGCAGGAGTGGCCGCCATGAAGGTGGCGAGGCAGAGAGCAGCACTTCCTGCTCATCTGTCATATCCTCCCACCCCCTCACACCAGGGACCCGAACCCCTGGTACAGCTCAGCACTGACACTCAAGAAGTGATGCCAAGATGTGATTCTTGAAACTGTGCCATTATTTCCCCTGCTTTCTTTGAGTGAATAATATTCAGGTGCTCAACATGGAGCCACCAATGGATTGTCTGATTTATCCAAGATGGGAACAATCTCCTTCAAAGAGGATGACAACGCACTTCCTGCAGCATTACATCATCTTATCATTTAGTTACCTAGCAACCATCATCTTCAGGGTGACTTTGGGGTGGGCAAAATGACAATACATTTTCTTCTTTTCCCATTCATGTCATAATACTTTCACCTGAATTAGAATCTAGAATGGCAAACAGATATGACACATATCATTTGTCATACAGCAAATCACTACAGTCATATATAATCAACAAACTGAATATTCATCAAGGCAATCAGAGCACTAAGGTCTAAAATTTGTACATGCCTCAGCTAACAGAACAGATCACACATGGTTTCTGGATACGCCAGTGTTTTCTCTGTAAGATAACAAGGACACAAGTGGTTCCCAACTCATTTGAGACTCCCAGTCTTTGTCGTGTCCCAGAGCAGGCTCCCTCTCATTGCCTGCCTCCCTCCAGGGTTGTCCTTTGCCCTAGCCTTCAAAGCTGCTGCCTTTTCACTGGAGGTTTCCATCAACACAGTCTCCCGCTCTGAGAGCATTTCCCACCATGCAGATGGTGGGGTCGCCCTCACCTCGGCCAACTTGACCAAAGCAGGCCCAGGTGTTTGGGTTGTGGAGACCCAAAGATGAGTCTCTTAAGAACACAGCTGGAGTGCGGTCACAGATCTACTTGGGCTCTGGCGTGAGAAGGGAAGGAGTATGTGTCCCACTGGTCCTGACCTGCCCCAGGCCAGTGTTAAGGGGAACACCCAGTCCCCAAACTACAGTAGCAGGCAGGACAGCATGTGATGCCCAAAATCCACAACAAACACAAACAAGAAACTTCAGTTCTCACGCTTCCTTGAAACGTGACAGAGATATTTGGAAACGCATGAGCAGAAGCTACGGCAGTGCTGGGAAGCGCTTTTCCATACCAACTTCCACTTCTAAATGGGGATAAAGGGAAAGGGCCACAAACAGTGTTTCGCTACATCCCAAAAGATGCAACAAGGTCTCAGTTTAACATGGAGCTCAAACTAAAAACCAGATTTAAATAGAGCCGCAGGGTCAAGACAACGGCAGCATTGTGGGTGAACAAGTGAAGCATTCACAGAACAGCAACTCCGTTGAGAACCAGAGGCATACCGCGCTTCCGTCAGAAAAGCATGGCGACTCAAACACAAGTCAAGCATGTGGCTCAGACCTTGTTACGAGTCAAACAAGCTGCCTCGTTAAGAGCAAAGGAGACGGGCCATAATGCACTGACGGGGCAGCCAGACAGGCCTGCAGGTGCACGGCGCAAATACATGACCCCACGCCCTGCTGGCGGCACTTGTTAATGATGAATACATCTCTACACAGGGGCTTATGATTTCAGAGACTCAACATGCCAGGAACCCTTGGTTACAAAGTCGCCCCACCCCACAGGGAGCGAAGTTCAGGCAGGAAAGATTCTGAATTAGCCATATGCCTAATAGCAACGCTGCGCTAATGAAGCTGATTGCAGTGGAAGGTGGTACCAGAGGGAGGCAGGGAATATACAGTAAGTTACAGGCTGACAGGGAACACAACGAGAGAAGCAGCAAAAGCGGCTGGCATGCAGGGAAGTGGGGAGGGGCTGGAGTATCCAGCGCTCCTGTGGGAGCTTCATTACCTGATTAGAGACCAGAGAGGTGAGCTAAAGAGATGAGGCAGGCTACAAGGGGGGATGCTAGACTCCTCCCAAGGGACTGTGGGTGCACTCTAAGTGGAGTGTGCTGCTGCGACTGCACCGTCTGCACACATCCATTTATCCATTAACATCTGGGAGCCACACTGGAGTCCATTACAGACTGCTACCCCCCACAGCCCATCTGAAATACCACACCAGCACTGCCCTAAATCTACATTTCCCACACCTTTATATTCAGAGGCTGAGAAACAGAATAGAACTTAATTTGAAGAAAAGGAAATTTCAAGGCTGTGAAACAACTGCACCTGCAGGCCTACTGAGAGGCGCCCATTTTCCTGCTAAATGTTCTTCCTGTTCGATTCCGAACCCAGACAGCTGAAAGCAAGCATGCAGAGTTCCTGCTGGCGCCTCATGCACTTTTACCCACAGCATTGATTCCACTGTCAATATGCAGACTTTCTCTGTTGTAACAATTGGTATTAGGGTTTAAGGGGGCAATTAAGTACTTGTAATTTCAGTACATCATCTGTGAAAAAGGCAGCGGTAAGAATAGCTGATTCATAATTAATCAGCCAATGGGCATCAAACTTGAGCTATTTGGGAATCCTTAAAAAGCACTGTACATAAAATTGTTTTATATGTTAAAGATGGTTATGAAGGGCACCACACCCTGCACAAATGAATAAAGAAAATATGCTCAAACTCACAAGAGAATCAGAGGCAACCCCTGCACAGGAGAGGTGACAGAGAAAAACAGAATGGAAAAGTTTGTGTGAGAGCGAAGTGCAGAGCGAAAAAGTGACACTTCAAATGTGGCAACCACACTCATCTACAGAAAAACAGAGTTTTTTTTTTTTTTAAGGGAGGCAAGGCAAGGTATTCAAAAATAGAATAGATGGAACTGGTGTCCACTTGCCTGTACGCCACAATATATAGCTTATTTCTTAATCATGGACATATCGACCATGTCCTAATTGAAATCTTATTTACGAGAGCACTTACAAACACTGGGGTTCCTTTAAAAGGCACATCTCGGATGGCACTAGGAAGATAGAGGGGAAGCAAGTCTTGATCATCTCTCCCCACCCTGGCTTGGCTTAGGCTGCAGGAGGAAGTGACCTTATGTGGCCAGAGCCTGTAATTTATCTACCACTCATTAATTCAAATCAGCTACACAAAACATACAACTTTACTTGCACGGCTACAGCACGGCATTTGAATAACTGGACACGGGAGCCATCTCTGCACTTCGCAGCCAAGTAACTGAAGCAGCGGGAAATTCAGGGGCCTAACCTGCAAACTCACATCTACAGAAATGGGCCACCCAGAGGACAGGCCCAACCAAGCTCTCTTGTGAAAGAGGAAGTCTCTAAAATACAAATAATTGCAGAATATGTTAAATCAAATGGTACCACAAAATGAAAACTGAACCCCTGATCTGCTTGACAACGGTAAGGTCAGCTGGAAGACGCAATGAGCTGTAGTGCCATGTGGACCTGAGGTAAACTGGGTGAATATTAACTTGACCAGAACAACACAAACAGGCCAGAATCATTTGATGACCAATCACAAACAGCTGGGACTGCTTCAGTTCCTCCTTCACCTTTGAACCAGTCATTCTAGCTACAGTCACAGACCAACCTCTCCCATATTACTTGATCAGAGACACGGTTACTGAACTGACTTGTGTACAGAGGGAGGTAGAAAAAGAGCGTTCCATTCGCTGTTCCTGCAGAACACAGGCTGGTTCAGCTGTGCTCCCTGCATCAGCACCCCTTGTCCCATGCCATTTCCAAGCAGCTGCCCGCTGTTCCACCTGCTGAGCATGTGTGGCCCACTTCCTCATTCAGAACATCATGAACCATTGGGTTTCCCAGACCACCATGAGGAGGCAGCGCCCTCAGTGGACTGCCCAGGTGAGACTGTGGCAGCCCCAGTGCGACAGAGACTGATCGGCTGGGTCTCTCAGATTCATTGCCTTGGCAGGTATGAGGCTTTTATAAGGTCACATGGAAAAAGGTTCCCCCAAAAAAGTAATGCATATCTAATGCAAATCAGGCTCCACATGACTCTATGAATAAGCTGGCAGAAGCTGTTCGTGAAAGCCCAAAATTGATTTTCTGAGTATTTTAATTACTGAGAACAACTAAGGGCATGTAATACTGCTCAGACAAAAAGAACTGCAACACTAGTGCTCCATAAACACTGGACTCCACCTGACAAGGAAGGTTTTTCTCTTAATCCATATTGCCTGTTTTGGGGGCTGCTTTGTGCCATGACTAAGAAATTAAGTTTTAATCTGTGACAGATCGCTTGCTTTGTCTGAATCAGTCACAGCTACCAGAAGAGAGACAAAACGACACTGAATATTCAGAACAAACCCCCCCCACACACATACACAGACACAAAGTATGCTAACAACCTCTTCCCACCAGTCTTCAACAGCCTCATCTGATAGCGAGTAAAACCAAGCATGCACCAGCCCATATGAGCACTGGGCAGCACTGTCGCGTGTACAGAAAACCTCCCTCTCCTCCAGACCGTGGCACACGTATGCTGGCAAGAACTCAGTGACACAACTTGGGAAGCAGCCTGTTCCTCCAGCCGCCGTTCAGATGGACCTCCGCCACTTCACTGGGCTCCATACACCAGCAACAATGCTCTCATTCTGCTCCACGGGTGAGGGGCGGCAGGCCAGGGGCTATCCTGAGGGCCCGGACAGCTGCTATACTGACATGCAGAGGGCAGCAGCAGACTGTGCCACCCTACTCCAGTGGGCAGACCCAAGAATCCACACCCCCCCTCTCTGCCACCCAGACTGGTTCTTTTATTCACACAATCAGGATGCATGTTTGCTCCATCCTGGCCACAGCTAAGGCAAACTATCCAGCATGTTACTAAGCAAGATTAACTCCATCCCATCCAAGCCGTCAAATGACCTGGTGACCTAGGAGTAAAGCCCATGTTTGTGAGCTGCTGGCTACACACTGCACTCTCCCACACTAATATGTATGTTGATTAAGCCTTCCTTTTAAGGCTGTTTGAAGAATAAAAATAGAACAACTCATTGTCAGAAGGCTGCCCTAATTGAGAGACCAGTTTCCTTAACTGCAGCTGCAATTAAAAGATGTTCCTGCTAAAATGCATTGCTCTGTGGGGTAGGAGTGAAATCAAGTCAGAAGCTCTGCTAAGTAAAACAGCAAGATCAAGGCACAATTGCAAATCATTTTAGTCTATTAATACTATAGTGATCATTTCACATGCATTATGTATGACACAACCAGATGTATGCTTTCTCCTCAAAGCTTAGTCTAACAAACCCTTCTTTTGCAGGTAGCCTCAAACACTAATTAAAAAAAATGCGAAAACATGCTCACTTCATTCAGATGCTCCAAGCTAACAGCTGGTAAACCACGGGACCTCTTTCCACATGCAGCATATTCTCAATGGCTGGCTTTGAGTTAGACCAAATCTCCATCAGTGTGGAGATTTTTTTCTATGGCTGGAGGGCTCTCAGGGTGAAAAACCCAATAGTGACACTGTAGATATACATGTGAATAACTCCGTTTTCAGTGGCAACAGTGTAGAGTGAAAATACCAGTGAAATGTCAAGTTTCATGACTTCCTCTTCATCCCCAGCTTCGAAAAAAGTCTCTAAGCAGAACAAAGCCACACATAACTGAGCAAGCTAAAAGACCCCACTGCCTACCCTGCATTACATATCAAATCTGACGTTTTAATTCATTTATGGAATAACGCTTCACATATAAACATGGATATCAATCCACTGCCAGCTTTTCTTATACCGTAAATAGTACTGCACTAACCTGTAAGACACTGATGATAACGTATCAATAAATACAACAATCCAAATTGTTTATTAAACCACAAAGCGACCCGCAGGACACCAAAAACGTACGGTGCGACTACGGTATCCATCGCTCCCCCGAGAGTGACACACCTTTCAAATGAGGGGAAAATACCCGGGGTTACAGTGGCTGGCTCTGTGCCATTTTTTTTAGCTGGGGCAAAGCTAAAAAGAAAAGAGGCGATCCACATGTTACAGTAACAACCTACAGATAGATTACTTGCGTTTGCTTAAGAGGCATGTTGCAGAGGCTGTTGGCGCACACAGACATCCGTGTCTGCAGCCGCTTTAAAATGCAGTTTAACAGGCACATGTCAGGTACTGAAGCGCGAGACAGCTGCGTGAATGGCTGTCAGGGAGAAGTTACCTACAAAAAGGCGATTTTCCTTGGGTACCACACGTAACTTGAGGTAATAACATAATGTGAATTCATATGGAGGCGGCGCGTCGGGCACTAACCCGGAGACACACAAAGACATGCGGAGCTCAGCCCGCCGCCGTACCTCGTCTCTGAGCTGGGCGGCGATGCCGGCGTCGTCTGGGGGACGGTGAGACTCGGCGAGGCGAAGCGAAGCAGGAAACTCGACGTTGGGGCCGGTCCTCTGCGGCGGTCACTCCATCCAACGGCCGAGCCTTTCGGCGACGTCTCAGCTGCTGGTAAAGGTGGGGAGCGCTGTCCGCCTCTCCCTTGAACGGACGTGAAAACGATTTCACCCGCGGCGAGAAAGCAGTCCAAGACGCGGCGCTTAGGAGCGAATATATGCGTCGGACTGGGTATCCGTCTTCCGTCTGCTTTTCTCTGTCTTTCTTTCCTCCCGCCTCGGTCTTCTTACCGCATTTCGAGGCAGCTCGCTTACTGTAGGTGTGCAGCGAGTAGCGCCGACGAAAAACAAAAAAAAAAACCGCCGCGAATCCGCAGACGGCTGCGGCGCGGCTTCACGCTGGCAGACGGCGCCGGACAATTACACGTACGCGGTCCAATGCGTGTGCGGCGGCAGCCGGACGCTTCCCGAACGGTTCGCCCCCGCTGATTGTCTTAAATTCACGGAGGCCCTACAAGAGGAAATTCCCCCCCTCCGTTTTGATCGGGGGACCACACTGCGCTTGCGCACCGTCATGGCAGCCGGGAAGGCGTGCGCTGGGTGAAAATGCAAGGTCCGAGCGACCTCTTTTGAGGATGAGAACACACTACAACGGGGATGCGACGTGGATGTTTTGGTTAACCTTGGGTAACCTTTACTAACCTTTCTTGGCGGGGAGGCAGTCCATCGGTGACACACTGAAATATTGATAACAAAAGTTCACCAATTCACCAATAGACACGATATGTCAAGGATGGCAAAGTACTGAATTTCAATTAAAATACTCCAATCTTAGAATGAACATGGTTTTTAGTGTTCCAGATAAGCAAACAGAGAGTACTAAGATTGTTGTCCAACATCCTCAACATGTAAAAGTAAAGGTGATATACAAGGCTGCTAAATAAAACTAGTATGTCCTATCATGACTTAAATGTCACATCAGGGGGTTACACGCCATTGTTCACTTTGAGAACAAAACACTTTGCGAAGTATACGTCAAATAGCCAGAAGTGTTTATTTCTTCAGCCACATGGTCTGAAAATGTGCATAACTGTCAGAGGAACACCATAGTCAATCATGTGACTCACAGGCACATACAAATCTTGAACATCGGCTGTAAAATTAAAACCACCTACCTAGTATTGTGTAGGTCCCCCTTGTGCTGCCAAAATAACTGACCCTCGAGGCATGGACACCACAAGGTATGTGATAAGATGGTAGCAGTAGCATCCTTTAACTCATGTATGTTGTGAGGTGGGGCCTCCATGGATTGGACATGTTTGTCCAGCACATCCCACAGATATTCACTTGTACAGTGGTACCCCAGTTCTCGAACTCATTAGAACCCAAATTTCTTAAAGGTCACTTAAAAATGACCTAGAACTCGATCTGAATATCAGAAGTCAAACTGTGAACGCTGACCTAAGATAACTTGTATGTACGGGAAAATTAGTCTTAGGGGGAAAATTCGATCAGAACTCAAACTTTTTAGGATTCGATCCTGAGTTCTGAACAGATTAAGTTTGAGTACTGAGGTACCACTGTATTTAGATCTGGGAAATGTTGAGGCCATGTAAACAACTTCATTTCTTTTTCATGTTCCTCAAACCATTCCTGCATACTTTTTGCAGTGTGGCAGGTCACATTATCCTGCTGAAAGAGGCCACCGTCATTATGGAGTACTATTGCTGTGAAGGGGTTTACTTGCGCTGCAGTAATGTTTAGGTAGGTGGTATGTGTCAAAGTAACATCCACATGAATGCCAGGACTCAAGATTTCCCAGCAAAATACTGCCCAGAGCATCACACTGCCTCCACCAGTTTGCCTCCATCCCACTGTGCATCTTGGTGCCATATATTCCCCAGGAAAATGACCCACATGCACCTGCCTGCCCACATAACTCATCAGACTGGGCCACTTTCTTGCATTGCTCTGTGGTCCAGTTGTGACACTCACTTGCCCATTGTAGGCACTTTCAGCATTGAACAGAAAGCATGAGCACTCTGACCGGTCTGCGGCTACACCGCCCCATACAGAACATTAACTTTTTTCAGGAATTTATGCTACCGTAGCTCTTCTGTGGGATGTAGATCAGATGGGCTAGTCTACACTCCCCAAGAGCCTTGGGTGCCCTTGATCCCATCGCCGGTTTACCGGCTGGCCTTCTATGGGCCACTTTTGGAAGGTACGCACCACCGCATGCCAGGAATGCCCCACAAGGTCTGCCTTTTTGGGGATGCCCTGACCCACCTGTCTAGCCATAACAATTTGGCCATTGTCAGTCACCCATATCCTTATTTTCCCTGCTTCCAACACATGAAGTTCAAGAAGCAGATGCCATTGCAATGAGATAATCACTTTACCTATCATTGGCTTTAATCTTATGGGTGATTAGTGTACGTACACACACACACACACACACACACACTTCTCTCACATGAACTCTAGCTTCACTAAGAACCTTGCTTTAGTTATTAACCACTACCAGTATTATAAAACTGTGGACTTGCTTTGGGTTCTTCATGGTCTGATCTGGGCAATACTCACTTGCATACAATTCATGTGATTACAGGTCACATGCATATGTATCGTAACCGTCCGACAGAGTCTGGCTATTATTCTTATAAAAGTCATGCTAGACTGCATAGCACCCCAGGCGGAGGTTAGTGTGCATGGAGTGGCAGCTTTTTGCATCCACACCGATCAGACGCTAAAGTGACAATTCAAGACACAAGCAGTTAGATACTAGCAAAGAATGCAAATATCAACTTTGCCAGAAACAGAACTCCTTTATTTGGAACTCAAAACTCCACCACAGGCTCTATAATGTTCGGTAACACTGGTTGACCTTCCCTCTACATCTGTTCACTAACAGTTTAGTTTACGTTTCCTCCACCTTACAGGAAGGCCTGGAACAAACAGCATCCCTCACACCATCACTGAGTTCACATGTGACCCCCAAATTATACAAAATAAATCAAAATCAACAAAAAAGCATGGACGTGAATTGATCATTATCACCCTTATGTGAAAACCGATTTTTTTTTAAATGGCACAGCTGAATATCACCAAACCCTGGAAGACCACATTATTCAGTGCATGGAAGCCAGGAAGCATCCACATTCACAGAATATTAAACAAGCAGTGTATGGTTTTTCTTTGCAGTACCTTCTCTGCTTAACTCGCTGTCAGTGATAATTATGGCTGGTCTGCTTTTCTTTCTGACAGTTACATTCAGTGCTGCAAAGGAAGCACCTGTCAACAAAGTTCTTGCACAGAATCCACAGCTGCTGCCCTCTCACCGGAGCATAAACCGCAGGGACCCTGAAAGACCAGTCTTGCTGATAAACCAGTGTTACAAGGCCACAGAGGCATGACACCATTACTTCAATCTACAATAATTAGGCCCTGAGAACAAGCTAGTAAGGAAATTCAAAATGCTTTACTGGCATTTGTTAATTCAAAGTGTCATGGTGGGAAAAACTATGGAAAAGTTTAATTAAACCAACTAACATCAGAACCTGATTGAATCAGGGTGAGGCTAGTAAGCCAGATAGGGAAATGCATCAGCCCCATAGCCTCTGCCTTGGGAAAAAGTCAAAACTGATAATTTCCTCTAGAAAATATTCACACCTGTCATTGAGTGGGCAAATAGGGAAGACTGGAGGATGAATGTTGAAGATGACTTAACAGCTGTGAACGGCTTTGCTCCTAACTGACAAACTAGCCCTGTGGATGACAGATTAGAATTGAACAAACATGAGACCGAGAACAGGGAAGACAAACAGTTCCACGTGGACAGAGAGAAAGACACTGAATGTGTATCCAAATAAGCAAATAATTCCAAGGCAAACATTTCAGTGCAGCCAGAAAGGGGGACAATCATTTAAGATGACCATAAAACTTTTGACAAATATAAGGGTCAATAAGTAAACTGAAAGGAATACAAATCAAAAGTGAGATTTACCTGCAAATCACTGTGGTAATGAAACAAATGTTAGTTTTAATTAACGGAGTAGGCCCTTCCCAGCGAGGAAGCAATCCGTGGCTTTCCCTGAGTAGACAGTTGTGTCTTATGCATGAAAAAGGATAGAAACAAAATCATACGCATGTTTTTTTTTAAAAAAAAAAAACATTCATACTTAAACATTTCAGGCTGAGTATAACCGTACTATATAACAGTATTACATTTAAAAAAATGGCACTCCTGCCCAAATTTCACATTTAGCTTGGGAATGTATTCAGCATTCCTGCAAAATAACTCCTATCTATTCCAACTCTCTGACGGTCAAAGAATGCAGCTTCTGATGAACAATAAACTAGTGATGTAGGGTTTTCACTGCAAACTCACACTGTGCAGTTTGCATGTGAGCTACTGTGAGGCAGAACTGAAGCAGTGCTATGATGCACTTCTGCAGAACCTGGAAGGACACTGCTTTCCATCACCAAACTCGATTTTGCTTTATGTTGGCCAGGGGAGAGAATTCTTCCAAAATGTGGGAGGCAAAGTTCAAACAAGTGAAACAGGCTGGGTGGCAGTCATTACAAGGCAGATTCTGCCTCAGATTTCAACTCAAAGTGCAATCGCAGCAGACAGAAGAATAATACCGAAAGCCTTACAGAATCAGACATTATTTCTTTTTAAAGCCAAAATGACACTATCAATCATTTCAAAATATAAACTCAAAAACACAGTCACATGTTTTGTATAGAACATCAGCAGAACATCCTCCTTCCATGCTTATAGTTTTCACCAGACTTTCCAACTGCTTTTGTGACTGGCTTCACACAGCAGGGACCTGAACTGTCAACGTTGGCTCCACCTCAGAAGGACCATGCCTTCTTCAATTCCATGACCACATGAAACGTAGACCATGATCAGCATGACAAAACATCTAATCAGCTTGGTCACTGGGTCCAGCTCTGTCTCCAGCAGAATAGAGCACCAGTAGAGGTGTAGAATGCTGAAGTGGATCCAAGACCCC
>JABFEB020000020.1:54600-78953 GCA_019775895.2 Stomatorhinus ivindoensis | reverse complement strand
TTTAATCGTCCAGTCTGTGAAGAAGGCATTCAAGTAAGAATTGCATTGTACTCTGTACATGACAATAAAAACTTTGATTCCTTGAAATGCATGTATTTGATCTTTTTCCTGGCAGCTGTCTTTTTACACAGGGCCACTATACACAATAGTTTATTTTTTGCACTCCTAACAGTTTGGATCAGGAGTTAGTTATTGTAAAAGAAGTTATGTGCATGCGGATGATATTTGTGTACATTTATCTACACCCTTCTGGCAGTGAGGCCATTGCATTCAGGTCTTGCACCCTATGAGGAGTAGAAATTGTCCGACTTGGCTGCAGTCAGTTTATACTCCACCCCTGCAGCCGCAGCCAGATGTTCTTGTCACGTCAGCTGCAGACAGACCTAAGCCTAAGTCGAACGCAGCCATAGATTCGATTGCTTAGCATCCCGGATGTATGACTCATATTTTTAACCTCGTATTTTTGCATGTGAATTAGGACCATCAAATTGGCCCAACTTTGAAATATTGTCTTTGTATTTTTATCCTCGAATTTCTGCCTGTGAATTTGGACCATTGAATTTCCGATGCATATTTCCAATGCATAAATATTTAGTTAGAATTTCAGTGGCATATAAAATTCAAATTGTGACGACACAGATTTACTTCCATAGACTTTACTTTGGTCAAGGAGTCCTCCATCTGCAGCAATTACTACCTTGAAGAACTTGGGCATTCTAGATGTCAATTTGTTGAGGTAATCTGGTCAGATTTCAAACCATGCTTCTTGAAGCATCTCCCCACAAGTTGGACTGGCTTGATGTACCATTCGGTCAAGCTGCTCCCATAAAATCTCAATAGAGTTGAGATCTGGTGACTGTGCTGGCAACTCCATTATACACAGCTAGAATACCAGCTGACTGCTTCTTCCCTAAATAGTTATTGTGTAGCTGTGTTTGAGACATTGGAGTGATAGCCCTCCTTCTTCAAGATTTTATCAAACCTGTACAAATCTCAATTAAATTCAATTTTACTTGTATAGGGTGCCTTCACAACATTAAATTGTCTCAAAGTTTTTACAGCATCCCCGCCAAAAGTCCCCTGTGAGCAAGACAGAGCCAACAGCAGCAAGGAAAAACTCCCTAGAAGGAAGATACCTTGGGAGGAATCAGACTCAATGAGGGAGCCCATCCTCCGGGGCTGGCAGAGGAAGTAAAATGAGGAAGATGGCAGATCTCCCAATGAACACCCAATTTTAATTATTAATATTTGAATCTCAAAGCAGGGGGCAGGCAGGTGATAGCGGGCAGGTGCTGATACTGCTTCACGGGGCAGGGTGAACAGGCCGGACAGACGCCACAGGCAGAAGGGCGAGCAGGCCGGACAGACGCCACAGATCATGGAGACGTTGCAGGCAGCAGCATCTCTAATCTTTCCATCACCAAAGCTCCAAAGAAGGCCAGCTTTATTGCTTCTTTAATCAGCGCAGCATTTTCCATCTGTGCTAACAGAATTGCAAAAGGGCTTTTTAATGATCAATTAACCTTTCAAAATGATAAACTTGCATTAACAAACTACCACTACAACTATATAGATATTCTATTAACAGCCGTTTCCAGCTATGATGGTCATTTACAAGCTTAACAATATCCAAACAGTATTTCTGGTCAATCTGATGTTATTTTAATGGACAAAAATTTTCTGACCCCAAGCTTTTGAATGTCGTGTGTGTATATGCATATTATGAATAGCCGTAAATTATGGGGAGATGGCTGTCTAGACTATGTTCTTCAAATAATGCAGCCCTACAGCCTGTCTCAAAGGAAAGCAAGATGGCAAAAGATGGAGCACTCCGATATACCTGAATTTATATTTGTACAAATGGCAAATAAAGGATCGTATCTTTGTCCCCTTAATGCCTTAGAACTAACAACTAACGTGTAGATATGCCTGAGACCAATTAGAGTAATTAAGAACAAAAGTCTTAAGATCTGTGATTATATACTTATTATATATATATTGCCAATCTCCTGGCCAGACAGAGATTTGTAAAATGGCATTTGTTGTTGTGGAGGGAATGAATCACCAGCTGCTGAAATGTAGGTCCTAATGAGTGAATGCAAGTTCTTACCTGGTGTAAGTAGGAGAGTTTTGCCCTCTGTAATCTCCAGAAGGATGTTCCTGGGAGGAAAGACTCAATCTTTACACAGGAGTCCCAGTGAGAGGGGGTGGACAGGAATACCCGATGTTTATTGTGTCAGAGGCAGGTCCAGCAGGATGAGGACTGATGATACCACTCTAACCTTCTCTGCCAATTAAAGCTATCTTTGTAAATGTGTGCAAAACTAATCCAGTGGCGCTTACCATTTTCAGTAGCCTAACTGAAGAACACTTTTAAACAAGTGCCAATGTTTAATAAAATATTTAATATTTCTTATAGCATTTAAGTACAAAATACATTTTTGTGGTCAAAATGAAGTAAAATGTACATACAATCACAAAAAAAAATACACCACATTTTGGGATAAATTTCAGACATAGCAAAATGCCTTCAGTATTACTAATTTACACTTATTTCTCTGGAACAGCTTACAAGGAAGAAAAAATGCATTAATATATACAGTTTGGAACCAAGAAAAATGTGTTTTAGCAACATGTTCATTGCTGCTCATCAAAGGAAAAACCTGTGCATTAGGAATTCATTTTCAAAGCGATGACAATGTAAAAAAACACATTGGCTGTGTATCGGGTGACTTTGTAGCTCAGTGAGAAGTTATGCAGTGTCACACTGCAAAGCCTGGAGATTTGAGTCTCAGCCCTGCTTTGTGAGATTGCATGTTCGCCCCATGCAGCTAAGTGAAACAATGCCTCTAATGTGTTTGTGTCCTGTGATGAACCGGCACAACAACTGCATTAGTTTATTTTGTGCTGGATACTAAAGTACAGCATACTTTGTCTCCCTTTCAGTCACTGCCCGCGTTAATCTCTTACTGGCAAAAACAAACATTTCACAAAAGTCTACTGATTAACAAAATGGAAACACATTGATGTACAGCTGTCAAAAATCTGTAGTAACTCTCAGACATTCAACTCATTTTCTATCATGTTCAGAATAAAGACAGTGATGGAGAAAATATGACATGTCCTCATGTTATTGGACTAATATTCACAAATGAACTCTGTGGGTGGGACACTAGTGGTTTGCCACCCCCTACTCCCGCAGGCTGGCGCCCAGCTGGCATCGTTTATGCTTCATGGTCAGGCCATACTCAGGGGTCATGTCCAGTGGCTGCCCAGGCACTTTGTGGAACTGCAGTCTCTGCAGCAGGATGCCCAGGAAGAGGAAGACCTCAATGCGGCCAATAGTCTCACCAATGCAGCGACGTTTGCCCATACCAAACAGCTGAACCTTCTCTGCCATGACTTTGTTGATCTCTGTTCCATTGGGGCTTAGGAATCGTTCTGGATAGAAGGAGAAGGGCTCTTTCCATATTGTACTACAAAACAAAGGAGAAAGCAGCACTATTACGTCATTGCAAGACTCGGTATAAATGGTGCAGTGGTTAGGAATAGGCTTCTTGTCCAGAAGATTGTCAGATTACTATATTCATAGTAACTCATCAATCCATTCACCCATCCTCTAAAACCATTTATCCTGGTCAGGGTCACGGATCAAGGTATATATAGTCATGTGAAAAAGAAATCATCTGGTCCTTCGCAGGTCTTAAAATTAGGTAGATAAAACCTCAGATGAACAACAACACATGACATGACAAAACGCGTGAAAATTGTGTGAAAAAAGTGTGTGAAAATTAAGTGCATCCTTATTGCTTCCATAGGAATGAGGAGGCTAAGTAGCAGCCAGGAGATGAATTGATCATCAGCAAGTATGGCCACCTCTAAAAAAGCAGACGTTCTGGCAGCTTGCTGGTCCTGGAGCATTCAGGTGTATTAATATAATCCCGAGGAGGAATGACATCAGCTATGATCTTAGAGAAGCAATTGTTGCTGCCCATCAGTCTGGAAAGGGTTATAAGACCATTTCAAAAGAATTTGAAATCCATCATTCTACAGTGAGAAAGATTATTTACAAGTTGCAAACATTCAACACAGTTGACAATCTTCCCAGGAGCGGACATCCCAACAAATCAGCCCAAGGTCAGACTATGCAGCGCTCACAGAAATTGTAAAAAACCCCAAGAGCTGCTAAGGACCAGATGGTTTTTTTTATTATGTCCTGATACATAAAACCATAGAACTGAAAGGGGGTGTTTTCACACAACTGTAACTGTGTTAAACATGACTGATGGATATACATTACATAGAACTTACGGGTCATGGTTGACCTGCCACTGATTGATGAAGACGCATGTGTCCTTAGGGATGAAGAACCCATGGAGTGCTGTGTCTTTAGTTGTGCTGTGAAAAGAACAATAGCATGTTAATTATGACAACTTTTTTATGTCCAGAAATTAATTAGTGTCTGAGATTTTGCAACCTTCTAGTACAGCTTACAGTTACTTGTAAGGTGTTATTCTTAGTAGTTCAATTGATAGCAACCTCTTTCAGCTTTTCTGGAGCCAAAATATGTCGAATAACAGTCTAATCAGCAGTCTTTACACCTCTAGTCATCTAACACCCAAAGATTCATTGATTAAAGTCATCAATGGAAAAAAGCAGGACTCTCAGAATGTGCCCCAGACTCACCAGTGTGGGATGGTGAAAGGCAGGAAGGATGTGTGGCGGAATAGCTCAATAATGAAGGCGTCCAAAAGCGGTAGCTTGGGCTTGTCACTGAGACGTGGGGTGCGATCCATTCCAACACGCTCCCCTGCAAAGATGAGCATGCAGATGTGATTAGCCAGTCGCCACGAGTCAGAGAGTAACTGCGGTGTCAGCAAGCATTCAATAATCTACAAAGTCAACAACATTCAATGCCAAAGAAAGTTAAACACACTAATTAGCCAAGTTATGACTCACTTAGTTCTTGATGGAGCTTCTCTTGGAATTCAGGGTAAGCAACCAAGTAGACAACAGCCCATGACAGTGCCGTACTTATGGTATCAAATCCTGGAGGAAGAAGCAATAACGAAATAAGTTATAATTAATTAAATACTCTTTAATGTACTTATATATCTCATACATATTGGCATGTATACCTGAGGCTGAATTTTAGGACATCTGTCTTCACAGTTGAAAAATACAGCCCTACTCACCTGCACCGAAGAGGTCATTGACAATGCCAACAATCTTTTCATCAGAGACTTGGATGTTTGAGTTTTCATCCACCTTCCTGTCCTCACAGTGATTGATGAGAGAATCTGTGATGTCACGGATATTCTTCTATAAGATAAAATATTGATGAATAATAAGCACAATTTGGAAAACAGTTCGGATTACTCCAAAATACAGATTTTTCGGAAACAGATTCTTTGGAAACAGATTTTTCCAGACAGACCTTGTTAAAGGTGGTGTAGTGCTCCATGACGATCTTCTGCACAAAAGTGATGAAGCGATCATTGATCTCCCGGAAGGCTTTCATAGTGTGATTAGGCAAGAACCGTAAGAAGGGGATGAAGTCAGCCAGGTTTCCGCTGCCCAATACACGTCCAACCTCATCACTCATGTTCACCAAGTTCAGCAGTTCCTGGTCATCGTGCTGGTACCGCCGGCCAAAGCACATGCCACAGATCACGTTGGTAACTGAAATCACGATATAGCGGAATGGATCGAAGTGACCTTCTGCTTCCATGACAGAGCTGAGCTGCTTGACTAGGCACTCGCCCTCCTTACAGATGTGCTCTTCCAGCATACAGGAGTAGCCAGCGCTGCTGCCCTTTATGATGGAAAATGAGCGCAAGGCACTAGTGGCCAGTTTTCGACGGGTATACCAGACTCCCGATAAATCAGTGCTGAACGCCAAACTCTTTCCATCAAGTAGGAGACGGAAACTGTGCAAGTCTGGCCGGCCGGCAAAATCCTCCCCTTGCCTGATGAGGGCCTGTCGCAAAGTTTTGATCCCGCTGAGGACCACCACAGGACGCATGCCGATGTGAATCTGGTAGACAGAACCGTAGCGTTCTGCCATAGCAGTTAGGCTAAGGTGAGGATTCCTCCCCACCTCCAGCACGTTCCCAATTATGGGGACCGGCTTGGGTCCTGGCAGCTGTTGAAGACCCTCTGGGATTTTTTGGCGCAGTAACCGAAAGATCAGGAACACAATGCACATTGTTGCCATAGCCACCAAACTTTCCGACACTGAGATGGAACCCACCATTGATAGATTCATTAGCGCCACTTTCATATAAGAGGCTTGGGGTATCACTCCTAAAAAAACAGAAGAGAGATCACGAAATAACACTGAAGAGAAGTTGAAAACAAATGTTTAAAAACACTCCCCTTTGCTTTTCAAGTCCTGACTGGGGTTTCGGAATGAAAGGCGATAATTACATTTAAGGGCAACTGACATCCTAAGGGAAGGGTTGCATTCAGACTGAGAAAGAAACACGGTTTTAGGGTTTTTTAGATATGACATTAAAGAGGTCGCTAAATTAATGCTAAGTATTCCTGATGTTGCCTGTTTTTTTTCCAGAAACACGTATGTTTTTTTAATTACATTTTTATTTAGCAACTAAATACTAAGAATACAAAGACCAGATCGATCGACAGTGTTAACTGGAAATCTGAAAAATTATTTCAATTTGGGAAAAACTTTCAACTGCTTCATTTACTTGCTATGCTCATTCAGTTATTTTTAGACAATAGACAAATATAGATTACCAATGGAAATTACAGTGCAAAATAACACAGGTTTTCAAACTGACGAAAAAAATCAAATTTGTAATTACATTATATGGAATTCAATCATAATTACCTTGGTATTGCGATCGTAGGCGTTCAATTACAATAGGTGAACGCGAACCTGCAGTTGCCGTCGGTTTACGTTGTTTTGCTGAAAATAATCTATATCCTCCCGTTTCTGTTTATGAAATGAACTAGTACTATATATACGTTTCTTTTATACAGCGACCCCGGGGCTCTATTGGCCAGTGTCTGTGTGACGCAAGTAACTGTCTATTTCCATATGAAATCAGCAAGTGTTTCAAGAGATCGTAATATCCTCCTGAGACACCACCCATTCATTTATGTCCATTGTAGTGGGCATTTTGTTTTTGTCTTTTCACTGGTCTAAGGAAACGTATTTATTCCTGTTGTACACTAAAGAGGACATGCTGTGAAATTAAAAATAAAAATAAATTTGAAAAAATGTAAATTGTAAGATGTAATTTCCTCCAAAGACAAATAACCTAAAATTGAAGGACACTTTTTTTCTTGGGTCTCAAGGGAATATATCAGGAATCATAGAACATTAGATGGGATGCAGGAAGCGCGCGCGCTCACACAAACACACGCACACACACATAGGACAGTAATTATGTTTTTGTGGGGACTCTCCATTCATTTCTATGCAGAAACCTCTAATTCCGACATGACAACCTTAACTCCCATGCACCCAGCCCTAACCCTAACCATAAGTAACCAAACTAAATTCGAGAAAATTCGCTTTTTGATTGCAGTAACATATATTTAGGGGGGACCTGAAAATATGGTCCCCACAAAGTAATATAAATCTAATCCACACACACACACACACACACACACACAAACACACAAACACGTTGATATTGAAAATAAATTAAGTTAGTTACCTACTACGCGAAATAATACTAATTAAAAATAACGCACAGATTTAGTATTGATATGATTTTAAATCATCAATTTATATTAAAGGCTGGATGTTATGCATATCAACACTGAAACCAACCGATATTATTACATTAAAGCTGGTAGAGAAAATGCACGGAGGAATCACCATGAATACAATTACATCCATATGACAGGACACTCAGGGATGTATAACTTAATTGCTTCTTAATGTCACCTATATTCACGTTATTATATGATTTTAATGTAGGCATATTGGGGCAAATAAAATGTGATATATTATTCATAATTTTGTACTAATGCATAATATATTTCATTTTTAATGTATTTTTGTATGTATTTTATATTAAGTTAACGTATAAACTCGTCGGAAACGAAATTGTAATTGTACGTTGTGATTAAACTGCATACATTGTGTTTGATCATTGCATTAATCTGTAAAATCCTCCAAGAAAAAGAAATTTTAGTATGAACAAAATGAAAGTATGATCTAAATGAAAGATGAATTAATGTAGCCTAAACTTCGTGCGTCATTAAACGTTTTTCTTTTAAAATGTAATTTATAGTCCTTGAGGTAAGACTCGCTTTTAGTTTGCAAAGGAGGTTCTTAGCGTGCGAAGGTGCGTGTTTCTGGGCAGTAAAACTTTTAGCCCCGAAGTGTTTTAATCAAAGCATTTGCTTTTGACGGTTTGATAAATCTGACACATTAGAAGTCACAGAATACATAGCAATTATTTAATTTCCTATCAGCCATGTATTAGTACTCTGAATGTCTTTTAGGCGCATTTCAAAGAAGACATTAGATTTTATTTTAACTTTATATAAGCCGTTATATTATAAGCAAGTTAATGTCAGCTGTGATCTACAAACGTCATTAAGTCATTAATTAGTTTACAGTAACGTTTCCAGCTTTGCAGCGAGTCGGTTAAATGAGCAGCTATAAAAGTGTCAAGCAGTATCGCGTGCAGCACCGTGCGGCGCCCGGGTTAAAGATTGGCCAGGTTGCGTGAGAGCGCTAACCGAGACCTCCCTTCCCTGTTCCCCGCGAGAGGCGCTGCAAGGACACGTAAGGTTAAAGGTTGGTTTGGTTCAAAATATTTCGGTAATGCTTTACCTGACGGGGCACAAATAATATAGTATTACATTATTACTTGTGCATTAATTAATCCCAAAGTAAGTTTTAGTTACATACCGATGATTCATCATTAATGAATAGTTTTATCACAGCAGTTACTGTATTTGTTACTATATCTGTTACTATATCTGTTAATTCTGTAAACCCTTGTTAACTGTTGAAGGAACTACTGAAGGAACACAAGTGAAATACTGATCTATTGTTTGTTCATTAATGAATTGTGATACATCTTTTATCTGAAGCAGCAACTCTGTTTATGACTTGTGCTTCAGTAGTAAGTGATTACTAAATATTTGGTAAAGTCTTACCAATTTGTTGACAGTTTCATAAAATGTGAAAGATTACGAAATGAAAATAAAGAAAAACAAAGAATTCTAAGTATTCCATATAGAAATACATTACATAGCCTGGTAAAAAGAGGATGCCACATTATTTGGTTGCTGAGTTAAGCACTTGTGTCACTTCATGGAAGTTTCATGTAATCAAAATAAAAAAATAAGTAATGTTTTCTTCAGTACTTCTGTGTAGACACAATAACCACCAATAAGCGTCTGAAATTGAGATGCACTCTGATCTGCCATAACAGCTGCCTAATTGTGTAGATCCGCCTTGTGCTACCAAAACTGCTCTGATCCACTGAGGCATCAAGACCTTTTGATGATGTCCTGTGGTATCTGGGACCAAGACATTAGCAGTTTTTTTGCAGCATGGCAGGGCATGTATCCTGTTGAAAGAGGTCAGTGCCATCGGGGAATACCACTACCTTGAATGGGTATTGTAGTTTGCCTTATTCCCATAGTACGTCCTGGTGCCATCTCTTCACCAGGTAAATGACGCACATGTACTCGGCCATCCACATGATGTAACAGAAAACATGACTCATGAGACCAGGCGATCTCCTTCCATTGGTCCATAATCCAGGTCTGATGCTCACATGCCCATTGCAGGCACTTTCAGCAACGATCTGAGGTGCACATGGACACTCTGACCAGTCTGCGACAATGAAGCCCAGAATGCAGCGAGCTGAGTTCTGACACCTTTCTATCATAGCCAGCAATTTGTGCTACAGTAGCTCTCCTGTGGGATCAGCCTAGATGGGCTAGCCTTCGCTCCCCACAAGCATCAATGAACCTTGGGCACCGATGACCCCGTCACCATTTCACCAGTTGGCCTTCATTGGACTTCGTAGGTACTGACCACTGCATACCAGGAACACCCCATAGGACCTGCTGTTTTGGAGAAGATCTGACCCAGTTCTCTAGCCATCACAATTCAGCCGTTCTCCGAGATGCTGAGATCCTTATGCTTCCCCATTTGTTTCTTTACTCGCTCCGACGTTGCAGGCCCCAGACCGACTGCACATCCCTCGTTCACTCCCTCACTTTATGCATAAAACCAAATTTCATCAGTTTGCTTTTAAGTCTCGGTGGACTTTTTTTCAATAATGGCAGGACGAAACCAAAAAGTTAGCCAAATTTTCAGTTTAGCGTGCCACCCGATCGTGTAAACACCGTGAGACCAAGGGGGCCACCTGCACCACTATCGAGATGGGGAAGACGGGCGAGAACTTAAAAACACACAAAAGACACAAAAGCTACCCAAAATAGCACCTTTAGCATGCATCATCCCAGGAATCTCTGCTGTTGTATGAGATGAATGGAAGTCAAAGGAGTGTGAAGGCAGGAGGGTGCTCAGCATGCGATGGACCAGCACCTGTCTCCCACGCCGCACAAGCCAGGTGCTCCTCGCACGAGTGTGTGTGCCAGCAGCAGATCAAAGCTCCACGGGTGTCTCTAAGGCACCTGCTTATGAATGATCCTGCTGTAAACCTTTACGATCCACTCCCATTGCCCTACATCCTTGCCGAACCATTTATATATTTCATTGGCAAACACTTTGATTGCGCAATAAAAAAGGGCAGTGCGGTTGCCCAGTGCTTGGTGTTACATCCTCACCCCCCTGGTTGTAGGATCTGTTCTACCACCATGTGTGGAGTGTGCATATTCCCCCCTGTTTGCATGGCTTTCCTCTGGCTAGCCCAGTTTCCCCAAAACAGAAAAGAATCATGCAGGTTAGTTGAACTGGTGTCTGTAAATCGTCCCTGAGAGTTGCTGGATTTCAAAATAAATTTGCCCCACTTCTGCTTAATGCTCACCATGACCCTGTGACATTAAATTATAGGAATGAAGCCAAATTAAACCTTGGGGGGTTTTCCCCCCCCCCCCCCCAGATCCTATACCCCTGTGTTTGGGGTTCTCATTACATGATGTTCTAAAACAACCTCAGAAGGGTGGAGTCACTGAGATAGCCATGGCAGAAAGAAGATGGATGCCGTCTCCTCGATTCACCTGTGGGAAGGAGATAGTAAATTTGAATAGGAAACGGGATCAGAGGGACGGTGAACTATGAGCATTACATCATCTCTCCTGAGGGACTTGGCTCTGGATTTGAATGCCTGCCCACAACGCCCAGTGTTTCCTTTTCTCCCTTTTCTGCAGAACGACTTGGTCCTGCTCCTTATGCAAACAGCAGTAGGGTGCGGGCAGCTAATTTCTGACACACATCTTGCTGTCACCTCCTGCTGCTCCAGCACAAAGAAACCATGGGTCCTTCCTTTTGCCGAGTCAGACAGCCACAGAGCAGAGAAAGATTGATCATACAAACATATCTGTGTGCACAGAGGGTGGAATGGAGCAGTTGTGTTGGGTGGCAGGTTTTAAGAAGGTAGCGTGTCGCCCTTCCCGCCATCACCACTGTCCCAGATTTTCTAGAGGCTAAACATGGTCTGTGTGGCCTGACACTGCTGCTCTGCAAGTTAATGATTTGTGCTGCATCATGGTGGCATGTGCAAACCATATTCACCTAGAGGACAGACGGACCACCTTTGATGCGTCATCAGAGAACTCTGCAACTTCGACTTGTGTTTTCACAAAAAAAACAACACCCCCACACCAAATATACTTATTTGGCAGATGCTTCTATACTAAGAATTGATACTTTCATTGATCCCTGTGGGGAAAATATCTCTACGCCTCCACCAGCTTACTCTCTGTAGGTGAGAACAAGCTGGTTGTGAAGGGCAGCTGCCCATAGCGGCACCCCGGGGGCTGGGGGGTAAGGGCCTTGCAGAAGGAGCCACAGATGTGCTGAGGTTGGGCTTGAACCGGCAACCTTCCCATCACACGCACTGAGGCTTAGCTCATTGAGCCGCATGCTGCTCATACAATACATACAAATGGCATACAAATGAGGCAGATATGACACAACAGTCTTACAGCTGGCAAGCAGCCAGTTTTGGTATACGTGCAAAGATTCAGTGACTGACCATCAACAAGCGCGCAGTACTTGCTGGACTTATGAATAACACATCGTACGTATTGAAAGGATGTTCAGATCAGGCAGGTGGCAAATTGTGCAGCGTGGTAGAGCAGCAACAGAACCTGGTTTATCCTTTGGGTTTAGAAAATAGTGTAAGTGTGGCAGGTTGTGGAGTTCAAAGCAGAGGCTTCGTGAACTGCAGGGAAGAAGCCATAGAAACTTTCATTATACACAAGAAAAGGTGGGAAATCATCCCTTTAGGGCTAAACCAAACTACAGAGGTATTTAAATGGTTGTGGCAGGTATGCCTCTGCCTGAGCTAACCTCCTCATTCTTTCTTGTTTGTATATAAATGCACAAGTTATTTATTTGTGTTTACTATACATGTGCACTTACCAGTGTTTGTGGTTTGTTCATACAGTATATACAGGAGGGTGTTTTGTATGTGTGTATGTGTGTGTGTGGGGGGGGGGGTGTTTACATATGTGATTCTGTTTGTATTTCTGCACACACATGTTCCTGCACGCCTCTGAGAGGCCCACCTCTGTGTTTATGCGGCTCCTCTTGCCCCGCAGTTCTTCTGGACGGCACCTGTGCTAAATAAACTGCTGTCGCCTGAGGAGAGTGTTGTTCCCCTTGCACTCTCCACAGAACCTCACCCTGGGGGGCAGTAAGCATCTCCACAAGAGGAGGAACCATCAGCAGAGCAAGACACTCTCCCGGGTTCCCTTGGCTCTGTCCCACAATGACACTGAAGAGGCGGGGGCCGCCATAGCGCACAGGCTTACCTGGGCGAAAGCACAGGGGCCTCTGCTAAAACGTCTGGTGTTTTTGTGTGTAGGGGCTAGGGGGGGGGGGGGTCTGCCCATGTTAATGTGCTTTGCTTTTCACACCAATAATCACCTCACACCAAGCAGCTCCTATCTGGTAGCCAACAACCAATATTTCATGAAGCATTACATTAGTATCGTACATTTACACATAAATGTCTTCAAAGTGACTCAGCCAAGTGACTTGTTCACAAGTGTGAACGATGATGGAAAGAAAGAGAGTGATAGGGCTGGACCATAAGTATTATCGGAGATCTAAAATCTATATACAGAGCTTCAGATTTGCTATAAATAATTGAATCAAGTTCTCATGACATATTGTAACCGTTTTGGACCTTGTCACTTAAAATTTTCATTTATACACAATGCGCTCTGAAAGACATGAAAATAAGAAGTCAGTCAAGGCTTTGCAGTCCCAGGGTCTGTCTTTCCTACACGGACAACAAAGGTCAAGGTTCAGCAGCAATAAATGGCAATAATTTAAATATGTGCTTAATTGCTGTCACAGGCCAAAGTGGTGACACTTGGTCCTGTGTTACGGTCTAGCGCAAACCCCCCAGTCTCCCCAGTTTCCTTTCAGCTGCAGTGCCAATCTCACTTCCTCTGTGTGAGGACAAGGTAGAGCCTAGCTGGGTATCTCCTGGGGAGATTTCTGCTACTGGGCACAAATTAACCAAGGTGATATTACACTACATAAATATCAACTAAAGAATCAGCCTAGATGTCTGATTAGGAATGAAGGAAAAAGCAATAAAACAGCTAAAATACAGGAAATAAAGGAGATGAACCAGAATGTCAATCAGATAGTTTTTTTGATGATAGCATCATTCTGGCTCTTTTGTGTGGTCCCATCAAATCTTGAAATGTCGCTAATACTACAATTGGGATTCTCATTAATCACAGTGACAGAATTTTTTTTAACAACTAGCAAAACATTGTCTTTTTCCCATCCTGTGAACACTGTGTCCTACTTTCAAATATTACTCATATGTGAGAAATCCATATTATTTACAGAAGCTTCAAAGACACTCCCAGTCACCTGAGGGTAAATCTTCAAGGAGTTGTCATTTTGTGAATGAGAATGTACCCCTGTCTCACCCCAGCTTCCTCCTTTCTTGGAATGTCTGTTTCAGCGGTTGATGGACAGTAGCTGTGCCGCATGACTGATTCTCCGCATGACCTATGGAAGGGGGAAGAAGAGAGGCCGTCTTATCTCTCTGCCTGTGGCTCGGAACCTGCGTTCCACACCTTTGCCGCCGCATTCAGTGCCTGCCTGTCCATCCGCCCGCCACACAGGGAGCAATCGCTGTGACTGCGCCCCCCCCCCCCCCATTCCCAGCAGCTTTAGCTTCTCACGGCAGCACATCGGCCTTTCGTCAGAGCACGCAGGAGCCGGGCAGGAGTGCGGGAGGGGTGTGTGTAGCTCAGTGTGGGTGCGTGTCTGTGAGGTGTGTGGTGAGAGATGAACAGTGTTCATGAGGATGGGGGGGGGGGGATACTTACTGCTAACCTCGGATAGCTTTTTCAACACAATATTGCTGTTTGTAAAGACTCTTTTTTTTGAGGGGGGGAGCTGTTTGCAAGCTTACTGCATTCAAATGTAGAGAAAAACGTAAAAACATATCAGTCACACAAAGGTTATCATATTTATGCTTAATAAATTATTGAAATATCACAAAAAAATTCTACTCAGAATGGACTGAATAGTAATAAACAGCAAAGTATTACTATACATGAATATCTCTGTTATGTTTCAGAAAATGCATTTGTGAGTCTTAAATGTCTATAAATATTATGAATGTCTCATAACAGACCAGCACATTAATAAAAATGCATCCCTGAATCATAAATCCTATGTGTTCAGGTGAACTAGTGTTTGACTAAATTATGGATGTAGCACATTTTCTTTAATGTGTAAGGCTATACATTAATTACATTTCCCAAGCCATATTCCAGGATCATGCCATTTTTCCAGTGGCAGGATATTCTGAATGCAATGCATTTAATACTGAAGCTTTGATAATATCACATTCACTTAAAAAAACATCTATGGAAGCTTTACACATTGCATGAATGATCCAGGTTGTAACAAGTCGAAAAGTGTCTTACAAGTAGTCAAGCCTGAAAAATGTTTTTCTTTTCTCAGCGAGTTTCTTTCCTCTTTTCCCTGCTTTTTTCTAGTTTTTGCAGATTCTATTTCCTTATGTGGATTTGATTTGAATATAATATTAGGTTTGGTCTACAAGCAGGAGCAGGAGGGAATACAAGATGTAATTAAAGTTTTTTTACACTCTTTGTAAATGATATAAGAATCTAGTAGCTGAAAACGATTTTTTCTTTGCTGCTGTTACCCCCCCCCCCCAACCCAGAGTGGCACACCCCCCCCAAGATACTTAGCCCTGGCCCTGCCACGATTTGGGCAATGCTGTAGATTTCCCTAAATACCAACCGCTCAGCAACCTGCTGTAGTTTTGACTGTGATTATATTATATCAACACTCACCTCCACCTCGCTATCTTGCCGGTAAGGATTAAAGAAGGATAGGGGTGGGTGGGGCTGTTTATATCCCTGGACACAATGAGGATTCTTGTCTTGGTGCACTGTCAGAAAAACTGTGGCTGAACCCTCATGGGCTATCGGCAGGTAAAAGTACCTTATACAGAAATGCAATCTGAGGTACATTTTTGAAGCTTTGAGGGTATATTTGCCTCCAGGAATCCCCCCCAACCCTAAATAGAACAAGCACTTACAGAAAATGAATGAATGAGTGGGGGTACATTAATGTTGTTTGTACCTTGAGGAACAACACTGTACCAGGGCTGCACCCTTTATTCTGACAGTGTGTGGATGATAAACAAGGTGCAATGGGGAATCGTTTTCATCCATCTATGCTTTTAACGAAAATACTCCAGTCACAGAGCACGTAACCCTTCAACCCGAAGAGATGTTAACCAGTTGTGACTGTCAACAAGCATACAGCTCACTTGCCAAACTGAAGACATCATTCCTGCACACTTTCCGAAAAAGGCAGAAAACAACCTAAGGCATTCTTCAGAACTCTTCTGTGTTCTTCATGTAACATCTCAACATGTCAAAACAACCAAGAGCAGCACAACTGCACGTAACTGGTCGAAGGAGGGACCTTCTCTCCTCCTAAAATGAAAAGCAAGAACAGTCCAATGTTGTCATCTTCCTCTGTTTGCCCCCTCCCCTTCCCACATTAAGGTGACTGGTTCTTGTAGCTCGTCTTCAAAACAGAAAAAGTGCCTGTTTTTCAGTTTTACATGACAGTTAATTGGACTGCTGGTGTCGTGGATTAACTACCGTTGCAGAACACGTTTCTGCATGTTTGTGGAATTCAGAAATTCACACCTGCATGAATGTGAATCTTATTTTATAGGGACATTTTATTATTAGTTTATGTAACATATTGTTTAGTTGTATCATGAGTCTATGATTTATACTGCATGATTTATCATTTAGGTGACTGTTATATATTCTATATGAAAAGCTCTTTAATCTTGGGAAAATGAACCGTAGTAAACACTTATTTGCGTACTGGATGAGGAACATGCCAAATAAGCCCATTGTACCGTACTTTAAGTGCAAAAATGATGTCTGGTTAGATGGAAAACACTTGTGTCCTTATAAACATTGATGTTAAATGGAAAATGTCTAAGGGGAAAATATAGAACAAGTAACATTACTCGCAAAATATTTTCTTTTTTATTTTATTTTATGCCTTTATTAATAGGAATAGTGATTAATTTTTGCCATATAAGTGAAAGACTAAAGTACAGATTAACCACTGACAGTAAAAATAATGCTGACTTCTATGAATCGACACCAAAAACTAAGTAATTGCAAAGTGGTGAAATGTTTAAAAAATTCAAAATGAACATAACATGATAGGTGCAAATAAAGATAAAAAGGATTTCTCGAGAATGCCGCCTGCCAGAGGCCAGATGGAGAGCTGAGATTTATGAAGATGAAGGAGATATCCTCACGCAAGCAGAGCGGCACGATGACCGCAGGCGACGCAGTTTCTCCAAACTCTGGGTCACAACATGCTACTCCGTGTATGAAGAGCGTAGCATGGAAGCTCAGTGCCGCAGGCTAGGTGAGTTTACACAGCCTCTGCCAATCGGTACCCCTAAAGGGGTAACAGGAAAAGGCAAGACAGTGGTCAACCCATATTTTTGATGCAAAACTGCAGCACAAACACTGCACCCCCACTAAAAACAGTTCTGGTTCAGGAAGTACAAATTCAGACCAAGATTTTGTTTCAACCAACCAGTTGGATATAAAGTGTTACTTTCACAGAGTATTCAGTTGGTTGGTTGAAACAAAATCTTGGTCTGGATTTGTACTCTCTGGACCTGAAATCTCCACCTCTGATATGTGTAAACAGCTGTTCTTGGTCCTGGAGAATCGCTTCACATCAGAGCAGAGTTACGGAAGATAATGCATTAAGGATAATCTGGTGACCTACAGATGACTACCAGACTACTGGCAGTGATTGATTTAAATTAGTGTTAAATGTTTGAACCTTTACCCTGCAAACAGCCAACTCCCTAAGTTATAACATCTGTAAAACCATTTAAACAACAGTCGCACATAACCCTCAGAACAACAAACATGCAAAAAATCTGAAGCTTGTGGTAATGATTTTTTATTAATAAAATGAAATCCATGAATTATGTTCCGTTTTATCATGTAACTTTTATGTACACCTTTCATAGGATGACTGTGAACTAAACACTATAGAATTAAAATTAAAATTTTGTAATGCTTCAACTAAGACAGAATAGTTATTCATACTTTGAATAACTCGATTATGATTCATTTATTTGCTGACTGATTTTGATTTTATGATGGCGTTTTACAGATCTCAGTGTCAGCTCAGCAAGGCTCTGTGGCTGCCAACATGGCTGGTAGCAGGTGAAGCGTTATAAGAGCCTTGACCTTTGTTCCAGCCCTCTGATGGCACCTGTTTGTCCATCTACTTCAGCCAGGGTCTGAGGTTAGGGTCACATCTGCACGCAACAAGTGAAACGTATCACTCCCTTACTCACTTCCCGCCAATACTGAATGTGGCACATGTGGGGCAGTACGGTATGATGAGTGATCGGGAAGGAATTACTCTGGTGCAACATGTGCTTCCACTGGCCTGATATGGGCACCCGGCTTAAAAGGTGACTTTATAATTAACGTCTCTGGTAATTAATTCTCTGATAAGATCCCTGATTTGTTTCTTAACCTGAAAATGTATTTTCAGATTTTATTATCTTAATCGTATTTTTCAGCACTGGTACCCTGGCATGTGGTTCAAACAGACACACTCTTGCTGTGACAAACAGACACACTCTTGCTGTGATTTTAGTCATAGTCTACGACACTCGACACTGTTCCTGAGATAGTTCCTGTTACTGAGATAGAGTTATAAAGCGCAGAAAATCCAGCCATCCATACATTTGCTGGTGGGAGGCACACAAATGGCTGAATCTCCATAGCCTGGCTTTGTTTGAGCTCAGGAAAATGGGAGGAGACAAAGCCAATTTTGGTCGGAGAGTCTGAGTTTTCCAAAGCTTCGACCATAAATTGACCCAATAGAGTCAGTCTGGGGACTGTAAGTTATGTAAACAATCCTCACACCAACCAGCATGGGACACATCAAGACCGGGGGGGTGGGGGTTGGGGGGTGGAATATAGAAACTCCTTGGTGTCACAATAATGTATTCTAGGGAATCTGATTCGCTTTCTGCATATAAACAATCTGTATCCCTGGTCCAGGTCAAACAGATGGTCTTCCACATATTTATTTATTTAGTGTCTTCATTTTATTAGCAAATTTGAAACTATTTTCATGTTTGGCAATACTTATCATTTTTGATTAGCAGATGCTGTCATTTGTCATGGTCTATTTCCATTTTGGCTATGCTCACATTAAGAAACACAAAACGGGAAAATGCAAATGTCATTAGATAAAGACACTGGCAACCTCCTTTACTGGAGGGTCCACGGATCAAACCGTGATGACCTCTGAGGGACACTGTCTCTGTACGTGTCCACTAACCCTATTAAGCATCTCCACTTGTTTCTGACGAGAAGCCAGCTGTGCTGCTTTATTTATAATTTGGTGCTGAATGGCCAAATATAACAGGGAAAAAACCCAGGTACAGTGACAGCCAGTACTATGGATAAGCGTGGCCTGGCTGGGGTCAGGGGACAACAGGAGTAACATGGACCAATAAGTAACTTACGTTTCAAGGATAAGCTCACAAAATGGCACCTTAATAATAAAAATAATAATAATAACAATAATAATAATAACAACGAGGCACGCATTATAGCATTATATGCAAAAAAAGGCAAATACAAATGAAGGATTATAACGGCGCTTCTTATTTCTGTGGAAATACTGTAATCCAATCTTCCTGAGCCACAGTAATGGACTTATACTTATAATGCAGAAATAGAGTGTCAATGTTGCATTAAAAGGGCATAATTCAAATCTTGGGTCCGACGCGCAGGGCCAGGGTATTTATACAGATCAAGAAAAAATGCCCCAGAATTTGTGATAATGGGATACAGACACACGGCTCAGCTCACGTGGCAATAGAATGTTCAGCTGGTCCATGTTCACATGTGGTTACCAAAGATGGCAAAGGGACCGTTACTCTTCCCCTACAGTCTCTCTCTGTGACCTGGCAATGATAAACTAGTGCAAAAGGTCCTCTAACCATAAGCATTTAAAATCATCAATATTGGACCATAATCCATTCACAGAGGTAATGTATAAGGGAAAGTTTTGGCCTTGTTTTCAGAGTGCTCGGGATTAACTGGACCCCCAATGTCAAGAGTTATGCATGAGCTCCTCTTGACCCGATTCCCACTCTTCAAGACCAGAGTTGATCTCTGGAGGTTCCGTGTCCAAAATGACGTCTCGGCGCCTCCCAAACACCTGCTCCTGTAGCTCGATGAGGTCATTGCGGATGTCTGCCATCATTAACAGAAGGAAGTCAAAAGACCCTGGAGGACCCTGGAGAGAGAGATGGCATGGCAGGTGGAGAGTCAGCCCCTTATGGAGAAGAGCGTCAAAGCACTAAGAGGTTCTGCTTGCTCTTACCGCTGGCCCAGGCGGTCCAGGGGAACCCCTGTCTCCCTGTGTTCAGGACAGAGACACAATGGGAAAAACACATGTGGAATTCAGACGCCATGCTCTGAATCAGCTGGGAACCAGCCTCAAACATCTGGGCATGTGCAACTCACACATGCCATTTCAACTCAAGTAATCAACGAGGGAAAATCCAGTTACCTTCTGTCCATCTCTCCCTGGAGCACCAGGAGGCCCCTACAGGGACACAGAGAAGCGGTCAGACGACTGGCCACCTTGGTATCCATGTGAGGGCTCAGAATCAACAGTATTTGACACCTTTCAGTATGATTAAAAGGCTTGACTGGACCGAGAAACATAGATGAGAGAGTGTATCAATGTTATCTGTGAAGACAGAAGACGAGGACTCTGTGGGAGTCTCACCACTGGGCCCCTGCGGCCTCTCTTGATGTGATCCAGATTTGGCGTCGGTCCCAAGGGGCCCAAGCTCCCACGTGGCCCCTGAGGGCCAGGGGGGCCTCTGGCTCCTGGTTCCCCTTTCTCCCCAGGCTGACCCTGTACCCCTGAGACCCCAAGAGTGAGGTCAGAGCAACAGAGGCCTTTGTGTCTGAGGTTCACGCACTTGCAAAGGGAGCATACGCAAGCCGGACACACGCACCGTGGATGCCAGGGGGGCCGGGAGCTCCAGTGGGGCCGCGGAGGGCAGAGACATTGGGTTCTTTCTGTCTGCGGGGCAGTTTGTCAGCGCTGCCCTGGCCAGGTGGGAGTATCTTGAACAAACAGAAACACTGACACAGTTGATTCCTGCTCTCAGATGCCCTCTCTCTGAGCACCAGACATATGTGAGCTTCATACTCCTCATTCTTCAGTTATTTATTTAACAGTTGCTTTGATCCAGAGCAAAATACATTTTTGACAAAGCAGGGTTGGTCAGTTCCTGGAACAATTAGGGGTTAAGGGTCTCGTTCAGTGTCTCAACGGTGAAATCACTCTGCTAACCCGCTGAGTTACAAACTGCCCAAATAAAACCATGTTTTTTTTAGCATCCATATTCTCTTTTTGATCATAATTATAAAGGATTAAGACAGAAGGACCTGTATCCCTGTGTGAAAGACCAACGGCATATAAACTGTTTTCACAGCTCAGTTGTCACACACGCCCCCCTGTGGGAGTCATGTGTAAATGCAGAGTGCGGGTGGCCACACCTGCCCACTGGATGCGAAGTCGCCGAGCTTCACCCTGAGCTCGGCCAGGCTCTCCTTCATGCCGGCCACGTCCTGGCAGGTCAGCGAGCAGGAACCGCTCGTCATCAGCCTCTCGGACTTCCCCGGGGAGCTCACTGGGCGCCAAATCCACGCACACGCACACAGAACGGAAGCGTGAGACACACTCCTTTACGTGCAGAGGAAAAAAAAAAAAAAACAAAAAAAGACATACACAAATATAGCGTCCCGCACAAATAAGGAGCCAGGTAAGCAGGCAGGCTGCGGCGCGTGTGGGCGGCTGTGGGGCTCACAGGTGTGGCCAGGCATGCAGGAGCGCTGGTCGGGGCCCAGGGTGTACCCACTGCGGCAGCGGCACTGGAAGCTGCCTGGCGTGTTTTCACAGGCCTGCTCACACACGGTGCCGCCAGACTCCTCACACTCGTCCACGTCTGTGCCAGAGAGACAGACCGGGTCAGGTGACTTGGCTGACTTGGCTGCTGTATTAATAATGTCTGCACCACAGTGCCGGGATTTACTGGGGGGGTAACAAACAGAGTTGGGCCTAAAATGTTCAGGGATTTGAGGAATACATGAAAGGAACTATGCATTATTTGCAGTTTGCACAAGTCCAGGTGCATTGGAATGTCTCTTGCTGCATATCCCATGATGCACTCCTTTGAGACACACACACATACATTATATGGATAAAAGTATTGGGACACCTGGCCTTAACACTCACAGGAACACCCCATTCTAAGTCCATAGGCATCAATATTGAGTTAGCCCCCCCTTTTCTTCTGAGAACCCTTTCCACAAGATTTGGGAGTGTGTTGGTGGGAATTTTTTCCCATTAATCCAGAAGAGCCTGTGTGAGGTCAGACACTGGTGTTGGACATGAAGGTCTGGCTCGCAATCTCCGTTCTAGTTCATCCCAAAGATGTTCAGTGGGGTTGAGGTCAACTTCTTCCACACCAAACTCACCCAACTGTGTCTTTATGGACCTTGCTTTGTGCACTGGGGGACAGCCATGCTGGAACAGCAAAGGGCCTTCAACAAACTGCTCCCACAAAGTTGGAAACACTGAATTGTCCAAAATGTCTTGGTGTGCATATCATATGCAAGTCTTGGTGTGCAGCTCTTCTGGATGAATGAGCAAAAATTCCCTCAAACACACTCCCAAATCTTGTGAAAAGCCTTCCCAGAAGAGTGGCAGCTGTTATAGATGCAAAGGGGGGACCAGCTCCATATTGCTGCCTGTGGATTTAGAGTGAGACATCATAAATGTTCCTGTAGGTGTAATGGCCAGATCTCCCAGTACTTTTGTCTGCATAGTGTATATAAACAGCTGAGAGTGAAACCTGGGATCTAACCACAGGATCAGGCTATTTAGCCAGCACTCCTGAAGCATTCTGGGAGATTAAGAGCCTTGCTCAAGGAACCAGGGGAGGGGATATAACTACTGAGCCACACCTAACGCCACAAAGGCAGCATCCCCCACATCATAATTTTCCTGCATTCTCTCCTTCACTGCCTTGTTCAACGTAACAGGAAGTGACAGAATAACCAAAAGGCAGTTAAACTGACTGGTGATTGGATGTGTCCGGTATCCAGGGCAATGGCGAATCATTCATTTCCCCAGTACGTAATACATTGCTGTGTAGACAAAGGGCTAAGTGAGGGGCACTGGAGGAAGACTGACCAAGGCAGTACGGGTGCTGGTGGCGGCGGTGTCTCTCCCTGTCGAAGCGGAACCCTGGGTAGCAGGTGCAGATCACTCGTCCAAAGTTGTCTGTGCATTGCTGCTCACAGGGAGACCCTGCACACACATCCACACCTGGGGCGAATGCATGGTCAGACATCAGTCACCTGCGTGCAGTTCTTTAGAGACTGTCCAAACTGCAAAATTATTCTCTGATCGTCATCCACATCCTTTGGCTGCTTTACTGCCCTCTTGTGGTAATAGATGATATGACCACACTGGAATTCAGTATGTTTTTTTTTTTTGCTCTATAGATTTACAATATACTGCTTTTCCTAAAAGCTGAGGTGCACATGGCTTCATCCACTGAGATCACATGCTTCTGTGTCTACCCTGGGCGATAAGCTCACTGCTTTGATAAATATGGTGCATTTCACATCTGCTGTATTTGTGTACCTACTTTTGGGTATGCACTGGCCCATCACAAACCTGAACCCTTCACAGCATTTCCTCCTGAAAAAAAGAGACAGGTTGTCGATCAGCATTCAGCACTGGCCAAGCAAACCACTCAGGCATGAAGCTTGAGCAGACTATTAAAAGTCAACCAAGAAATCCACATTAGTCATGGGATTTGGGAAAAAAAATGTTCTGAAGGCATTCACTGAATAAACTAATAATGTTTGTATAAGTTTTCCACGTGCTTCAGTAACAAAAACCATGGTTCTTTTTCTGGCTGCCTCGAAGGCGAGACCAGTTCTTCTGCTGCTGTGGTTTACGGTGTAATGTAGATTAAAGCTGCTTCACAATCAACCATCCATCTCCCTCCCTCTCTCTCTTTCTCCATACAGCATGGCTCAAATAAGGAACAGGTGTGTAAGGACCCCAGCAAGACCAGAGTGTTTCACATACACAATCGATTCTTCTTAATGATATAAGAGCAAGTACACTCCATGAGCCACGGGGTTAGGGTTTAACAGTGACTTCTGACCTCTGAGCTGAGAACGGCATGTAACTATGTTGATAACCTACCAGTCCTCTATTGAAGCAGGGCAAGACAAGCAAGTGCTGTTATTCATTTATTTGTCTGTTCCCCTACATCATTGCTCTGGAAGTGATACAGTGATGAATTATGTTGTTGGCCCAATTCCTGTCATTTGTTTTCACACGACAAGTTTCTTCAAACCAGGCTTCGTTTTTGTCGCTATAGACTAGGTTGTGTTATTACAGCCAGATGGGTCTTTGGCACTTCCCTCACCAGCACAGCATTCTCTCTAGACCCAGGTGACTGTCCTCTGTCTCCTTGCCACAGCAACCTGCCAGGGGTAAAGTGGAGTAGCAGGTGTGG
>JABFEB020000020.1:33380-50598 GCA_019775895.2 Stomatorhinus ivindoensis | reverse complement strand
CGGAGTGCTCCTGACATTAAATAATGCCCCAGGCTAGCTAAAGCCCCCAGTTACCCTCAGCCCTGCAGCCGGAGTGCCCCCGACATTAAATAATGCCCTTAGCTATACATTATTAAATTGAATCTTGTGCATCTGGTTCCCATTGCCTTTGCCACAGCATGACCAATGACATCAAAGGCCCTCCACTTTGTTTTTTTGGGGATTTGTTTCCTGTATATTTCCCCCCCTTTTTTGTTCCCGGTTTATCAGTTCAATTCAATCGCAGTGAGAACTGCGTAACCAGTTCTGCTTTTGGGCTCATTAGCTCAAATCAGAGCTCTGTTGTTTCCCAATGGGTCAAATACCTGGCATGTCATCATGCTCTGGAAGCCGCCCCTACCCCCAACAGCTCTCTGCAGATTGCCCACCTCTGGAACTCCCCACTGAGCATGTGCAGAAGAAGAACCAATTTAGAGGCTGTAATCCCACCTGTTTTCACTAGGCAAACTTGGTACACCAGCATAAAACTACATGATGTGATCACCCCAATTTGGAATAAACTCGGGATGTATTATTTTTCACTTGCTTTAAATTGTTTCCGTATCTGTACCATATGGAATTGCAAAGCAACATATTCTTTTGCATGGCATCATATCGCGTCGACTCGCATTTTGCTGAATCAAATTGTGTCGAATTGCACTGCATCACAATAGGGATGAATGGCATCATTTCGCAATAGTAGCAGCTTCACGTATCTTTAACGTATCTGATCGTTGGCAAAGCGTCAGTTGTGTATCGCTTCGCCACAGAGATACGCATTCCTAGTTCTCACCGTCTCTGTAGCTTCAACCCAGTTGCCTTTCACTGGCCACCTCGTGTGCTTCAGCATTATCAAGCTGTTCCATTTTCCGCCCTCTTCTCCAATCCCACTCCGAGACTCGTACCAGGTCCCCCACCCTCGGGAGCGAGGGGGAGGAAGCAGATACCAATGTGAATGCCAGAGTCTCGAAACAGCCTGTGTCTGCCCCGTGAATGGGAGGTGTGCCTGTTGGTGTAAACCCCCCCCCCACCAGAGGCTGAACAAGCTCCTTGCTACTCTCTCTAGCCGCCATGTCCCTGTGAGAGACAGTTCGCGGGAAATGCTCGGGTGACAATTCCATCTGTGCAAACGGCTCGAATAATGCCTCACTGTAAAAGACCGAACAAGCAAACAATTAGATAAACAAGCCGACCCCCCCACCGGCAGCCGACCCCCCCACCGGCAGCCTGTAAGCCTCGTCACTGATATTAGCGGGCAGCAGGTGCACCGGCAGATGGTCTAATGTTACGCCGCGGCAGGCGAAAGCAGCGGTCGGCACACTGGAGAAAGGCAAGCGTTTCACAGCCGTAATACATCGCCGTGTGGCTCGCCTCACCGCCTCCGAGCAGCGACTCCCCGGCATGAACCTGAAGATACACAGAGACCTCAAACACGGCACCGAGCCACTATAAACATCACACTTGGTAACTAAAAAGAATGTCACCTGACATACAGCTTTACTATACCTAGCACCAAAAAATTCCAGGCCAAACTCTGGCCTGTGGCTAGAACACACAGTAAGTAATATAATCTGGAACACACAGCGAACAATATAAATATTACCTAACGTTCTGCCCAGTTTGCAGTCAATACACAGATCCGACTTTGGATTAATTCACGTCAGGGATAGATATGTAATTTGCGTGATAGATGACAAATTCTGCACCCCCTCCAGCAAGAACACACACACGCATGCACACAGACACACACACACACACACATACGCATGCACACAGACACACACGCGCACGCATGCACACAGACACACACAGACACACACACACATATGCATGCACACAGACACACAGACACGCACGCACACAGACACACACACACATACGCATGCACATAGACACACAGACACAGACACACAGACACGCAGACACACACGCACACAGACAAGTTTATAAACAAAAAAAATACAATTCTTCAAGCTTCTCCAAGAACAAAGCATCGTGTGACAGCCACCAACTGGGAATCCATGAGGACAAGAATCCAGGGTATGGGGGAGGGGAAGAACCATTTTAAGATTTCGGAAAATCTTAGAGTCTTGGAAATGATGCTGAAAAACATTTTCTGAGGAACATTTCTGCCGTCTCAGGGGGAGAGCAAGATTTGCAACTCCGCTCCAGCCAAGCTGCACACTAGAACCCGCATGTTTTGGTTTGGAAATTCAGGGCTGCCTAGCTCAAGGGGGGGGGGGCTCTCACCATTTCTGGAATACTTCCTCCTCCTCTGGGGTGCCCCGGTGTCACTGTACTACAAAAAACTGACAGTCCAAAAAACACAAGCTTTCCCATCTCTACCAAAAATGAATCGGGGCTAAGGAAGAGTAAAGGACCAAGGAGATATTTCAACACTGGACTCATCAGCCTTGCATCACAACGTCCCTTGGGGCATATACTTGGGAGGGGTGGGATGTGACACCAGAGGAATTGCTGCACTCATAGTAACTAAACAGGTGAGGCTGGGGCATTTACTGGAGTGACATGGAATCCCATTGTGGGGTTTCAGCCTGCACACTATTGAACAGCAGCTGCTAGGAGGTCAAGCGTGGTGATAAACCCCAGAAGATGTTTCAGGTTTTCTATAAAATAACCTTCTATGGCCATGCTTATTATTCTTGGAGTAACCACATGTGGTAAGACAAAAAACACAACAGTGACTCAAGACACAATTCAAGATACTGGAGGAATCACATATCTGCGGGCCAAACCACAAAAACACTCATCTCTGGATTTGCCAGCTAATCTCACCAAACCACTGTATGATTTTTGTATTAATTTACTGCCTGGCTTCTGATGTGGCATGGCACAGGCCAAGCCGCTCTCTTGCGCATTTCTCAATATTCCTGCCCTTGAGTAAAGAGCTGTGGGGATGGTTTCAAGAAACCACAAGTGAACCCGAGCAACGACGATCGTGAGGATCGTGTGAGTGTTGCTGCAGCAAATGCCTTTTACAAACACAGCTGAAAACAGTTACCATCGCGGGTCCCCGGGTCGGATTCTCTCGTCTTATCCTCGAACGCTTTTCCCTACCATTCACAGTGAGGAGAGGCTCATCTGAGGTGAGGGCTGTTCGACCCACACAAAGCAGGGGAGCCAGACGGAAAATATCGGGCTGTTTTTCTTGGAACGGCACACAGGCACCATGGGCTCAGCAGGAAATGAGGATGGCGAGGACAGCTGCCCCCCCCCCAAATGAACTACCAGTAAGAGGAAGGAAACCCACAATCCATGTCATAGGGCTTCACTTGTCACCTCCCCAGCTGCTGTACCATGACCCCTAGGTCAGGGCTTGAGGGAGAGGACACCATGGAGCACTCAGATTATCAAACAGCCAAAGTACCCACGGTGACAAAGCATTCACGGTCACTGTCATCACTTTAAACTGCATTCATTGTTTGCATACTAGCATGAACGTCCCCCACAAAAGGGTGCAACAGGCATGAGAGAGCCTGTGTGATTCAATTGCAGAAATCACATGTGGAGGTATGTGACAAAATCAATTAAAATACATTCAAATTAGTTTGACCCAGAACTTAACAACCAATGACAATGAACCAAGATGGCGTCTTACCGAAAACAGGTGAGGGACTGGCCATTCGGTCCATGACATGGATACTCCACAGTCACTATTTTGTTCTCTGGACACTCGTCCCTTTGTGGCAAATGAAAGAAAAGGTAAATCAATTGAATACAAAGTACTGTGCAAAAGTCTTAGACAGTGTAAAACTGTGATATTATGTCTGTAAATGTGAGTCAGCTTATCGGATTCAAAACTTCTCCTAAAGTCACTGTAGTATTTGCAGCAACCAGCCAACACACCCATGTATTATTTGACTCGACCCCCCACCCCCACCTTGTTTGGCTAATCAAGTTATTTAACTAATTAAGTTCATTAATAATTGAGATGAGGTGCCTCTGGGGGAGCTTTGGGAACCGAAAGGGTGGCGATCCAGTCATCCAGTAAGAAATCGGTTAGTTGTTGGGGAATAAAAGATATTTTTCTTCGTATTTCATTGTGTTTTATCTATGTTGCCTAGTAAATTGCTCAGTTCTACACAACCCCAATCTCAAATAATCTCAAAAGAAAGAACCCACTTTGAAGTCAGTGTAACAAAAAGGTGTGTATTACATAATAAGTTCTTTAGCCCTTTCCATTTTCATTCAATTAGGAGGACACAAGGCTTACAGGTGGAGGTGGCAGGTGTTACAGTCAGGGTGAAGCTCCCATGACATCATCACAGCAACTTGGGCTATTGCCATGTCAGTTTTCTCTGCTATTTTTAAATGCATAACCTCACAATCTCTTTAAATATAATTATTAAAGTTTGGGTTTAAGCATTTTACATAAAAATACCACAACAGTTATATACCAATTAAAGATAAATATTGAATGGTTGCACATTTATAATCATAGATAGATATCTATGCACCAGAATTGGAGCACATCACCTATGTGGCCGGCCCGGATGCAGGGCTCCTTCCCCAATAATAATATTGTTTTATATATGAGCATATATGTTTCGTGACTACTGTGATGTCCCAGCATATATCGATGCAATGAATTGAATTTTTACATCATGTTACACTTACTCATTGTAGAAACATTTAAAAAGAAGTTGCATTCGAAGTTGTATTTCGAATTTGAATACTTTTTAAAAGTCTCGTATGGTTGTAAGTGTTTTCCAGTGTACCGACTGCATCACTTCACTCCACTGGCCCCCGGCAGGTGTAACCGCGAACCATGGCTATAAAGAACCTATTACTGTCATTTTTAACAATGTCGCCAGTTGTTTATGTATATGCTCCTTTTTCAATGGTCTGCCAAAAAGCATTTTTTTCTAATATTGATATTAATATTCAGTTTTTGGTTTCACTCCGTCCGAAAGAAGGACTGTAAATTAAAACATCTCGGAGTACCGCAAGGTGCAAAAAAACAACGTGACGGATGGATTAATCGAAAACAAGATAATGCGATATTTACCTTCCAAACTGGAATTGGCATGAGACGGTGGAGCAAAGAAACCTATAACCACAGAGCAGGAACGAAGGAAAGCACAGCGGACAGGAGCGGACAGACTGCCCGTGTAGGGTGACCGCTCCGGAGCCGCACACTTACAAACACGTATAACGCGGCGCTTTCCCTATCACTGAGATACAGCCGTGGGTAACGTGCAGCGAGAGCATCCATTTCAAGATTTAAAAACAGGTGGAAAGCGAATTAAAGTCTTGGATGCTCGTTTTAAATTTATAAACCTTCTCTCGATAGCCTAGATATTATACATTTGGCCACGAATTACACCTAATGCCGGCATTTGTGGCGAAAAATGTATAATGTTGTTAAATAGGCTACTAGACTATATATAATATGCCTATATTCGTACAATTAAACGTGTAAATAAAATCTAAGTTGTATCTTTTCCACTTCGAAGGGACATGAGGCGGTAAATACATTCTTCTTAAATTCATCATGTTGAGCCTCTCTTAATTAGAGGTTTTCCCCCAAATAATAAAAATATTCGCACAAAACATGGAGTAATTCGTAATTCACCAAAACCACGCTGGGAATTTAAACTTACCTCTCACGCTCCATTTTATCCCAGATTCTGATAGCAGCCACATTAAAACAGCTCGGCATCAAAATCACGTAGATTATAGAAAACTGTAAAATCTTTACATTACACATTTTGACTATTATGTTTTTATTATACTGCATCCCTGGTGTAACTTTCCCCTTTTATACCCATAAATTGACTGTTTGAAGTCATCGTGACACTAAACTAGAACACACGCAGCTCGGGCGCTCCATTTTGCTTTTAAACCTACAATAAAAAGACTATGAGTGCCGTTATCTGTGTCTATAATCGTCCTTTATCTAATAGTTATGGGATCGTATATATACTTGTGCATATCTAGAAGCTCTCACTAGTGCTTAGAGCGGTTTCGTTCACTAATCCTCAGGTCTTCCTTGTCAGTATGTAGCACTTGCGTACAGAAAAAAAGAGCCTGAGTGTAAAATATCCCCGCATCCTCTGCTCGGGCTGAAATCGGAAAGCAGCCTTGAAACACCCAACCCTGCTTATCTTTCCTCCACCACTACTGCTTCGAGTGAAACTTTAAGATCTGTCCAGCTTAATATTCCAAGAAATGTGGTTTCACTTTTTTTTACAGAAGTCAATTTAATGGATTTTTCTCTCTCTCTCCACCCACATATTACTCAACTTTAAAAAGTGATTAAGAAATGAAGCGATAAAGCAAAAAAGAACATAATACCGTTAAAACCACTAAGTAAGCTAATCTTTTTGGAAAAAACTTTCCCCCAACATTTTCTTTAAAATCAACTGTTACAACAGAGGGAAACGATTTTCCAATGCAGAACTTAACGACTTCTGTTAAATTACTATTACCTGTCATCAATAACACATGTCGTCGGTGGAAAAGGTATCGTAAAGATCGTAAAAGCAAGATCGAGTTATAAAACTCAAATTGCGTATACATTCAGCCGGCGCCATTCACCTGCATTATGGAGGAAACACAAATGAAATGTACTAAAGTTGGCTATGTACAAATAAAATAAATATCTCACGTGATTAGGCTCAAAAGTATCTGGCAATCATAACACTACAACTGGCACATTATTCCTGTCACCCCACCACCAAAACGCGATTGCCAGTTTCATGCATTAAAAATGTATCGTAGTCAGTATAAAAACAAGTTCGTTTGAAAATGTAAATGTTGCTGGTACTAGAGTAATAAATAGTAAATGTAATTCTTTACGATTGATTCGTTTATTTATTGATTCGCGAGCTACATATGGGGAATAAATGGCCGCTGCGGAGTTACTGCGAGTTAATGATCAGTATATGAGTGTGGGTTAAGGGTTACGCGGCGTTTTGACTGCTACTACACCGCCGACGCATGTTTTTAATCTCCCCTTCCCCCAACACATAGAAAAATCTAGTAATTTTCTCCTTTGTTTCATACCACAGTAAGAATATATTTCATGGATCTGCGGGAAGAACTGATTGTTAGAATATCGATGTCTCACGACCACGCCACACAGTGCTGTACTTGCTACCCACAAAACAAATCCCTTCTCTAAACGTCACTTTTTATACGAGTTATTTCAGAAACTTATTCCCAAAGACTTTACCCTGCAGGGTTGTAATAATTAAATGTTCGTTCCTTCTCTTTGAACAATATGCCCCATCACTTAAATCGCTTTTGTGTTTAACGCTCAACCATATAACCCCTCCGCTGTACCTAGACTATGTCCTCCCATGGGATCCATAAATAAAAAAAGACCAAGACTGTAGAACAAGAGCAGCACATTTTTGGATTTTCTGAGAAAAGTCCTCCTTGTCATAGATGCTTTGACGAATCGTGACACTGATAGAAAACACTGAAACTTTGACCTCTGTGAGCATTCTGGGGAATGCAAATACTATGAAAGTACTTTTAATTAAACTTTCCAAATTAAAAATTATGCCATGATGTTTAAGTGGATAAGGATGAGATAGTAGTGGAATATATTACACACCAGATCGATCCATATCTACTACAATACCAGGGCTGTCAACTTCGGTCAGCTGACTGGCGTGAGATTTTCAGTTTGAGACAAGTCTGCACACACATTTAAATGTGTGTAACAGTTTTGTTACCTTGTAAATAGTCTGTTGGGTTTGCAGAGTACCCCAAGGCTTTTGATGTAACTAATTTTATGTTTATAATGGAATAAAATACATTTGCCGTAAGAGTCTGAAAGCGTGAGTGTTACGCCAGATGGCAGCTCTACAACATTAATTGGGTTCATTTTGCTTAAACTGTAGAAGCAGTCCAAAGTTGAGAACCAAAGACAAGTGTGACACAAAAATGTTTACTAAATTCAGAGCACAAAAGCTGTGAAATTGAATTATCTTTGTAATACTGTACTTTGTAATACAAGAATATTTGATGGCACCTCACATTTTCCATTTTTATTTGCAATGATTCCGCTAAGGTTAGCTGTTCCCTCCTAAAGTGGTTTATGACTGTTAGCGTGCTATGCTATGGTTTAGCTTATAGGTTCCAGTTGTGGCCAGAGGCTTTTGTGAAACTAATGGTGATTTACTGCCATTTATCACGGGTTTGAGGCCCGAGTCTGATGGAGAGCTGTAGGCCATTGCCGGCCAGAGTACCGTCAACTGGACAGGCCGTAGAATCAGATCTAGGGGATGTCCTCGAGCTAAAGCTAAGCTAACAGTCTCAGTGAGCTGACTTCTCAGCTCATAGGGTTAATGCTAACCCCTCATCACTACTGGCCTTGTCTCAATCATGTATCTATTAATTAGATGCTAGAATCCTCCTCAGACGAGATTTCCCCAGCTTCTGCCATGAGACTCTGGCTGACTGGGAGACATTAAGGGTTTATGTGAAACTAGAAAACAAACCCCACCCCCCATATGTGCGTTGGAGCCCTCAGAAAATCCGTCTCCACAGATGCATGATCTGCAGAAAGCATCAAGACGCACGACTGGCAAGGGATGTAAACGTATGAAGCCTGACCTAGAGTCACAGAAGAAATATCACCAATATCAATTCACACATTTAATCTGTAATCTATATCTTTGTTGTGGTATAGCTGTATATACTGTATGTTTTATAGATATCAGGTCAAGTATAGCTTCACTGTCACACCAACTATTTTAAGTACGCTGCATACACTGCATATGATGATGCAAAATAATTTTTCCTGGGCCATAGTGTCACACACACGCACACACGCACACACAATCTAGTGGCATCAAAATGGAGCTGGTTCCCCCTTTGCAGCTATAACAGCTGCCACACTTCTGGGAACCCTTTCCACAAGATTTGAGAGTCTGTCTGTTGGAATTTTTGCCCTTTCGTCCAGAAGAGCCTTTGTGAGGTCAAGCACTGATTTTGGACGTGAAGGCCTGGCTCACAATCTCTGTTCTATTTCATCCCAAAGATATTCAGTGGGTTTGAGGTCAGAGGTTAGTGCAGGCCAGTCAAGTTCTACCACACCAAACTCACCCAACTGTGTCTTTATGGACTTTGCTTTGTGCACTGGGGCACAGTCATGCTGGAACAGCAAAGGGCCTTCAACAAACTGCTCCCACAAAGCTGGAATCACTGAATTGTCCAAAATGTCTTGGTGTGCTGAAGCATTAAGAGTTCCTTGACTGGAACTAAGGGTCCAAGCCTAACCCCTGAAATCAGCCGCATACCATTATCCCTCCTCAACCAAACTTCACAGTTGGCACAATGCAATCAGGTAGGTAACGTTCTCTTGGCATCTGCCAAACCCAAACTCACCCATCAGACTATCAGACAGAGAAGCGCGATTCCTCACTCCACAGAACACATTTCCACTGCTCCAGAGTCCAGTGGCAGTGTGCTTTACACCACTTTGGCGCTTGGCATTGAGCTTGGTTATGTGAGGCTGGCATGCAGATGCTCAGCCATGGACGCCGTTTACATGAAGCTCCTGGCTCACAGTTTCTGTGCTGGGGTTAGTGCCAGAGGAAACTCTGCAGTTACCGAGTCAACAAAGCACTGGTGACTTTTACGCATTATGCGCCTCAGCACTTAGCAGCCCTGCTCTGTTACTTTACACGGTCTGCCGTTTTACAGCTGAGATTCTGTTGTTCCTAAATGCTTCCACTTTGCAATAATACCACTTACAATTTACCATAGAACATCTAACAGGGAAGAAATTTCACCAGCTGACTTATTGCATAGTGCATAGATAGACAGGACAAAAACAGAGAGGTAAAAACATTAAAAACACTGATGTTCAATATAGAAGTAAACAGTGATGCAGTGTTTAGAATGGACAATAAAGGAAGCAGAAGAATACATAAGTAATATGTTGGAATGAATTATAAATGAACAAAAATCATGCATAAATAATAAAGTATAAGAAGTGACAGAGTGCTGGTAAATGACAGAGTTACTATAAAGCTCAAATCTGGGAAGGGGGACAGCGATGGGGGGCATGCATGTGCAAAGTGTGTCATTGATCAGAACAGATTGAAAATAGGATGGTTAAAAATAACACGAGTGGTAATCGCAGTGGGGGTAATGAAGCAAAAGTGACCACCTAATGACATAGATAATGTGACTACCTAATGACACAGATAATGGATTCAGCTGTGTGTGGCAGTGTTTACACACCTACTGCAGCAACGGGGGTTCATGGGTAGGAGATGGACCTGGAATTTGCAGCACAGATTGGCTGCCCTGTGTGGGGTTCCTGTTGATCTGCTGTTCCAGCGGTAAGCCGACAGAGCGATAACCATTACCCACCATGCTCCTAGGTCTTGTTTATGCTGGTTGCCATGGACACCAGCTGCCTGGCTGCACTCTCAATAGCTTCTTTCTAAATCAGAGCAGCGTAGTGGAGTGTGCAGAGAGCGTCGTTTCTCTGGTCACCTGAGACGGGAAAAGACACACTAATAAGGTACGGAGAAGACTTTACACACATCTTATATTCATTTACTAACTTTGAACTTAATGCGCACCTGTTGGTATTTTCAGAATTGTTCACTAATTGTTCATTGTTCAGGATTGTTCATTGTACCCTGAAACCAAGGGGTCCTTTGGTGCGAATCGTGCTTCAGAAAGGCTCTGCTCTTATGCACCTAGCAGGTCTCTGTTCTCAGGCAGAACCTTTCACTTTGTTACTGTTACCACAACCATTCCAAAGATACATGCCAGTGGAGTTAATTTTGCCATGGTTGTTGCAGCCACAGCAAGCACCAAGTGGTACTCCTCATAGCCTCTCCTACACGGACTCCTCCTCTGACATATCACTGTTTCCCTTGCTTGATATCACAGCATTTAATTTCGGAGGGTCTTAGACACCGTTTGATAAGACGGCATATCAAGTGGTGGGATTAATTTCAGCCTGCTTAGCGTTCGATGGAACAACTGAGTGAAAATTTATCTTTTCCTGGGTGTGGTGTGACAGTCCTCATAGCAGTGAGAGAAACATTTTGAGCAGGCATGGAGCAAGCCGTGCCTCTCTGGAACATTCTGCAGACCAGTGTGGGAGTGAGGGTGTCCCTATGACGAGTGGGCGTCTTTGTTCCAGGCTGGCTGGCACACATACCCCCCCACAGTACCAAGAGCACCGTCATCTCGGCCCAGACATGGCCCAGCTGCCCTCACATGGGGAGCACAGTGGAAATGGCTGGACAAGTGAGCTGGGAAAGCCCCTGGGGGGGTACGACCAGTTTGGGAGGGCCCCCAGTCTGCTGTCCCCAACCCACCCAGATGTGTGGGGGATGAGCTCGCACGTCAAAGCTCAGGTGAGACAAGAGCACCAGGGCAGGAAATAGAGAGCAGAAAACACAGTGTACTTAGCTTGGTGAAAGAGATAGAATGGAAACTCAACCAAATATAACAGGCTGGTTATCTTTGGTGCACCTTAACCTGCTCATAGTGCTAACTGGTGGTCATGTTTTGTCAGTCCTCAGGATGGAGCATAAATGGAGCTCATTCAGGGTCTGGGATCTTCTCCACCCGCAGCAGCAGGTCAGTGGTCCATCAGCCATTGCTCAATCTACTCAGGTAACTTTTGCTCACATAGGTCAGTACACTCAGCGAGCGTCAACATCAGGAAATTAACTAGCGATCACTCTACCTCAGGTCAGTAGTCCGGTTGAGAGAGTTACATGACCCCCATCGCCAAACGAGTAGGTCATGCACTAAGATCCTGACTTCAAGTTGTTTTGTCCTGAATATATACAGTAAATTTAGCGTATCATCAATTTGATGTGTTTTAGCTGTCCATACAGGGAGTGTGTGGCAAGTCCTGACGTCTCCACAGGCCTGAAATGCTGGCAGTCCCTGTCCTGCCTGGCACCGGAAGGCGCCGCGCGGACCCTATGCCCCTCTCCAAGGGCAGACCTGTGGTCCTCGCTGGATAAGAGTGGGACTCGGAGGGAGATGCCGGGGCAGAGGCTGTGTGGGACTCACGGGCATCTAGACAACCAAATGGGGCTGCTAGGGTCCAGGGAAGTGCAACACTGCCAGACCAGCATACAGCTGCTGGAACTCAGGCACAAGGTGACTGGCATCGCCTCCCTCAGCCTGTGCTTGATTCATGGGAGTTTTACATACACAAAAATGTCCTGAGAGCAGAAAGAAAAATCATTGGTTCAGAGAGATAACCAATCACATTATAGAGGCGGTGGAGGCGGGATCAACCAATCAGATGTCTTATTCCCACTTCTTCTACAATCTGACTGGTTATCTCTCAGAACCAATCATTTTTCCTTCTGCCCTCAGAACATTTTTGTGTAAGTATATCTCCCACAAACCTATGCTTGAGGATTCATCACACAGCAGCCATGCACTTTTACTGTTTACATCTCTACAAACATAGCACCAACTTGTGGAGCTGTGAAAGCATGTAGACATCCATCCATCTTCCACAACACTTACATGGTGCAGGGTCACAGAACCGGAAGTCAATGTCAGGCAATGCAGCAAACTACCTGGATGTGATTCCAGTCCAAAACAGGCACAGACTCACATTCTGTGAGAACCCAGAGATACCAGTTCCCAAATACTGCATGTCAGCGGGAGATTGCATTAGGAAATCTATGCAAAAACGGCAGAAACACGGAAACTACACACACACACTGGCATGCTAGCATGAGGCTAACATGCTAATTACCAAGCTAGCATGTCACCCATAGCACACTGACATTCATCTGCCCCTGTCACAGAAGCTGGCGGAGGCGCTGAGTGCCCTGGAGCACGAGAAGGACACGGCAAAGCCGCGTCACGCTGAGGACAGCCCTCGACATAAGGATCTTCAGGAAAAGTGAGTTTGCCATCATTCTTGCATATAATCTGGGCTGAATTGACACAGCCGACATCATGCGACTGAATATAAAGTCTGAACGGCGTAATCCGACTTTTAAGGGCATGTGATTTTAGTTTCACTAGCCACATAAATATTCATATATTTCCACAGCTTGTTCCGATAAATGTCGTCACATATGTCATGTGTGTTGTATTAACCAGAAGTTTATCTCTGTCTCTTTCTGTCTTTGGACGGGTCATGCACTGAAGGGTCCACCAACTGGAGCTAGATATGATGAAGATGAGGTTGACTCTGGAGAGGGAGAAGACTGTCCTCCTCAGCCGATCTGTGCCCACAATGCAGGAAGACACCTACGTATGAGTGACAAATCATCAGATTAACTGTACATTATCCTTTCAAGTCAGGTTTATGCCCTGATAGGACTGGGTCAGTGTTTAGGAACAACAAGAACTTCATCATGTTTCTTCTAGCATTTATCGGATATTAAACCTTCAGTGTTTTCTGCTGGCAATGTGCTCACAAATTACTCCAACATACAGGAAGTATAAGGCAGGAAAGGGATACAAAAAGAGGAAAAGGTGTTAATGAATGAATGAAAGTTGCACTCATATAGCACTTTTCAAGACTCCCAAAGCGCTTTACAGAACCAATAGGGAGCCACTTAAACCACCACCACTGTGATGCAATGGCAGCCATTCTGAACCAGTACGCTCACCACACAGCAGCTAAGGTGGTGAAGGGGCAGGAGACAATTCACCAGTTAGATATACGGGGTGATTAGAAGGCCAGATCTGATAGGGCCACAATGGGCAATTTTAGGCAGAACATCAGGGTACCACTCTTACTCTTTAGAAAGATGACCAGGGATCTTTTACGTCTCATCCAAAGGACGGCACTATTTTTACAGCACAGTGTCCCCATCACTGCTTTGGGGCACTGGGATCCACACAGACCACAGGATGGTCTAACCTGTTGGCCACACCGACACCCCGTCCAGCATGTACAGTAGCCATAACCGTACTGCACCTTAGTGAAACCAAACTGTGTCCGGTTTCATCCACAGGGAAAGCAGCAGGCCGAGAAAGAGCTGAAGGAGGCGAGATCGGCCCTGAGAAAGATTCAGGGGAGAGTGGCGGCTTTGGAGGAAGAACGGGAGACAGCCTTCCGGCAGGTTCGCCTGTCTGAGGAGGTCAGTGTCTCACTGCGATCTGAACAAACCAGAACATGGTTTCCTGTTGCAGTTCTCCCCTAAGTACCGGGTTTGTACCCCCCCCCCCCCCCCTTGCAGTTCCAGAGCAGTGAAGGGGCAGTGGAGTGTGGCCAAAAACACAAGATGAAGTGTGGCTTGGACAAATCACCTCACCGACAGTAAAATGAACGTTGAATTATTACAAGCATCACGGGAGGTTAAGAACAACATTTGTCATCCTGAATAGTACACATACAGTATAATCAAATAGACACTGTGGGATTAAGCGCTGTCTATACAGCCTGCAAATGGTTTTACAGTAAGGACATCTTTATTAGTGTCGATGGGGAAACCAGATTCCTGAATGACCTTGGCCACAAAGCTAGACTCCCGACTAACCAAATTGGAATATTAGATATGTGAAAATAATTCAAGGCATTTAAGGCCAGTGTTGTGAAATTTTCCTCCTAATTTTCTATCAGAAAACACCCAAAATCTCCTTGGAGAAATCAGCAGACGGTTAGCACCTTGTAATTTTGAAGAAAAACACTCAGTTGAGCTGTAACTGGGACAGGAGTTTGCATAAACATTCCAGAAAGACATGCGTCATGTCACCGTCTCTCCCAGCGTCATATTCTTCACGCCGTGCTCGCACAGCTTTGCCGGTGAGAGCACAAGATGTTTAACAGTGTGGGGTCAAACAATGCAGGCCAAGGTATTTGCGGCCAGCTGAAGTGATGTTTCTGTTTGGAAGATACAGCGGCAAAAGTCATTCTAATGAGATCCCCTTAAAAACTAGAAATCGAACTTGGGGAGTAATTTTAACAGAGCCACCAATATGCATAGTAACGGCAGGTCCATACCCAGAAATAAATTTTGTGGGGGGTCCAGCAATCCTCAGTATATTTTGCCAACCAGATGAGGGTTCCATCTCCATCATTGGGGGGGCGGGGGGGTCACCATTCCTGGAAAGCAAATTTCGAGGGTGATTCAGATTCATATTTTTATTACCTGACTACATGCCTGAGTTACATAGATTCATTACTGCTGAGCACAAACCCATTTCCTTAACCAACGACCTGAGAAGACAAACCAGATCTGAATGAATTACATGATCTACATTTACAGCCTGCTTGATGCAGGTTATCTGAGCAAAACCACATGCATGCTGTCCCACGCAGAGCCGACTGGCAGCTCTGACTGAGATGGAGGGCTTGGACCGAAGGCTAAGCGATTCAGACCAGGCGCAGAACAAGCTCCAGGACCAGCTCAGTGAGGCCCGTAGTCAGCTGGCCCAGGCCGGCCTGGTGAGTGGAGGCCTCAGGGAGCCATAACCTTTGACCTTCAGCTCTCGCTGCACACTACACCACATTCTCTGCTGTTTTAACTCCCTCCACCAGGAGAGAGACCTGCTGTCATCCAAGGTGGTCAGGCTGGAGGACACTGTGGAGGACCATAAGGTCAAGCTATCAGAGGCCTTGGCTGACAAGGATCGCCTCCTGCAGGTCCATTATTAATTTGCATCATTTAATCCTGGGCCCCTTGACAAAACATTACTTTGGAACCCAACCCCAAGACTACTGGCATGCTCCAAGGCTCCTGTCCACATCTGGGCCCCTCGAAGATTCAGGGCTTCTTCCCCACAGCACTGCTGGCTGGAACCAGCCTAAACTACTGTAATATTTATTACATGTCCTTAACTTACTTAACATAGAAATTTGAAGTGCATTGCAGTACAGTTGTATTTAATAGCCCAGGGTGTAGGAACAAGGAATGGGGGATGGTTACCCCCCAGTATTTATTTTGGCTTCATTCGTCCCACCCAAAAAATAGACCTTTACATTCGAGATATTAAGTTGTGTCCCACCCCCATTGTCAAACTCCTATGGCCTAGTTTGTAGACATTTATGCAGTAAGATGTGTTTGTGAAGCAATTTTAGGATGCAGGAATTATTCAAAGGCACAACAGCAAAGCCCAGTCCATGAGATGGACGTGCACTAATGCTGCTGCACAGAGTGCACTTTCATGCGACACAACGCTGCTACGTTAATGCAGGAGAAAGCTGAACTCCACTGGCGGGCGCAGAGCCTGGAGCTGCAGCTGGTCAGTGCCCAGAAGAGCAGGGAAGGCTTCAGTGACCAGCTTGGTGAGCTCCACAGGGAGCTAGAGGACGCAAGGGCCCAGGCCGAGCGCAAGGAGGAGGAGGCGGCGCAGATGCAGGAGGAGCTGAGGAGGGAGGAGCAGGTGGGCCAAGAGTGCCCACAGCCAGCAGCTCCAGCTGACGTGGCACAAACAGGATGCCATCATGCCTACCCCAACCGTGGGGGCATCATGTTAAAGTTAATCGCATAGAAGAACCAGATTATACCTAGAAAATCCATATGTAACTGCGAGTTAAATATTCATTAAGTCAACAGTTCTTTACTACTCCAGTCTTGGGACCCTTAGTCATTAAGTCATGGCCCACATTTTTTATGTAATTTATTTAACAAAAAATAGTAAGTGGAACATTAACAGTAGCAGTAGCTACTGTTAATGTGTAACAGTAGCATGGTAACAGTAGCACGGTAACAGTGCGGTAACAGTAGCGCGGTAACAGTAGCACGGTAACAGTGCGGTAACAGTAGCATGGTAACAGTGCAGTAACAGTAACATGGTAACAGTGCAGTAACAGTAGCACGGTAACAGTGCGGTAACAGTGCGGTAACAGTGCGGTAATAGTAGCTTGGTAACAGTAACACGGTAACAGTGCAGTAACAGTGCAGTAACAGTAGCGCAGTAAAAGTGCGGTAACAGTAGCATGGTAACAGTGCAATAACAGTAGCGCTGTAACAGTGCGGTAACAGTAACACGGTAACAGTGCAGTAACAGTGCGGTAACAGTAGCACGGTAACAGTGCAGTAACAGTGCAGTAACAGTAGTGCGGTAACAGTGTGGTACCAGTAGCATGGTAACAGTGCGGTGACAGTAGCTTGGTAACAGTGTAGTAACAGTGCGGTAACAGTGCGGTAACAGTGCGCTAACAGTAGCACAGTAACAGTGCATTTACAGTGCAGTAACAGTGCGGTAACAGTAGCACGGTAACAGTGCAGTAACAGTGCAGTAACAGTAGTGCGGTAACAGT
>JABFEB020000020.1:0-18291 GCA_019775895.2 Stomatorhinus ivindoensis | reverse complement strand
TATTCCATTTTTTCATCTTTATTATGTGCCAAGTTACTTGTCATGACTGGATCGGATTCGGATCAATGAGGTTACCAACTACTTCAGTTACAAAGTGTCACAATGCAGTAACTGACGAAACCGTATTACGTAACGAATATTTTGTTAAATTTTGTTGAATCATTACATAATGCGGCGTTATAGTCGTCATCCACGGATCCACAAGTTTTAATGTTTGTCTGACCCACCCAATTTGTCAATGCAATAATCTAGACACACAATCCACATAGTACAACTCGATTCAAGGGGTGTGCGGAGGCTTGTACGAGTGTTAAACACAGTGCAGTTCTGTGACAAATTGATGTTGATGTCTTGTCATGTCATGTCATAAACGGAAATAAAATTATTAATTTAGTCATATCTTCTTAAGTATTTATCCTTATATATTTGTTATTGTTTGTTTATTTCGCTCTTTCTTATTCCCACCTCTGGTATTTTAAAACCTAAATGTTGGCAGGGTTAATATCTATGTGTGGAAAATTTGCATGCACTTTTCGCTCAGCGGATTTCCTCCTGCAGTCCATAAATATAATTTTAGGTCACACGTGAGCAGTCGTTTTCAGGTTGCCTGCAGACCCAACCACCCTTCTGCTGCAACTCCCTGATGACCATATGACTGATTGGGTCCTCACACCTGGGTTTGAACAGCTGACCTAATGGTTACCCCAAAAATACACACCAGCCCTTTGCAGATAAGATTAACTTTTATAATTAATAGTGCGATTAATAGTGTCAAGTGGATAAAAAATGATTAAGGCTAGTAGATTCGGTGTACTTGTAACCATTGCTGTTTGAAGAAATCATAAAACATTGCATTGCCCCTTACTGTTTGCAGGATGTGGTGGTGGGGGTGACTGTGGAAGGGGGGGCTATTTCGTTACATGAAACTCGGTCAAACAGCCATACATCTGCGTAATGCTTTGCAGGGTATTGCTGGCCTATCTCACCATTACACCTGCTCTCTTGTATTGTCAGACTGTGCAGTCAGGAAGCACACGCTACAAGGTCCGCTCAGCCGCGTGGAGCTCCTTCCTGACCCGAGACACCACGCTGTGTATGCCGGAGGTGGTGGCAGGCTGTTCTACGTGGACTTCCAGGAACCTAATGACCCGAAGGTGGTACAGTAGGAGGACATTATGGGCTTGGTTTTCAAAATGCCCCTGTTCACTGCTTACAGATACCCTTTTCACCCTATACGCCAGAACCAAGTGGCCCAACCCTAAGCAGCATTGATGTGTTATTTAAATGAATTTCTTTGGAAGATACTTTTGTTCAAAGCCATCAGATGGAAGGGTAAAGCAGCGTTCCTGGTGAAAGGACTTGCAGTAGTAACTGGAAAAAAAATATGTTATATACCCAGCAGCTATAGCATTACATACACCTGCTTGTTTATGCACACAGCTTGATCCTGCAAACAGATACAAAAGTATGATTGCTGGTGCCCTACAGGATGGGACCTCAAGGTTGAAAAACACTCAAATAAGAGTTAATAAATCTAAGTAGGAACTTTTTATCATTTCCCCTCTTCACTGGTGGGAACTTCTCTGTGTTAACGGTTGACCTTTAGATGGCAGATTAGGTAGTTTGATTAACGCAACGGGCATAGAGAAGCACCATTGCCTAAAGGACACACACACACACACAGACACACCCACACACATACAGCTGAGGACAAAAATATAAGCCCCCCTATGGAAAATCTCATTGTTTTAAAAGTATTTCCTAAGTGCTGTTAAATAGAGCAAATAATATTTATCATGGCTTTTTTAGACATCTCAGTTTTGTTTTGGATGCTTACATTGTTTTACTTTTCACACAGAAATGAAAATATTCCACAGAATCCAAAAACTACAATGGTCATAATTGGTCCGACCATGGAATTTTCCATGTATTGCACTGTCTATACTTTGTGAATGTTGTGACAGGCAACAAAGAAAAAAGCTGCAAGCCAGTGGCAGTGTGTTTGTGGTGAAAACACTAACAGGAAAGTCACAAATGCAAAAAAAAAAAAAAAAAATCAGCACGGTACAACAGGCACAGCTACTCGGAATGAGGAACTCATCTGTGCTCACAGCGGTTCTGGAGGCAAAATGAATACTTTATTAAAAGTGTGCCTAATAAAACAGTGGACAATGAGTAAATATATTATACAGTTAGTTTTTGTGTGGCGAGTGGGGTAGGTGTCCTTAACCAAAATAAATATATTGTGTGACAGAATGCAGTACGTTGTGCTCTTTTATGGATATTTGCAGATGCCGGTGTTCAGAAATAACTGCGCCAATGCTTGTTCAAGAAACACAGTGAGTTTATTACAGCCGACTTTCATCGCCTAACATTTTTGCAAATTAGAGGACACTGCCTGGTAATATGAAAATGCTTTGGTTTAATAAACAGAAAACACTTTACCCAGGACCCTTTTCTTACAGGTAGTAGAGAATAAATGAAAGCACAAATGTGTTTGTTTGGATATTTCCAGAGCTTGTGTGACTATGACATCACTCTTCTTCACGAGCATAAGAATGGAAGTGCACTCTTCATCTGTGGGACTGATGGGACTACTCCAGTGTGTTGCAGTATGGTATGGAAAAGCAACTTTTATTTTTAACCATTTCAGCGACATGATATTATAAGGGTACTACTGAGATCATCCTGTCCAGCAGCATCTCAGTCTGGTATGGCAGCTGTAATGCCTCTGACCAGAAGTCCATTCATAGAGTAGTGAGGACAGCAGAGAAAACGATCAGGACGCCCTATTCACGAGATACACCAATCTCGCTGCCTCAGCAAAGCGGTCAGGATTGTCAGGGATCCATCACATCCAGCCTACAGACTGTTCAACATGCTACCATACGGTAAACGCTACCACAGTATGGGATGTAAGACTGCACGGCTGAGCAAGAGCTTCTTCCCACAGGCCATTAGACTTCTAAACTCACTTTAATAAATGCACTACATTTTCTATTGTTAACAATGCACTACATATTCATATAATGAAACATTTCCATAACACACACTAAAGCATGGTTTCATATTTACTATACTCTGCTGCTACTACCTATTAGTAATCTGCACTTACACTCTCTGCTATAATACGCAACTGTGAGACACTGTGCAATATTTTTACTTGGTGCAAATTTGAACTTTGAGCACTATTTACTCTGCACGAGATTTACCTCTGTGCTGAATAGTAGTTCTCTGTGTAGTTTTGTCCTCTGTGTACTTCTGTTCTCCGTGTAGCTCTGTTCTCTGTGTAGTTCTGTATTGTACTGTGTGTGTTGTGTGTAGCCTGTAGTATTTTTGTTTTTTTTGCACATTGAGCCAGGAGAAACACAATTTCGTTCTACTATGCACTCTCAAACTGTGTGGTAAGAATGACAAAGTTTAGTTTGACTTTGACTTGACAATAGGCAAACTGTTAACTTGGGGTTTTCTCTTACACAGTCCAGAGAGACTGATTTTTGCAATGAATGTCACCGGGCAAGAGGAGTGGCCCCGGTTTCTGTACATGAGCGTGCACCGTCTCTCTATGTTGGTAAGTCAGTAAGCATGGAGCTCTATTAACACATACCTTAGATGGGGCTGGAAGGAATAAAAGCACCTTGGCCTCGTACCACCTGCAGGGGATGAGCTGTACACGACTGCCAACCTGGTCAACGGTGGCAACCACGTGGGCATCCGCAGGCATTATGGACATCGAGTCAGCATTTGGCCAAGTGACAACGTGACGGGTGAGTTGGGGGCTGCACTCTTCCTCTGATCATCAGTCTCTCTCCTGCTCATTTCTGAATCATCAAAGGTCACCTGGTAAATATCAGAAACAGTAAACCAGTTATCAATATCAACTTTTGACTTACACAGACCTGCTCAGAGAAAATCCCTGTGAAGCGCCTTGCGGTGATTCTATTGTGAAAGGCATTATATGAAAAACCAATATGGAACAAAAACACTGTATTTTGACTTCACTATATTTAAGGAGTTAAAGATATTTAAGTTTTAACCATAATAAAGCTGTGGAGGTTCTGAGTGTGTTATCTTAGGACATGCAATGACATCTTAGGACAACGACATATTACATGCAATGACATCTTAACGAGGGGGTGTGGCACATAGAAGGAGAGGATGATGGGGGCAGAACATTTTTTTTTTAACTTTACACATTGTTTGGATACATTTATTTTCTTACTGTACAAATTACTGTTTTAATAAATGTGCTTAGATGTGTTTAGTACAGTATATGCTCTTGTTTTATACTGTTCATTCTGTGTTTAAATGCTAAAAAATCATTTAGGTGTAATTTTTTGGGGCTGGGAACCAATTAATTGGTTTTCCACTATTTCTTATGGGGAAAATTCAATCAGAACTCAAACTTTTTAGGATTCGATCTGGTGTTCTGAACGGATTAAATTCGAGTTCTGAGGCACCACTGTATTTCCATTGTGGTTTCCTAGTTTTTTTTCCCTAAGTTGAATGATGCAGGTTGATTGGTTTCATAACTTTTTATTTCTGTTTGCATTGTTCAGAGCAGAATTATGTGGCCCTAGTTGCGAGCCCCAGACCTAACAAGATTCAGGACCGGATCTACGCCTTCTTGGTCCAGAGGAATGCAGACCAGTACAGGGAGGTAGATCTGTGGGTGTCCCTTGTCACCCAAGTGTGCCAGGTAAGCAAAAGGTGGACCATGACGAGTGCGCGGTATCAGTGGAGGACCATGACGAGTGCGCGGTATCAGTGGAGGACCATGATGGGTGCGCGGTATCAGTGGAGGACCATGATGGGTGCGCGGTATCAGTGGAGCACCATGATGAGTGCGTGGTATCAGTGGAGGACCATGACGAGTGCGCAGTATCAGTGAAGGACCATGATGATTGCGCGGTATCAGTGGAATACCATGATGAGTACGCGGTATCACTGGAGGACCATGATGGGTGCGCGGTATAAACATGACAACTCGCCTTGTGCTGTCAGGCAGATTTGGGCGGGCCCAAATCATTTTTACAAAGGAGCTGGACGTCCCACCTTAGCGCCCTGCTGTCCTGTGGCATCGCTGAGAAGAAGCTGTACTTTAACCGGCTGCTGGACGTCGCAGTCCTAGAGGAGGACAACTGGAAAGACAGCATGGTGTATGGCCTCTTCTCCAATGGCTGGTAAGATATCTCACCATGCATCCACCGGCGAAAAAGAAAAACAGCAACACAGCACATTACTGTTGCCTCACACCTCTGGGACCAGGGTTTGAATTTCCACCATGGTCCCACGAGTGTGGATTTTGCATGTTCTCCCTGTGTCATCCTGGGGTTTCCTCTAGGTGTGAGTGTGTGAATGGTGTGTGTGTTCCCTGGGACGTTCCCTGATGTCATCCTGTATTAACCAAAAACCCTGGACTGACTAACTGGAGCCCGCTGACCAGCACTTCTCTTCACAGGGGCATGACAGCGGTATGCGTCTTCACCATGGGTAACATTGACTATGTCTTCACAAATTCCCCATTCAAGAATTACACGGGCACGGTTCCACACCCACGGCCTGGAACGGTAATATAACACTCTGACTTTGTTCCATTGTTTTCCTTTTGTTGTGGCTACTTTGGAGTTTCAAGTAGAATTACCCTGACTTGCTTCACCTTTCGGTGCATGTCTGGAGACAAATGTCCAGAATTCACCGTCTGATGTAAGCCAAATGTTATAGTCCAGGCCCCAGCGATATTTTTTGCCATATTCAGGTATCAGAGCTCCATCTCTCTATCCTAAACACTTGACGAGTACAAGGTTAAATGAGCTTGGAGCCTCAATATTTCACTGCTGTTTGGGGGAAGAGTGGTCAAACTGCCAAATGCTAATCTCGAATGCATTTTTTATCCATTGTGTGGATGGCAGTGTGTTGAGGACAGCACGAAACTTCCCTTTGATGTCCTTCGATTCATAAATGGCCATCCGGAGATGAAGGACTGGGTCAGGCCGGTGAATAACAGCAACCCCATTTTTATCAGTCATCATCGGTACAAACACATCCGAGTGGACAGAGTGAACTCCAGCCTGGCGGCCTCCTACCATGTGATGCTGCTTACGCTGGGTGAGAATCTTATTGCAGTCAGCACCAATGACAATACAAGAAACAGCATGCAAGCTCACAAAATATTAGTACAAGGATGCAAGGGATGCAATTGTACCACTTACAGACAAAGCTAACATGAGTAATGTAGGATACAGGCAGCTGTTCCTCAAGAAATGCTGGCAAAACATTCAGGACGGTTTATGAAGTCATGTCACACCCTCATCTCCATGCCAGCAATCCAGCATTCCTAGTGACTCTCTTACCGTGTACAGGAGACTCCAAAATGGAAATGTTTTTAAGAGGGGGGAAAAAAAAAACATTAAAACTATTGACGCACTAGAATGAAACATTTTACTTACTTGTTCTTCACTTTCCGGTAAGGAGCTTTTTTTTTGGGTGAATAATTAAACTCTCATTTTACAGCTTTGGATTGTTAAAATACAGCGCATTTACGGCTATATTGTTTTCATCAATAGTGCTAAAAAATGCTGAAAAGCAGCCCGCAGCCATAAAACGGCATGTGTTTATATTACATTGAGGCAGCAGGATGTGTGAGTCTGTGACCGTCTGCACTCAGGGAGCGGCAGGGTACATAAAGTGCTGGAGCAAGGCGGCCACGCCTTCGTTGTTGCTGAACTGCGGCCCGGTGCCGGCTGCCGCCACGTCCGCGGTGTTCTGCTGCAGCCACATACGGTGAGACGCATTTACCACCCCCCCACAGGTCCGGCGTTCCGAACGCGGGGGCACAAAGACGGACTTCACCAGATCACTCACTGAATATGTGCTGGACAACAATCGCATTCCGCGTATTCGAATGGTCGTTTTAAACCACGCATTTAATTAATAAACGGCGCATATAATCAATCGGGAATATTTACTTTTTAAAGGCTGACCTCAGAAATGCCCTAATAACATTATATTACCGGAAAAGGAGTGTGATGAAAAAGATTAACTTTCCTAAGTCGCCAATGGAGGAAATGAGGATTCGAAACCGGGCATCTCAGTAGCCAGCAGCATGTCATAGTTCCACTCAGAGGTTCGGAGGCGGACTCTAACCCTTAGCAGTCATGAGTACCATCCTGACAGTATTGGTCTTGGCCTTGCAGAAGATGCTCTATGTGAGCTGCAGCAGTGAGGTTGTAGAGCTGGACCTGCGCAGCTGCCAGGCCTATGGACCACGGTGTGAGGACTGTGTCATGGCCCGGGACCCCTACTGCGGATGGAATGGAACTCACTGTGCACCAGTCACCAGGTATAGCCCATAGTCTTCAGGTCTACACATAACCTCTCACACAGTGGTGACATTTTAGGAAGGACCTTGACGGAGTAGGGTCATTAGATTGTCAGGAGGGGCATTGTTCATTCACAGTTGTGTACCAGTTTGAATGAGATGAAATCAGGGCTCTTAAAAAGCCTTTATTGCCGTTTGTATGTCCTTATTAATTATTGAGGTAAGACTTTGTTGTGTTGCCTCAGATGACCAACAGCAAGGGGATTCAGTTTGGTCTTCTCAAAGGTTCTCTTTTGGCATGGGTGAGTGTAGGAACACTGCATGTTTTGGCGTCTGGTGCCTGCTTGAGACAGCAGAAATCAGAGCAGGTCAGTTTGCGGAGTATGCACTGCACTGGCGCAGCATTTTGTACCAGCTATAGAAGTGCCAAACCGTTTAGTATCAGTATCAGTATTGGATTCTGGCCTAAATTACAGGACTGGATGTCAGGGAGGAATAAAAAATGTAATCCGATCCATTAAACATCACGGAAATGTTTGACAAAAAATAGTTTTGGGTGCAAGGCATTTCTTACAAATGATTGTAATACAGTGGGAAATCCTTATAGTGATCACTATAAGAGCATGGTCATTATAACAGATTTTTTTCTCTCATTTTTTAATGTCTCAGGCAGATAAAGTGTCAATTACGTGGATGAGGTAATAAAACAGACAGCATTGCTATTTACTGAATTTTGACTCTCAAAAAAATAGTACGACTATTTCGAATGCTTTTCAAAGTACTGTATTACTCACTCCTGCAAACCCCAGAATCGACTGGGAAGGATGCTGGGGCTCAATCCCCTCTCTACACAACACTAACAGCAACAGAGTACAGGCTGGCAATGATCCCAACTGAGCTGAATGGTTTGCAGAAATTGACAAAGGTTGCAAAGAAACTCTGGGATTTGCTCGATGAAAACCCACAGTGCCAGGAAGTGGTCAATGGTAAACTTTTTAAAGTGCAAAACCAGCCTGTTCCAGCCACTGGTCGGTGAGCAAGTGACCACAGGTGCTGCTAAGTATGACCCTAGTAAGGACCTTACCCAGCATGGAGAGCAGAGTTGCCTCCGAGTTGTACACTTCGCTGTCTAGATAGGGAGAAGTCGTCTGGTTTTCCGGTCAATTGGGATGACACCTTTCCCAGGAACAGCTTCTCCCTGAGTAGGGTAGCCATCAAAGCAACCTGACCAAAAGTAGGTGTTGCTACCTAGAGAGATCTGCCCGCTCTGGTCTGTGGAGTCTACGAAGCTCCTCTGACAGCATGGTGCCAGAGAGACACACCTACCCGAATTCGCCGCCTCTGGTCCTTACCTGAGTGCTGTTGTGCAGTGGGTGACGCTTCAGCACTACACTGCTTCCCATTCCCAGTGGGCCTGTGACCCCATTGGCTCTCCGGCACTTTTGACCCCTCTGAGGATGATCCCATTCACAAGTATGCAGCTGTCCTCTGGGCGGCTGCGGCACATCTACTCCCATGGAGAGCAGAAAAGAGTCCCGTCTGCTGTTTTGCAGCTGGGTGAAGTTTTTAACGGTGGCTTGAGCACCAAACCTGCCACCAGCCCCCAAAATTTTCTATGCAAGACGGAGGACCACTTACAGGGGCGGATGCAGTTTAACCTCAAACCCAACCTAATGGAGAAACTCAAGGACGTTTGCAGAGCATTCTCTGTTACAGTACACTCAGAAATGAGGCTGGCGTAAGTAGTTATTATATAGTCATATATCACTTAAAACTAATACATTCTGAGAAATTTAGGGATGTTGTTCATCAGAATGCGATTAGGCAATTTTGTTGTTGTGTGTACATCAGAGTACACTACTCAAACCATAGATTATATAGCCTACTGCACACCCAGGCTATAAGGGATAGCCTAAATAACTTTTAAAAAGTACAGTATAGTAAATTTACAGACCACTAACAGTCATTATTCAGTACTATGTACTATATACATAATTGTGCCATTGTTTTGTACAACTGGCAGCACAGTAGGTTTGTCTACACCGACATTACCACAAACACATGATTAATGCATGACACTATAAAATTCAACAGCTACGATGACACTAGGCGATAGGAATGTTTAATCTCCATTATAATCTTATGAGATCATTGTCATCAATGTCACCTGACGACTGAAATATGTGGTGCATGACTATATATGAATTGTAACCAAAAATAGGGTGGGAAGGTGACGCCTTTTCAGAATGCAGTTTATCCTCGAAATTTAATACAAAAAAATACAAAAGCCACAGTTAGGACTGCATAGAGACTTCTTTGTTTCAGTGAAGTTAAGTCACAAAGACGTTTTGAATGCTAGTATAATTCCGAAAACATCCAACAGAAAGTACCACTGAGCCCTTGGAGTTCGATCGCTGGCATAGGTCCAGCGTTAAGAGGCATTGTCTTATTGTTTTGTCTGATGTTACATTTATTTGAGGTTACACAGTGGTTCTCTCTCATAATAAACTAACAAAACATTTTAGGACATCACACTAGCATCCTCATAGGAGAACCACTAGTCATTTGTGAGAACAAATTAGATTGTAGGTTTGTTTATCTATACATTGCCAGCTAAGATTAAAATTTCACTTTTAAATTAAGAGCATAAAGAGTGAGTGATCACTGTGATGCTGCACTGAAAGAGCAGTTATGGAAAAATGGATGGAGAGTGAAATGGAAAAAAAAATATATAGTGCAGCACAAGTGAATAAAAATGTAAGGCTTTCCCTGATACCACCACTCATTCAGTAGTTTTTCGTTAAAGGGCTTCAGTTCCACTGTTCTACTTTAATGGGTATTAATGGGTAAAACCTGAAAGGGTGTGATTGGGAGGAACGGCCTGCTTGATATGAAGCAGAGTGGTGCTCCGTTAAAGGACTTCTGTGTTAACTGCAGTTTGTCCAAAACAAACATCATGTTCGAACATAAGGGTGTTAAGTACACCTGGCGCCAGAGCAGTCGAGGCCGATTTTGTAATCTTATCAATGAATCTGCCTCTACATGGTTTGGACATTCAGGTGAAGAAAGGAGCCGTCAGCCGATCACCACCTGGTGGTGAGTTGGAAGGGACGATGGGCGAAAGCGCCAGACAGACCTGATAGAGCCAAAGGTATAGTGAGAGCGTGCGAGGAGTGTTTGGCCGAGGCCCCTGTCCGAGGGGTCTTCAACTTGCACCTTTGGCCGAACTCCTCTTGCATCCCAAACAAGGGTGAGCCTGAATGGACAATGTTCTGGGACTTCAATGCTGAGGCGGGTGTGTGGAACTGTGGCTGAAAGGTTGCTGGTGCCTGTCGTGGTGGCAATCCCCAAACCCGGTAGTGGGCACCAGCTGTAAAGGGGTGTTGATAGGCTGAAGCAACGCTGTGAGAAGAGTCTGGTGAGGGCATAGACAATTACCTTTGGGCGACCTCGAAAAGATTCTGGCAGTCAGGCGACTGAGGTGGGGCAAGAAGGGGTTCACTCATCCTGTTTAGAGTAGGGATGGAGCGCTGTTGAATATAGTCAGGCAGTGGAAGGAATATTTCAAGGACCTCCTGCATCCCACTGACATGCCTTCCTTGAAGGAAATAGAGCTGGAAGCCTCAGTAAAGGACTCACCCATCACTAGGGCTGTGAAGTAGTCAAAAAAAAAAAAAACCTTGCTAGTAAGGCTCCTGAGTTTCTCCCAGCTCTTCAAGTTGTTGGGCTGTCTTGGCTGACAGACCTCTTGAACATTACGTGGAGGTTGGGGACAGTGCCCATGGACTGGCAGAATGGAGTAGCGGTCCCAATCTTTAAAATAGGCGACCGGGGGACGTGTTCCAACTACAGAGGGATTGCACGTCTCAATTTAAGTATCCGTTGTTCACAAGTGACGGAAGAAGGGAACAGAAGATTAGTGCAACTTCAACAGTAATGCAGAGGCTGCAGGGTTCTGTGATGGTGAAGAGAGAGATAATGGATTCATCGGTCAATCTACATTCATGCTATCATCTATGGTCACAATCTTTGTGACTGAAAGAATGAAATTGTGGATGCAAGTAGCAGAAATGAGTTTCCTCCACAGGGTGTCTGGTTCAGCCTTAGAGAGGGTGGGGAGCTTGGATATTTGGGAGGGGCTCAGAGTAGAGCCACTGCTCTTCTGCATCGAAAGGAGCCAATTGAGGTGGTTTGGGCATCTATTAGGGATGCCTCCGGAATGCTTCATTGGGGAGATGCTGCGGGTATGTCCAACTGGGAGGAGACACCGGGACAGACCCGGGACACGCTGGAGAAAGAATCTTTCGACTGGCCGGCCTGGGACAACCTTGGTATCACCCCCAGAGGAGGTGGTGAGGTAGGGGGGAGATCTGGGCATCCCTGCTTAGACTGCTGCCCTCACAACCCGACCCAGGATAAGGTTTGGGGGGGGGTGGGGGAGGGAACAAGAACAAGAGAGAATGAGTGAATGATCCATAAGGTGGCTTTGTTACAGTGTCTCACACACATCTTTGGTTCCATTCTGATCCTGCTTTGATATCCATGCCCCATGTCTTTCTTCCTACACTTTTAGGGTCAGCATCCTCTTAGCCCATCAATCATTTGCAGCACGAGGATTCATGAATAGGCTCTATCACACAGTCCTCTATTGCTTTTTTGTTTCCACAAACAGCTCCACGATACAGGATGTGAAACATGGAGATCCTCAGCTATGCACACAGAAAGCGTACGGTAAGGACAATGGAAGCGTTTGTGTGTGCAGATCATACGGGACGTAGATACATCAATATAGTGTATTAATACTGTATAACAAATAACCTGGAACTGTAACACTCGATGGATATTAAAAAAGGTACACGTGCAATGTTGATAATGAATGTTTAGAACTATTCATGTAGACCAACTAGTATGTACAAAACTACACTGAGGTGTGAGGTATAACTGCAGATATGCAGTTACAAACGAGTCAACTGTGAGCTACTCGTAGCCTGTATAAAACACTTTATAAAGAAGATTAAATTTTACTGTTGTCTTCAGCAGCCAGCATTCCTCAGAAAGTTAAACTGCACACGGCACACTTTTTGAGCTGTTCCATGCGGTCCACCCGTGCCACTTACATCTGGTATCACAATGGAACAGAGGTGAAGAGCCTCGTCACGGACGGCCTGTGTCTGCTGCTCATCGAGGCTATGGACACCAGTATGGCGGGGACCTACCGCTGCAACGCCACAGAGACAAACTACACAACGGTCATTGTGGAGTACAAGTTGTCCGTAGAGAGCAAGGCCCAAGGTCTGGCCTCAAAACACCTGCTGCTCTGCCTCCTCAGCCTCACACCTGGGTTTGGACAGCTGGCCTAAAGGTAATCCCTAAAACCTGCACACACACACCGGCCCTTTGCGGAGAAGATCGCCCAGCCCTGCTCTACACCCTGTGTGTGTAATCGGAAGGTTGTCAGGTTAAATCATCAGGGTTGACAACTTTGGTCAGTTTGCTGGCATGAGATTTTCAATTAAAGACAAGTCTGCACACATATGGACACAAATGTACATGTCGAGTGTTATTACCTTGCAAAGAGGCTCTAGGGCAGGGGTGTCAAACTCCAGTCCTGGAGGGCCAGAACCCTGCAGAGTTTTTGGTGTCCCCTCATTTAACACACCTGATTCAACTCCTTGTGTTAATTACTTGTAGTACAACAGGGAAAGAGCTACACAGGGCTCTGGCCTTCCAGGACTGCAGTTAGACACCCCTGCTCTAGGCTTTGCGAAAAGTCCCAGTGCTTTTCATGTAGCTAATTTTAGGTTTGTAATGGAATAATGCAGCTTTGCTGTAAAATATCAGCTCTGGCTTCTCCCTCCCTTTTTAAAAGCTAACTACAGGATGCTTCAGTTATTCCAGTGGTCATAGTGATCTTTAAGGCACAGTTACTTTTATATTATACAATTACAACTTGCAAAATAATGAAATATTGTTCATAGTTAATTACTGTTTCTCTAATATTTATATATTGTGTTTTCACAGCTATTTTAATATATTTGTTATTGTACGTCTACTTAACTCGATCTCGTCATACTACTATTCTTGGCTGGAGCGACGGTGATGAAACAAATAAAGTTTTCCGATTCTGATTTAAGTCCTTCGGTGCCTGCGGGAAGGTATAAACAGGACATCCTTTTGGCCGGTTAACTTGACTAACAAGACCTGGGGACTCACACCTGGTGAACGTCTTACTGAAAGATATAGGTGTCGGGAATTGGAAGCATTCTGATGAACAACATCCCTAAATCTAAATCTGAAGGCAACAGTGAAGTGAAACTGATCGTTATTGTTGACACACCACAGGACAGAGTACACAACAACAAAATGTGCCCACTGCATTTAATCCATACCTAACATTGTGAGACAGTAGCGGGCAGCTATTATTTAGCACCTGGGGAGCAGTGGCTTGCTCAGGGTACCTCAGTGGTACCCTTCTGGCTGCGGAATCAAAACGGCAGAGAAGAAAAACACAAAAACAAAACAAAACGCAACACTGCAGTAGGATAAAAAGTTACTTTATGACATACATGTTAAGCCCTGAGAACCACATCCTCACATTAGTAATGTGAACAAAACTGAGTGTGTTAAAAAACCTTTGGGGAAAGTGCTGCACTTTTAAATACACTTTACAAATCGGCACAAACCAGTTTCACAAGCATCCACATGTCTTTGTTATTTGGCTTATATCACAGAGATAGTAATAATGATAAAAAGACATCTTCACAAACTGCACTGACGTTTCGCTGGAGCGCCGCACACAAAATGTTTGATATGAGGTATTTGGTGAGGTATTCAAGCATTTGCATATGTAATTGCTTTACATATATCATGGTATATTTACCTTTAAAAAAAATATATATATAAAATCCAAACAAACCACGTAGAAAATGTTTGCAGAATGTTACCATTATGGTTACCTGAGCAATATCACCTTACCAAGAAGAGAAGGACAGGAAGCAAGCTAACAAATACCCACATAACCAGCCAGGGCAGTACCGTTGTCTTTCCCAGAGACGGAGCATCTTTCCCAGAGACGGAGCGCCTCTCCTTGTAGTACAATCCCCAGGGCACAACTTCATTTCAACACCCACAAATGCCCATATTGTCCCTAAAAACAATAACTCCAGTCTTCTGTACTGAGGTAGGTGGGCAGGTCAGTTCTCTCCATTATTAAGAGAGGCACAAAAAGCAACACACACACACACACACACACACACACACACACACACACACCTGGCATTATTTTGTGACATTCCAAACCAGGGATGTGGGTCTATGCCATCCTGAAACCTACTTTATACAGGCCTGAGTGAATCTCAACAGGTCAAAACTACAGAAACACACTCAGCCTTACATAGCATCTTGCTGACCTGCGTGTGGAGATTAGACCAGTAACTGCACTGGTCTGGTCTTGCACTGGAGACGCAATCCAGGACTTCAACGTGCCAGAGGAGCAGGGAGATGCCCGTCTCTCAATCTTAAAAGCCAAAACGTACGTTTTTAAGTCGACGAAAGGAGAAGGAGTTCAGTAAGTACACCTCTGAGGAACAGCGTCACCAGAGAAAGAGCAGCAGCCATATCGGGTTTGCAAAATGTAGCCTCTCGGCAGTTTGATGTGCTCAGTGGGAACCATCTGTCCAAACATGTGCAGCTGCACCAGGGGCAGAACCCCCCCAAGTCATGCTAAGCATCAACTGCGGAAAGCCACACAGCTGCACAAACTACAACACGCGCACACAAAATTATAACAGTTCATAAAATGCACACCGACATCAAATGACACCAGAAGGACCACAATGCGGGGGGGGTGGGGAATTGACCATGCAGGGCAGTTAAGCTGAGGTACTGCATAATGTTGACCTTTAAGTGCACTGGATCGGCACAAACTGCATCATCCCAAATGATGACTCCAAGTAATATCACATGGGGGTGGGCAGCAGGTCCCAGGGATGATAAAAATTGAAATTAATGGGCTGGTCTTTGGTATTCAGTAACACAATAGTCTGAAGATGACATCAAAAAGTGGAGGATTGAGCTCCACCAGACTGTAGTGGAATCAGACGTTTCATTTGTGTAACATCTCACATTAATATGGGCACATTCCTGATGAACATGTCCACTGCTGGATTCATCTCCTTTTGCCAGTCTTTCAAATGTCCAGAAATGTCAGCAGAACTGATATGTCAGATTGCCAGAGGTATTTCTTTGCATGGTCTTATCCAGCTGTGCGTTATTGAAAAATTCTCTTTTTTCTGAATACAGTCCATAGAGACAGCTCGATAATTCCTGAGACACCACCTTTACCAATATGGAAAGGCAAACCTGAGGTCAGAAATGTATAAACGGTCACTCACAAAAATCCCTGGTCCCACTGTGAGACGAAGATCCCGTCTTGAGTTTGAGATATTTTGACTCGGATGTTTTTCCCCCACATTTGTAATATGCGGCGTAAAAACGCATGGCACCATTTTAAGCATTCCTCCACCCTATTCATGATGATTGACAGACGCTACAGGAAGGGACAGATGAATGGATGGATGCAACAAAGTTTAAACGGGCATGACATCATAAGGATGGGTGTCTGTAACTCCTTCTACTAGGCCCTTGCCAAACCGGCATTCCACGGTGATTTGGTAGGTTTGTGTGTAAAATCTGACTAAATGTCCCAAATGTGAAGCTTTATCCTTTAAAACAGCAGTTTTATTCATTAGTATTTCCCCCAGTAATTGCTGACAGGGAGCTTATATTAGGCGCAATATGGTATTGCATCTCGAAACTCCAGTGAGCAGAGCTTTTCAAAATACGGCTACCTACAACAGTGCCTGCAGATTCCGGTCACAGCAGTTCTTCATTAGAGGTTCTCGAAACACTTGGACAACTCAGAAATAAGGGGCTCTACCTGACTGGACTGTAATGGGTTTATGCAACTGGAATCATCTGTGCTTCTGCTTAGAGATTATTTTGAGCACTTAATGGGTAGATGAAGGGCAGAGCATAAAGAGCAAAGGTCCATTTTTAATTATATAATTAAATCTCAGTTATTATTATATAATATTATATAATTTAAAAAATCACTCTCAGTTACAGCCCCTTAATTTCAAGGTTAGAATGTCCTGAGCTGTTATTCTGTATGTTACTGGCCAAGGATTATATTTTGCTGATATAAGAGTAATTAAATATAAAAGTAAGCCTGTTATTTAAACACAGGTGTATCATTGTCCCTGAGGTATAGTACAGAAGGAGTATTAGATTAAAACACTCTTATTTGAGGTAAAGCGGACAAACGTGTGTTAAAATCGTATATTCAAAGGAAATAAATGGCAAACTAAATAAAAGTTCAAGTTATGAGTACCTGTGTAAAGTGTTTACTTTCTGCTGTAGTGAGCTTTTCAGAGTGTCTTGTGTATGTGTGTTTGGTTCTCTGTTTGTGTTTGCCAAGCAAGTATAGAGCCTGATGTCCAGAGGTATGGCCAGACTATGTTGACAGGGCAACGAGGTATTTGTTGTGCGACAGTTCCGTTTCCATAAATTCAGTTGATCATGCAGAGAAAGGCGTGGCTTCTCAGCTGGGTGGCGCTGTACCTCACCCAAGGGTCAGCTGACCGGGCTGCCCGTAGCTACGGAGAACCACTAGCAGAGGGCTCAGCAGAACTGGGCCCCTTGGAGGAGGAGGAAGATGCAGAAGAGAGGCTGGGGCTGTGAGCAGAGGAGAGTATTCCGAAAGCCCCAGCGGGACCAGCAGGGGGTGCTGTTGCCGCTGATGTGTTGACAGCTGCCGCAGATCTCTGGGCAAACAGCATTCCTGTTAGAGGGAGATATTTATTTAGTGATCGGTCGTCATTGTTGACACCACAGCACACAGTGCACGACAACGAAACACGTCCTCTGCATTTAACCCATATGTGGACGTCATGACAAAGCAGGGGGCAGTTAATTCAGCCAAAAAGTTACTAGTATCTTGCAGGACTGCTAGATGAACACCGTTTCAGTTCCCAAACCACTCCTCAGGGGCACCTCAGCCATTCCATGTATTTATTAAAAATGTCACCACCGGCTGAATGAATTTAATTCGTTAAAAATTCAACAAGATACTGGTTAGCCATACTCTATGTGCTTGAGTCAAAAAATGCATGGGTATATTGGATGGATGCTGGAAATAATGGGGTGACTTTTGCTGAGGTTAACACACTTTGACAGGCATAACATCATAGTTTTACTCCAATACGAAGGTAATTTAAACATTTTCTAAGACTTAAGCTGCCTTAAGACTTGCAAAGTACCGTAGGTCAATGCAAAAAAACAGGGGAAACGACTAAGCTGCAGTTCAGACAACCACTTGAGAACAGTGCTGCAAATTGGTCTGAGAGTTAGTTATACTCATAATATTCGGGAATACTGAGACTAAAAGGCTTGTGGTATCTTTGCTGCCATCTGCTGGCAGTCTGAAGTATTACCGGAGTAAAGTGTGCCATTGACCTCCACAGACACACTAATGCTGCCAGCTCCGGTGGAGGTGATGCTCAGCGCCAGGTCCTGCTTATCTTCTGAAATGGCATGGGGGGGGGACACACAATATGAGCACGCAGGGACAGACCAGGAGCAGGAGATGCATGGTGGGGGGCGCGAGCGGGACCTCACCACGGCTGGCGGCGCTGATCTGTAGCCCCATGGGCACCTGCGACGCCATGGCCAGCAGGTTGTGCTGCAGCGCCTGCTGCATGAGCCTCTGCTGCTCCTCCGCCAGCCGCACCATCTTGCGCTCTGGCCCGTCGCCGGTCTCCAGCTTGTCGCGCAGCTGCTCCAGAGTAGAGGCACGCGCCAAGTGCTGCTGGCTGAGGGCCATGGCCACGGGCAGCCGGCCGGGAAGCATGGAGAGGGACGCCTCGTCTGGTCGGGGGGGGGGGGGGGGGGGGCCCGGGGCCCCCCCCCCC
>JABFEB020000019.1:181153-191808 GCA_019775895.2 Stomatorhinus ivindoensis | reverse complement strand
CCCATGACTAGCATACTTGTTTCAAGATGGAAGTTTTCCCCTTAAATACTTTTAAGTACATGAAGAATGCTACAGAACTCAAACTGTTTGGAAGCGTTTGATGAAACCCATGAGCTGACCGGAGGTCTTAACTGTCTATTGATTAGCAACCTGAAATGTCAACAGAAAATCTGTGTGCCAGATGTAATTTGGTTTCCTGTGTTTCGATTTAGCTGTACTCTGTTTTGCAGCCATCTTGCAAGCAGAGTGCAAGTTGGATCACCGGTAACAATGAAGCTTCTTCACAAGCCTGCTGACAAAGTAACAGGTGAATGTGCATCGCCCCTAACCTGCTGTTATTAAACTTGGAGGGGAAAATTATATATTAAAGCTTAGACACAATATTGCTGTTGCCTCACTGACCTCCACCCCACCCCCAGTAGAAAAAGAGGAGAAACCTGTTTTTGAAAAGAAACCCCTGGTGTGGGAAGAAGACATGCAGATGTTCTCCAGATTTCTGGATAGAAAGGTGCACTTGTCTAATATTTGACATGTTATGTGATTGTCATTGATATAATGATTTAATGGCATTAGGAGTTACTACACTTTTTAATGCTTTGGTACACAGCCTATAAACCATTGTCTGGATAAGTGGTTTTAAAACAGGTGGATGGATCTGCTAATCTGTGCAAAGTGCTGCAATAAAAGTTTCTTTCCTTGTGGGTCATTTTGGTTTGTGGTACAGGAAGAACTGAGAAGCAGTCATGCCTCATATGTTCGAGAACACCCCGAACTCAAAGCCCTGCTAGCTGACTTCCTGCAGTTCCTACTGCTCCGCAAACCTGATGATGTTCTGTCTTTTGCTGCGGAGTACTTCGCGCCATTTGGTTCCCAGACTCCTCCAGTTCTGTGAAGTCATATAACTACCATGAAAATATACCCACATAAAACAAGCTGAAATGTAATGTATACATTTGCCAGAAAGTATAATAAACATACAGCATGAGATTTTAATAAAGTACATGTATTTGGGTGTTTCATTTATTTTAAATGTTTATCATCAGCATTAACTTAGTTATGGTGGATAACTGTTACATGACTTTAGACAATATTTACTAACAAGCTACTGAGACATGAGAAACCATCTATGACGAGAAACGAGCAAAAATGGAAAACCGCGAACGGTAAGAACTACGTTTCCCATAATTCCCCGCAGCCGGATGGCTTCGGGTCCAGTTGACAGGAAGCAGGATAGAAACTAAAGTGGCTTGTTTTTTTACATTACTTGTGAAATGCTCACTTGTGTTCAAGGAAGACTTTGAATGAACCGGTTTTCTTATCTGACCGATTTACGTCGTTGTAGCTATCTATCAGTTTTGATTTGGCTTCACAGACTTTAGATTTCTGGCTTTTCCACAAATGTCACCGAAAGCAATACTAGGTTGTTCTTAGAATGAAATCTGCGTATATTCCCTGATTTCGCAGTTTATTACTATACGGTTCATAATCACGGAAAGCCGACACGCCCGCACAGCTCGCAGGAATATACAAGATGCTGAAAACTGTCATTCTGATCGGAGGGCCGCAAAAAGGTAAAAATGCAGCTAGTTAAAACAGCGTGACAATCAGGAGGACACTTCATCCGCCCCGTGAATATACGCGCAGCAAGGATATGCATCACAGACGTACTTAGCGCAGTTGGGTTTTGATGACGTGGCCATGTTATATGACTGAGTTTAATTATGATGGTACTTTTTTTTTTACTAATTATTTAATTTACTCTTTTATCATTTAATTTACATGCGTCGTTAATTAGATTAATTCGATTTAGATTGTTAACAGTTTCTCTTTGTTAATGTCACACCAAAATCTCCAGTAATAAGCGTAAAATTCGGCGTAAGGTGACACTGCTGGCCATTAGTAGGATATGGGAAAGCACATCGTGCTGAATGGTCCGTCCTGTCAGGTACCCGGTTCCGGCCGCTGTCCTTCGAGGTCCCGAAGCCCCTGTTCCCTGTTGCCGGGGTCCCGATGCTGCAGCATCACATCGAGGCCTGCGCTAAGGTGAGCTTACGGACCCCCCACATGACCATCGCGGTAAACAGTCTGGGTTTTTATCTCGTTATTGCCTTTTTTTGCTTTATTTTTTGCCATTCGGTAATCATACGTTACGCGTAAACGTTTATTAGCCGCATCTGTCAGCTTCAGATTAAAAGAAGTGGGGTCTCTCTGTAGTATACCAGCAGAGGGCGCAGTAGTTGAAAGCTTCGTACATGTTTAATCAGGAAGGGAAACTGAGGGGTGAAACTGGAGTTTGTGAGTTTGTGAGTACATGTGAAAAAGGTACACAGGTAACTATCTTGCTAAATTTGTATTTCTGATATAGGTTCCAAATATGAAAGAGATATTGCTTATTGGCTTCTATCAACCAAATGAAGAACTTACACGATTTTTGGCTTGTGCACAGCAGGAGTTCAAAATCTCCATAAGGTAACAGATCTTTCAACCTTATGTATATCTAATGACATAATTTTGTAGTCCACACACACACACACACACACACACAAAGTGGGACAAAAGTAGGTATACAGTTTTTATTGTACGGTATGGTGATGTTTAGTCTCATAGGTGTTGGAAATGTCCTTCATCGACGTTGATACACCCCTGCAGCCTGTCCCTGTGACACACTTTAGCTACCTTGAGATCTTTCTGCAGCGTTGGATCTGGTGATGTGGCAACACTGGCTGCCCATCATGTTACCCGACATGACACCTACAGCTTTTTTGAGGGGGTGGGGGGGCATAGTAGAGGAGAAGGTTTTTGAGAGGATGTTCATCTCGCAGGTATTTGTGGACACTGATGCTAGCTGGGATTTGTGTGATAAATTTATGAATTGTCTAATTTTCACCATTTTGGGACCAGATATGCTCACTTCAGTCATTCCACTGTTTCCTTATTCATTTTAGATCCGGTGTAATTATTGCTGTAGGTCATTAGCTAAAGTACTACAAGCAAGTAAAACTTACTGTGGGATAAACTTTAGTGCTGATTAGGGCTCTACAATCAAAACTAGGGCATTTTCCGTTGGAACATGATTCTGCTGATCCTGTAGTACCTCTCTAGAAATCATTCAGTCTTAATTGCTGCTTAATCACTAACATTGTTGCAGAAGGTGTCTCTGCTATAAGTGCGATGCGATCCTTATAGATAAGAATGTAATGGAGTCCTTTTCAGAGCGTAATTAGCCCTGTTTATTTTCGTTTGTTACTCTGAAAACCGTTAATGTTAACGAAGGTTGTCTTTCCGTAACGGAGCGTCACTGCTGGACTCTCAGGTACCTACAGGAGTACGCGGCCCTGGGGACAGGCGGGGGTGTGTATCACTTCCGGGATCAGATCCTGTCCGGCGGTCCGGAGGCCTTTTTCATCATGAACGCAGACGTGTGCTCCGAGTTCCCTCTGCTGGAGATGTTGGACTTCCAGAAGAAGCACGGGGAGGCACCTGGCTTTGTCATCCTGGGGACGACGGTCAGGATATGATCGATCTGCTTACATGGGAAGGGGTTACGGTTTATAAATGTCGCTGGGGGGTGGGGGTTCTGCTAATTGTGACTTTCAGCCCTCCTCCAGCTTGCAGTTACCCATGGTATTTCACAATCCTGAGAAATAAACAGTTGCTTGGTATGTGCTATCCTGTGAAAAACCATTTAACCCCATGATGGGGAATTGACAGATTTCTTTTTTTCCTTTTTTTTGATAATTTAGGCCAATAGGAAGCAATCCATGAACTATGGCTGTATTGTGGAAAATCAGCAAACAAATGAGGTAATGGAATAGCTTCTTCCCGTTCCTAATGCGCCTGCCTTTGGTCTGTGTCTCTTTACACCGGTGAGATGCAGAGGAAGTACGAGTCAGTACTTATGGAGTTGTTCCCTGCGCTGTAGGTGATGCACTATGTGGAGAAGCCCAGCACATTCGTGAGTGACATCATCAACTGTGGCATCTATCTGTTTACGCCGGAAATCTTCCAGCACATCGGGGCCGTCTTCCAGAAGAACCAGCAGGACATGCTGTTGTGAGTGGGAGGAAACCCCGCTTTCCCCCGAGCTCCTCTGATTGGCGTCTGCATTGATTTTTCCATTTCTTACCCTCAGTTTTGTTCATTTTTTTCCCTCCCTTCCCTTCCCGCCATCATTCTCTTCCCTGTTCGACATCCCCAGATATCCCTATGAGGGGTAAGTCGGCCTGTGAGGTGATCCCGTAGTTGGGGGAGGGATTAGAAAGCTTTAATTAGCCCCCCCTGTTTGTGTAGTACTCTCTAAATCGTGCTCGTGTGCAATTAGTTTGCTTTTTCTTTAAGCATTTGTTTTATAAAAAAATAAGATTCTGTAATCTTAATTATTTTTTAATAAAAATGAAAGGGGCAGCTTCTGCTTACCTACAGGCAAGTGATTTTAACAGCGTTGTTCCCAGTGCCTGACTGCTAAATCAGTACCTATGCAGATGCTCCTTGACTTACGATGGGGTTACGTTTTGATGAACCCATCGTAAGCTGAAAATATCGTAAGTTGAATATCATATGATAAAGTAAATAACTACTGCCACTGAATAAGTAAATAAAAATATTTGCTGTAAATAGTAAATTACTGAGTATAATAAAGTCAAAAAATCGTTAGTCAAATTTTTGAAAGTTAGGAGCATCTGTACGTCAATACGGCTCTGGGCCCATTCCTCTTAAATGGGATGTAAAGCCTCAGAGAATGAAATTAAGAAGCGTTATTTGATTGGCGACATGCAGGTTTAGTGTCACCATGGGGATGTCCTACAAATGTCAACAATTTCAGCGACATCTATTGGTTTTCTTGCTTTGAGATTCTCCTGGAATTGTTCTGGTCATTCACTGTCATTTTGATGACATTCCCAGACTTTTCATTTTGACCTCATCATGCTTTCATGCCTCTGTTCCTTGTCTGATTCTTTTCTGTTATCTTCACGGTCCCGAATAATACAAACTATTAAGAAGCTGGTGTAGCAGCACCATGTGCTGCTTGGGATGGAGGAGACGGGACCATTTTGTTGAGGTTGAATTGCTTTAGTAAGTTACCTCTGTAGGGGCCCACAAGTGCTGTTTTTGGCGGGAAGGCAGGGCAGTTACTGTGTAGCCCAAAGTCATGTTGTCCTTACCCCTCAGGCATCTGCGCCTTAGTGGGCTGAACTGACATGTTGCTTACTGAGAACAAGGGCCCTGCTGCCTGCATAGAGCCAGGCGGTGATGCTCTATAAGAGCCGTGCTTCTCTCACAGAGAGGAACAGACCAATGGCTGGCAGCGGGCAGAAGTGATCCGGCTGGAACAGGACATATTCACCGCGTTGGCTGGCCAAGGCAAGCTGTACGTCTACAAAACCACAGGCTTCTGGAGCCAGATCAAGTCGGCTGGGTGAGTCCCCATCGCTCGCTCGGCGGGGGACGGATCACGGAGTAATGAGGTAGAGACGGATTATACACAGGCGGGAAATGACCTGCTCAGGGCTGGTGGGCACGTTGGTGTCCAGTGTGTCTGAGCTGCCCGCCTGCTGGTCTCCGGACAGGTCTGCCATTTATGCCAGTCGGCTGTATCTGAACCAGTACTACCAGACTCACCCAGAGAGGCTGGCAAGGAATGAAGAAGCAAGTCCCAAAATTAGTGGTAAGGATTAACTCTGCGCTTGTCTCTCCCATGATGGTTTTTCTGTATATTAACATGTAGTTTGCTCTCCGCAGGAAATGTGTACATTCACCCAACTGCTAAGATCGACCCAACAGCCGTAGTAAGTAAATTTTTCAGTTGAACAAACAGCAGATTGAGAAGCAGATTTGTTTCATTTTTTTTTTTATCTCTGTCATAATTTCCATATGCTGAAATTCTCGTTTTCCTCCCTCTGCAGTTAGGCCCTAATGTCTCTATTGGCACAGGGGTGACAATAGGAGCAGGGGTTCGAGTGAGAGAGTCCATCATCCTTCATGGAGCTACTTTGCAGGCAGGTTCCATCCTGTTACGGCTTCTAGGTGCTAATTGTTTACATGTAGGGGTCCAGAACCAGTTCAGTCAGAGTTTTTCTTCCAAAGCACAGCAGAGTGATTTAAAGAATTCCAGCAACGAGACCATGGCCTGATTGCTTCTCTGCGAAAACGTAGAGCCTTGGACTCCTTCTGGATAAATACCATTTGTTCTGTTATTGATTACAAAAAAGAAAATATCCCCTGCTGCAGTTTCAGACACTTAAGTCACTATTAATCCCGGATCTCAAAGGTTTCTGTCAAAATCGAACATTTTGTGTCTCTGGGAAATGAAGCAGAAGTGCTGGGCATCCTTTGTACAATGAGATTCCTGAGAACGGTCTCATCCTGATGTTTCGTGTAACGCTTCGTAGGACCACAGCTGCGTGCTGAACAGCATTGTGGGATGGGACAGCACGATTGGCAGGTGGGCGAGGGTTGAGGGAACCCCCAGTGACCCCAACCCTAACGACCCTTATGCCAAAATCGACAGCGAGACTCTCTTTAGAGATGGCAAGCTGACACCCTCTATAACCATTCTGGGTAAAGTATTTTCCGGCAGCTGGAACTGTAGGCTGACATGCTGATTTAGGTGAATGAAAGCTGAACTTTTCCTCATGGTGCCTTTTTTAAATGTTGTTTTTTTTCCAGGCTGTAACGTGAATATCCCGTCGGAGGTGATTATACTCAACTCGATTGTCCTCCCTCACAAAGACCTCAACAGAAGCTTCAAAAACCAAATTATATTGTAATTTATTTTGCCCTCATCAAAGCTAAAGTTCATTGTGTTCCTGGAAAAAAAAAAAAGCATTTGATGCAATAGATATGAAGTAAACAAAACACCTCTCCAATTGTAATTTTTGATATCTCAGCATTTTAAGAAAGAGTTAAATGATATTTGGCAATATATAATGATTGAATATCCAATACACTACATTTAAGCAAAAATGTATTTTAGGTAATATGTGAGAACTTTAGTTTAAGGATTAGAGAAGTATTGTAATGCTTTAATGCTGTCAGTCCATAATACCCAGATTTTTACAGATTGTAGTTCATGCCCTGACTGGGTGTGAAGTGTCGGCCTTTAACATGACCATGAGCTGGTTTGTTTTACTGCTAATGAGCCGTGTGCAGTAATACTGGTAAGTCTGCTAGTCAGTTAGCACACCTCTTGTAGCAGCATCTCACTGTATATCGGATAAAAAGTCATGCTGTTGGTGTCTGGAGATTGTTAAATAAAGCTACTGGGGCATTAGTGGCTTCTGAGTCCAGTGTCACCAGTGAAACGCAGATTATTTGCCCTTTGGGGTGGCACGGTGGCACAGTGATTAGCACTGTTGCCTCTCACCACTGGGACAAGGGTTTGAGTCTCTGCCATGGCTCCATGTGTGTGGAGTTTGCACGATCTCCTCAAGTCGTCGTGGGGTTTCCTCACTGTTCTCCGGTTTCCCCACCACAGTCCCAGGACATGCTGAGGTTAACTGGAGTTACCAAAATGTCCAAATATGTTCATGTGTGAGTGACAGGTGTGAATGTACCCTGTGATTGGCTGGTGCCCTATCCTGGGTTGTTCCCTGCCATGCACCCATAGGCTCTGGACCCCCCAACCCTGAATAGGACAAGTGGTTACAGGAGATGGATGGATAAGCCTGTAGGAGCTTATGGCTTCAGTCAATGGCACCTGCAGTTGCTTCTACTGAACCATACAAGCTTGTAGAGCAACCAGGCAACACTTCATGTATAAAATTACACAAGTCAGTGTGGGGAAGCTGGAGTGGGTGGGTGGGTGATTTACCATTAGTTGTCGAGTGCGGTTGCATCAAAATCAGCAGAGTTAGCATCATGGATGTCCTTTTTAATAGCTCAGTGGAAACGCCTAAATGCATTTTTTCCTTACTGTTCCTTTTAGGTGTTACGCCTGCACATATTTTAATTTCTCCATTTGGGAAGGAGCCCTGGTGACTCACAGTAAGGATTATATGGGAGCTCGGAAAGCAGTTGCATCTTATCGGTCCTGGTTTATGTGTCAGTTTTCCCCACGTTTTGAGATTAAGGCCCAATCCCTGTATCCCCTGTGTAAGCCCTGAACCCTCACAGACTTAATTAATGTCACCTAGTAAGTGACTGAGTGCCAGAGGCTGCAAGGGCTCGAAATGGTTTAAATAGGAATGGGACAGCACTGTGCAACGTTACCTTGACAATGCCAAAAACGTTTCTTAATATCGTGGCTTTGGGACTTTTTATTTTAAAATTTGCACTTTCTTCAAGGCCAGAGCACTTAAGGGCCCAACCGCCTAATTTGAACGTGTTCCAGACTCTTGCATTACAGAGTGGATGAGAGGTGATTGTCATATAATCAATTTACACTTATTCGTCAAAACGGTACCATCAAGCAAAAACTAAAAGGAATGGTTAGTTTACCATTTAGGCTTCCCTGGCAACCCTGTGTTTCATGTTGCAAAATGCTATTAACTGTGAGTAATTCCCTCAGACAGTCTGCAGAAATGCAGACTTAGGGAAAGTGTGCATAAAGGGCTCTAAATGTCCAAGAGCCCTCATGCACTTGACGATTTGACAGTGGTACTGCCCTAAGCCCTCAAGGACTTAAGCCTGAAAGTCCATGAGTCAGTGTGTGTGTACATTGGGACTGCGAGCATGAACTGGGGGGGGGGGGGGGGGTGTTTGCAAGTGTGTTACCTTTTAAACTGAGAGATGCATGAAGAACAGGGTGGGATATCCATCCTGCCCTCTAATCTTCTGAAGGTCACCTATGACAGCTGGATGAGCAATTATTTGGACCAGTTGATGCATTTTTATCTATTTTTCTTTTTTTTTTTTACCACAGTGGCTTCATGCACACATCTTTTTTTTTTTATATTAGCTGCTGAACCCCCTCCCCCCCAAAATGCTAACACATTAAAAGTGAAAGTAATTTGTACCAAAAATCGACATAATAGATTATAAAAGATGCATTAAGTGAATGATGGGAAGCGTGTAGGCTCAGTGTGTGACACCGTAGCCTCCCTGCTTCTGGGGTGGGGGCTCAGTGTGTGACACCGTACCCTCCCTGCTTCTGGGGTGGGGGCTCAGGTTCCACTCTGGCTGCCTATGTCGACATTGCATGCTCTACCCATGAATTTCCTTGCTGCGGGGTCATCTGCAGCTGAATGGATTTCACTTAGGTGAAATGATGTCACCAGATTGCCCGTGTTCTAAAGCCTGCAGTGGACCAGGCTGCCTCTCTGCCCTGCGCTCTACCTGTCCTGGGTAAGTGGCTGGAAGATGGCTGGATTATATACATAATGTCTGTATGTAGGGCACGTTTTCCTTAGAGTCGCCATTCATAATTTCAAGACTGGCCTGCAGCATTTGTGACAGCACTTTCCTTATTTACTTACACTTTCAGTAGCTCCGTAAACGGGTTGGCATTTGTGAAGTTTGTAGAAACTAGGTCAAAATCGGTCGATAAAGAATTTGGGTAGGAAATGTAGTTTATTTTCGAGCTTAGTCACGCTGCTGTGAATAAATCGGGATGTTTAAAATTACATACTGAGATTCAGATGAAAAGTGGGGTTATTTTATCTGTAATGTAAGATGAAATATGTGTGGGCTAAGCAGAGACCGGACAGTAATCATAACTTGTGCTTATACTTTGTGTCGAAATCACCAAGCCGATTTTACGGAGTTTCTACAGCCTGGCTTTAAAGTTAGTTCCTGAGATTTAAGTAATTGGTCCAGTTTCAGGTGGAATTGTTGAGAGGTCATGACAGTGCTTGTACTTCATTTTTTTATGATAAAAAAAATTCTAATTAGCCGTAGATCCGTGATTTGGAGCAGATTCTTTGAGGTGAAACTTCAAAGCCCTAACAGAACTGGCCAAGGGGAATCCATTGGAGAGAAAACGTTCTGTGAAAGGCAAGCTTCGGTTATGGGGTCACTTGTGCTACTATGAGGCATATACATCATGACCGAGAAGGTAGGTTAAGCAAACCGTGAGGAGGAACTTTCAGAAAAGCATCCCTCTGAAGAATAACTTTATGATGTTGTTGTCAAACAGGCTTTAAGGGAGAGGGGGATGTTGTTAGCCAGTATGTAGGGATGGGCAATATATTGATATTATATCATGCATGCACAATTATCACCAGGGCTTCAGATGACAGGTGAAACATTTGGCTGGATGCCAGCTGTACTATATAGACACTTATTTACACCCACAATTTGGTAAACATATTAGTAGCACAGGCAAAATACATATGAGAAATATTTTTGTGACACCAAGAAGTTCTCTGTAATCTGTTTACCAGTAATCTGTATAAACTTGGAGTATCTTTATGTTTAATAAATTCAGTTAGCGGAGCACACTACATAATACTGTTTTGGTATACTATGGTTTGACATACTTCAGTGCGATATGCACTATAGCAGGGCACACCACATAATACTGATTTGGTGTACTGTGGTTTGGTATACTTCGGTGCAATATGCACTGTAGCAAGGCACACCAAATAATACCATTTTGGTATACTTCAGTGCGATATGCACTATAGTGCGGCACACCACATAATACTGTTTTGGTATACTATGGTTTGGTATACTTCAGTGCGATATGCACTGTAGTGGGGCACACCACATGATACTGT
>JABFEB020000019.1:159375-171415 GCA_019775895.2 Stomatorhinus ivindoensis | reverse complement strand
TTCCTACATGTTTCCAGATTGGATGGTGTAATATGTTCTTACATGCTTCCAGATTGGATGATGTAATATGTTCCAGATTGGATGATGTAATATGTTCTTACATGCTTCCAGATTGGATGGTGTTCCCATGTGCTTCCAGACTGGATGATAAAATGTTCCCACTTGCTTTCGGATTGGATGCTGTTGGCCTCAGCATCTGCAGCCTTCTAAAGTCGACTCCTATAAAATGGAGTGGAAATAATCCTCTGGTGCGGCTTTTAGGGGGGTTATTAATGACAATTAGTATTTATTATAATTCTAAAGCCATTTCAAGTATCTAATGAAAAGCTAATTTAAAAAAAACTGCATTAGCTAAGCGAAACAACGTGCAGAATTATTTAGTAATTTGTCCCAGCTCACTGACTAGTACAGTTTGCTTAATTTGTTTGGCTGTAACCTGTTAAAATTTGCCACGGTGATATTTCCTTTTCTCACCCTGCCCCACCACGTTAAGAAATTTCCCTCTTTCCTGACAAAAAAAAACATCATCGACCGCACAGTTGAAGTTGAACACATAATTAATCATTCATTTTTCTGCACTGATTGAGAAAAATTATGTGACATTTGTGCTCCCTTAAGTGGCTGCTCTGTCCCTGGTGGCAGCGACACCTTCCAGTATCAGCAAAACACTCCTTCCAGGATGCTGAGGGTCCCATTGAAATGTTAATTATACTGCGGCCTTTGAAGGGTAACATTTAGTTATTTGGATTGCCCTAGGCATTGGCTTGCTCTTACCATAGATCAGACTGAGCATTGTGTGCATGGGTCAGACGACCAATAGTATTACACTGTTCTGAGAATTTTGGCCAATTGTTATCCGTTTTTTCCACTTGTCCAGCTTAAGCCATCAAATTCCCTGTCTGCAAGGGATCAGTGCTCTTTTTGTAAATGTCTATGAAAGGTAAGCTTTTCTGGCTGCACCTACCCCCCCCCCCCCCCCCAACAGCAAAGACAAGTACCTAGAAAGCCACGTGCCTTTCAGCTTTCAGCCAGGGCAAATTATGACTTGATCTCCTGGTGTCTCTGCCTGACAACGGAAGCGGCAATTGGGCCAGCCCTGGGGTGGAGGGACCGCAGCACCTTGAGAGGGAAATTTGTATATGGGGAGGCTTGTCTCCAGACTGTCAGGAACGGCAGACCGACTCACCGTCAAAGCACTTCAAAGCTGCCTCTCAATCTCGAGCAGTGGTGATTAATTCCAGCTCAAGAGGGACGTGACAAACTGCACGTTCACTCTACCTGTACGGCAAGTCTCCTCTCTTCACTTTGGAATTTAAATTGTGCCACTGGTGCTAATCATCTGCCCTGTTTAAATCTCAAAGCTTGTAGCTTGTAGTCCAAGGGAGGCCACTGTACAGATAAAGTAAACCATCTGTGATCCGGATTATAAATTTAAATCAATCTACTGTACCAGACAAACGTCTGGCCACACTTGTTTTTCAGCCAGATAAGAACCCTAACCACACCTCAAGGCTATGAGATTATTGTATTATCTTATGAAACAGGAAAGACATGGAGTGCTGTGACTGATGACCTGCCCCCCAAAATCCCCCCCAACCTGAACCCTATAGAGCTGGTTTGGGATCAAACAGTAAGAACAAGGTAGCTAACTTGTGCCCAGAACTTGTGGAAACTCTTCCAGAACTGGAAGCATGGGGAAGCATTCCAGGTGGCTACATCTGGAAGCTGGTTCAAAGAGTCCGCATTGCCATCAATGCAAAAGGAGGCCATTTTGAAAAGTCTACACTTTGAGAAACTTCTGAGATGCAGGACACTTCTCTTGTTTGCTGAAATTGTTTTACTTTATTGCCTTGAGGCATGTTAGTGTAACATAGCTATAATGGAGACAAATGTATTAAAAACTGGTGCGTCCACACTTTTGATTGATACTGTAATTAGCCTGAAAATGACCACTGGCGGTGCCTTTTGCTTAAGCTGGGATGAGGCTTGTGGATGGTGTCACAACTCATCTTGGCTGGGCAGGACCAAGGACGTCTGGGGCCACTTTTAATGTGACTACATCTGGGGTAGCGTTGAAGATATCTTAATAACCAATGCCTTGGCTGCTGACTGTAGGATGACTTGATAGACCACTCCTGGGGCGACTACTGTGTCTCCCACAGCGATTTGAAACCACAAACCTGAGTGCCACTGGTGGGTTGAAGAGTTGATTTCCTCTTCCTCTCATCGCCTCACATCCCGTGCAAATCCAGTGTAAGATCTTCTGAAACCCAAAGTGGAGGGGCTGTGATTCAGCTAAAGGCAGTGTGGCATTATCCATGCAGAGATTTCTGCATTTGCATAAGGCAAAATAAGTTGATTTATTTATAATTGCCAGGCAATTGAATCAAAGAAGCTTATTTATAATGATAAGCATTTTATAATTGTTGAATTTAAATAAACTTGCAGGCTATGGTTTATAACAAGAAATATTTCAATGTAATGCAAGTAGTAGTCTTCAGTTTCACTGAATCTGCAACAGACTGTTTGCGAAGCACACGGTTTGCTGAAAATAATCCTTTCCGGAGTATGTTTTTTCTGATTCAGTGTTAAACTGGATGGGAAAGCCAGCACCTCAGACAAGTGACTCAGAAGCTGTGTGAAATTAGCGATTGGGGGAACTTCATAGACTCTCCTCCCAGTTGCTCCAAATTCATCACAAAGTGTGTCACCACAAGGTCTTCAGCATGGCTTGAGTGCTCCCGTCCATCATGGCCGGACAGAAGCATAGTCACATGATTGCATATGTTCCACGTTGCCACCCAAACAATACATTTCTATGTCAGAAGGGTTCTCTGCCTGCAGCAATAACAATACGTTGTCATGACACTGACTTAATGTTAAAAGTCCGCTGAATATATGTGTAAATCCACAAGAAATGTTGTCTACAGCACATCTGAAGCAGGTATTTGGGCTCAGTGTAAAAATGAATATACTCCATCCATCCATCCATCCATCCATTAACCCACCTATTCAACGTCAGTAACGTTTTGTCCAATACAAGGTCATAATGAACCTGCAGCCTGTCCCATGATGCACTGGGGGATGGATACGCTCAATGGGATGGCCACCGCAAATGCACAGACAAAATAAAATTAAAAAAAAACAGAACAGCTTTTTACCTATGTTCAGTGACTGGTACTTATTCACTCAGGTTATGTAATACCATTTCAGTTATAAATACACCGCTTACCCATGACCCAGTTATTAACTTCTTCTAAATCTTTACCCCCCACCCTCCCCCCACCATCAGGAAGTCTGGTGATTGCACCCTGCTGTTCTGCACAATAACAATCCATTGCATGACCAACACTTTTATCAAAAGCAGCATCCAATCAGTCGGATGTCTATCTCAAGCAGCTAAAGCTGAGAGCGTTACTCAGAAGTACTGCAGGAGGGACCCTCTGAGGCCAGGACTGCCCATGCTGTGGTCAGAGGCCCGTCTCTGCGTTTGTAAGTAATCCGGGGGCTGCCGTAATGCAGCGACTCTTCAGGCTGCATTGCTGACTCCCCAGCTGGGATCTATCTATCCATTTGCTGAAGGAAGTTCTAGACTAAACAACGCTGAACAGAAGTCTAGTAAGTGTAGCTGGGTCTTGACCTACTTCTGAAATGAACAGTACAGCAGAACACATGACGGCGCACACAGTGGAATATACGGCTCATAAATCAGTGGGTGACCTCAAATGATCTTCAAAAAGAATGGGAAACATTCAACCCAGTATGGGGCACCGACCCACCACAGGGCACAAGGCAGGGAACAACCCAGTATGGGGCACCGACCCATCGCAGGCCACAAGGCAGGGAACAACCCAGTATGGGGCACCGACCCAGCGCAGGGCACAAGGCAGGGAACAACCCAGTATGGGGCACCGACCCACCGCAGGCCACAAGGCAGGGACCAACCCAGTATGGGGCACCGACCCACCACAGGGCACAAGGCAGGGAACAACCCAGTATGGGGCACCGACCCATAGCAGGGCACAAGGCAGGGAACAACCCAGTGTGGGGCACCGACCCATCGCAGGGCACAAGGCAGGGAACAACCCAGTATGGGGCACCGACCCATCGCAGGCCACAAGGCAGGGAACAACCCAGTATGGGGCACGACCCATCGCAGGGCACAAGGCAGGGAACAACCCAGTATGGGGCACCGACCCATCGCAGGGCACACTCACACTGCATTCACTCATACTCACAGGCAATTTGGTAACTCCAATGTTTTTGGACTGGGTGTACCCGGAGGAAACCCCACGATGATACAGGGAGAACATGCAAACTCCACACACATGGAACCAGGGCGGAACCACAGTCTCAGAGGTGTGAGGCAACAGTGCTGACCACTCTACCAATGAAATGAAATATATATTGACTCCACCCACAACTTTTTGATTCTAGTAGCATAATGTGCAGCTTGAATCAGGAGATGAGGTCCATCTTGAGGTCCTACACGCACCAGATAACTTGTTTGGCTCTCCGAGTCTTTGACTATTTATTCAAATGAGATAATAGAGATTTATCTGAGTATACATGGGGATTTTACATACTGCCCTATGCTACGAGGGTGCTTGTTGTCAGAATCTGATCAGCACTGAAAAATAACCTCCATAAAAAGTGACATGATATGCCCTGTGGTAGAGCAAGGATTATCAGCATTGGTGTTGTTATGATTAGATGGTTCCGCTCAAGGGCTAGTCTTGTGAACAAAGTAATCTCTCTCTATAAGACGGATATTCTTAATCTAATGTAAACATGACTTGGGTCAGAGGAAAACAGACACTTAAAGTCGTAGCTATTAAGATGTCTAATTGCAAAAAAAAGACTGATTATCTGGTTGTGTTTCTAAGAGACAAATCTTTGCTTAACCTCGAAACCTACATTTATCTTTTCTTCATTCGATAAACTTGTTTTGAATTTTGCCCCCTTAACCAAAGTTTTTCTCCCAACACAAACTGTTTCCTTTCTTCACAGATCACCTGTGTCTTATGCAAATGTTACAATGCATATTTATCTGTTTATTGCCTAAACTCAGGTTCTGCATAATAATGTGTGCATATTTATTTTTTGGAATATTCTACAAAAATGTTTTCCCAGTAGTCTAGGGATGCCGCTTATCTGCATCCGTATCAGGTACTGCTGATAACGGGCGATATCTTAGGTCTTTCTGTCTCATGATGTGGTAGATTCCAATCAGCTCCCATCTTCTGCCGTGCAGATACCATTCTTTAGATGAAAGGTGCTTTTTTGGGAAATATTTAGAGACATTCTTTTAGAAATGCAAATGTTTAGATGCAAACTTAAGTTGCCCGATGCACCCGGTAAGATTTGCTATCGTGCTCTTTATGTATCTTTGATACCTGTTGAAAACACGCGATCTGATGTTTGCCTCGCACGTCTACCAGTGACTGCTTTATCCATCAAGGGGCAGTGGCACAGTCAGGTGACTGGAAGGATAGATGGAGAGAAGTTTGACTGAAAATTAGAAAGCACCAGAGTGCCCCATATTCTCTGGTCATAATATGTCTGCGAAAACGAGAGGTGCTGTCTGAGTTCTGTGTGCTAGAAATCCTCTATTAATTTTAGATTCAAAAAGAACACTGTTTATATAAAAGCTAGATTTTAAGTAGAGTAATTACTTGAGCTTACAATGGCTCTAATAGGATCTAGGGGAACAAGCTTTCCTCTTACAATTATTCATTCTAAATCCATTTGAGAAATATGTACCCAACAGAACAGTTGCAAATAAAATTTTGGAAAGGGTTGCCACGGTCTGCATTTTGAGTCCCCAAACTCGAATGACAAAGATGAGCTGGGACATGGGATGGTTATTACGGCACAATCAAGATGGGTCATTGCCATTTTAACTTGCCATTTTAATTTCGGGCGAGCCCTCGCTCGTCTGTTCTCTTTGACAGCTGATTGGGAAAAGGTTCTCATGAAATATAAATCACAAACGTGGAATACTTTGTATTCATGGGATCGGAGACGGTCTGGAGGCAGTCTGAGGTATCAAAGCACTTTTTTTTTTAAAGGTTGTTTAATCGGAGCCCTGGGACATGTGTGAATCTTTGTTTCCCTCTAAACCACCTGCGCTCATCCATTCTTGCCTTGGTGAAGGTTCATGGGTTCGCACTGGAAGGTCGGGATGCATTTCACAGCTTTCGCTGGTTTGCCAGGAATCTCTTTCTAATTTCTCCCCCCTGAGTCAGTGTCAGCTCATCGCGACTCCATTCACATATTACTTTGCATTTTGGCCGCGTTACGCAGCCGCTGAGCCCGGTACCATGTGTCGATGTGTTTAGCACTGGACATTCCTGTCGGTGAAGCCAGTGACGACATCATCCCTAGAGTTGCAGACAGTTTCTGCTCTTCTTGGCCTAAACCCCCCCCCCCCCCCCATTCTGAATAATGATAAAACAGGCATTGTAGGGCATAGAACCTAACCTTCCCATTGGCAGCTATGTTGCTATTCTAAACACTTGAGCGCTCCTCCCAGAATGCATGGCTGCAGCTATTACACCTTGCAGTGTCGCCTCCTGTCTCCTTCCACATTGTTACAAGTTAGAAGAACATGCATAGAAATAAAGATCAGCATGTTCATCAGACTGTGAGGTTCTGCCCAATGTAATTTAAAGGCTGTAATGGCAGGAATATGTTTCCTATTCAAGGACAAAATTACATAAATTGAACACAGACTGTTGACATATACACAGAATTGACCTCTTTAACTCCTTAGTACTAATTGCTTTAGGATTAACTATAGCAGTGTTTCTAAATCCGGTCCTGGGGATCTGACCAAATGGTCTGGGAAGCCTGGAAGAACTAGGGATCCCGAAGACCGGTTTGAGAAACACTGAACTGCAGGATACAGCCTTGATTCACTATTCAAATGGCAGTACTGGACACATTGTCCCTGATCCTATGTCTCTGTGGGATGGGACTCTGTACAAGTGATTGGAAGGTAGTTGTTTCAAATCTCACTGGTGGTGATATCGCCATTAGGTTCTTGAGCAAGGCCCTTAAACCCACTTGCTTCAGGGACTCTACACTTACATACAAAACATCTACTAAATAAGTAAATGCAATATACAGTGCTATATTTTAACCAACAAGTAGAGAAAGTGATATTCAATGCAGCCATGTGTGTCATTTAAAGTCAACTCATCTCATGCTTTATCAGAGTCGGAGCAGAATGGGCATCATGCATAAGGGTGTAATAATATTTCCATCTTTATATTAATTGAAATGTGCGCTGACTTCCAAAGTTACTTCGGTTATGGAGGGCTGTTCTTTTTATATTATTTCAGCAGCTATTCTGAAGTGAAGTTAGTCACAAGTTGGAGGTTTAACATCGCAAAGTGATTCCAGTAATGAGTTTCCATTCGGCAAGTTTCACTTTCTCGCTTCAGTGAGTCCCCCGTCACACTGTGCTCGTTCTGTCCTCGCTCATTTTCTCCCTCATGGTCCTCATAATTCTTTAAAACAGTGTCTTCTTGTCAAAAGCAAATTAAAGGTAAATAAACAAGAGCGACGTGACTTGGGCACAAACTCATTTGACCCCAAACTGAGAATGGCTCTCCTAGGAGTTAAATTGATTGGCCAAGTCTTTACTTTGTCTCTACAATGCCAGCCAGATACATGTGTATTTCTCAGTCAAATCGTAAGCATCTGTAATTTCTTATATGGAATATTTGTAGTAAGGAATGATGTGATTCTGTACTTAATACTTGACTGCTAAAACTACATATGAATCTACTATAAATCTGATACGGTAAATGTACTACATGAATATAAACTGTAAATTTGCCCATTCTGTAATTTTACCTTTAGAACCTTATAAAAGTGAGAGAAAATGTTCCCCGACTGGCAGATGAATCAGCAGGACGAAGATTCACCAAATATTACACCTGAATAGTGTGTTTATATGTTCAACAAGCTTGTCTTTGTTCCCACAGGACATTAACATTTACAGATGCCGCTTTAAAAGCCGTCGGGTTTGGACGCCAAATGCGCGGATGGCTGATAACATGGGCCAGAAATGCAATTGCGGCCTGGATGCAGACCATGCAAAGCATGCATCTATATCCAGTAAACAGGAGCTGCTGATGGGAATCCGTGTAATTTTCCGCTTAAAAGGGTCAATCTGTAACCTCTTTCCACATTCCAGTCAGGGAAGAAGTTGTTAATCAGTAATGTCATCAGTCTTCTAACCGAATTGCCATTTATCACATTATTTTTCCTGCTTTAATGTCAGGCATTACTGAAAAGTAATACATTATGCAATCGTATTGGAAATACAAAGCTGCAGGTGACAATGGCTTGATTCGTATTCGCAGCTCCTCCCCCCGAGCCCTTTGTTACGTCAGGTTTTGTCCGAATCACTTGGCACTTGACATGCTCAAAAACTGATTGTAAATAGAAAGTACAAATATGCTGGTCCAGGAGACAGATACAAATCTAACCTCCTTCGCCCACAGGAAGGCCATTCGATCAACTCTGTGACATCATCATTTCAACACCGTAGGTGCCCTTTGTTCACGCACAGGGGGGCCCTGCCTGTGACCACACTATCACAACCCACGCTGCTCTGCAGTCCTGGGTGACTCAGAAGACACCATTATACCATAGAAGAAATGACAGACACCGTAGAAAGGAGAGGATTGCTCACAACATCAAAGAACTTTGGGCTGGATTGACTCGGCCTTCCAATGAAATGAGCAGACTAATTCCAAGTCCGGAAAATGTGTGCCAAATGCGAAAATCTTTGCGCTCCTGGATCAATTTGCTAAATATAGAACAAGAACCGAATTACCACCATCCATCCATTTTCTGTAACTGCTTATCCTATTTAGGATTATGGGGGGGTCTGGAGTCTATCGTAGAGGGTGTAAGGCAGGGACCAACCCAGGATGGGGTGCCAACCCATCACAGGGCACACTCACACACCATTCATGCCTAGAATTTTCTAACTCTAATTAATGTCCACAAGTGGATGAGGAGTTTATGGTTTGAATTTTATTTAGTAATTGGGGGTGGTAGGGTGACCTCATATCTCTGGGATCAGGGTTCGAGTCGCCGCCATGGTTCCATGTGTGTGGAGTTTGTATGTTCTCCCTGTGTCATCGTAGGGTTTCCTCTTGGTACTCTAGTCCCTACCCAACCACCCACAGTCCAAAGACATTAATTGGACTTGGACATTGACAGATGTAAGTGCTTGTGTCCCCCACAATTTCAGCAGATTTTCTTCCCTTTGCCACAGACGGCCAGATACTTCCATTTCTTGCCCACCCCCCCCCCCCACCCCATGGGGTTCCGGCATGAGCTGCACTGTTCTCATGGAGCCATGTGTGCGAGGCTGGAGGCCTGCATGCAGAATGGGCGCCATGCGGAGCTGTCTGTGCTGTCTGCGCCGTCTGATTGGCCGGCCGATAAAAGCAGACGACCCAGTTTCACAAGCAGGACATCCGTGAGCTTGTTAAAGTGTGAATGCTAAAGTGTTATCTCCTGTTATCTGGCTAACCACTGACTAACCATTCTGGCTGTACAGAATGTACAGAATCGAGGGCTCAAGGTCAGGCAAGTGCTACTGAAAGGTAATGTTTTCTTTCAGCTTTTTTTTTTACATTGCTCTGGAAAATTCTGTGACTCTGACTAGGATAAGCTTTTAGAAGACGGGTGAAAGGATGGATAAATATTTTGAATTTCACTGCTCTTTCTGTTATTTTCCTGCAAATGTTTTTGTGGTAATACAACTCTGGCATTTATTTGTCAATAAAGCAGGCAATGGGATGATTAACAAGTCTTGATTGACAGTTCAACGATGATCCCACCCACAGTGGGTTTTTAAGGCCAGTATCACCCAATATTTGCTATTTTCAATCACACACGTCTCTCTGGATTATACCACCATGGGACATTTTTGAAATTGGCAATCATACAGATATGGAGGTGTGTCCCCAGGTAATTCCCAGACAGTACACTGAGCACATGCCACTGTTTTGGACAGGCTGTGGAGAATTTATACCCTTTGCTTCTGGTAGAACAACTTTATGTCCATCAGATTGTGGGTGAATAGTTTTAAACTGATATTGGAGCATTCCAGATTTAGGTATTTATCCATTAACTGCCCATATAACACATGTGGACATTGCGTGTTCTTCTTGTGCCGCGAATGATCAGTGCTTTAAGTTTGGTGGCCTGTTTTCTAGGGATAATTTTTATATCTATAAAGCTATTGCTAACTGTGCATTCTTCCCGCTTATCATAATTTTCTCGATACTTAACGTATCGCAAATTTATTTTGGTCACGTTAGACGCACCCTGTTTTTTCAGTTTAGATTCCCATTTCAAGTTCTTTCTGCAAATAGCGTCGTAAACAACAGCTGAGTCTTCCTTCCCATCTCTTTTTTCCCTCTGTTTTCCACGCCGGTCTCCCACATGATGTGGGATAAAACCAGTCACACACGCTGCGTATGATTGAAACTAGTCTGACATGCTGTGTGTGTTTCTAATATAATTCTATACATGTCGGGATTTCGAGGCCTGTAGCGTTGCTTTCTCCGTTAGATCACTTGCTTTTCACTCCTACTCGAACCCCTGGTTTACATGTTTACTCGCATTTCCCACTTTCCTCAGCGGAGTTAATCAGGAGGCTCCCGGGCAGAAACGCCCCATCAACACGCCCATGGTGTGAGGTGACATGAAAGCTGAACGCTAAAGCAGCTCATCAGAAGCAGCACGACACGGCACCCAAGTCAAACGACGCGATGAAACGAAAGGGTGCCGACATATCACCGAGGACGAGGGGCGGCGACTTCCAAAGGCTCTGGTAGCCCAGCCACAAGAAAATACCTACACCCCATGACTGTGTAAGCTTAGTGTATTTTTGACTACCTTATCTTTGCTTAAATAAGAATTTCATTGTACAGTGAAACTGCTTGTTTTCTGTGCATATGACAATAAAACTCACTCTCTCTCAAAAATTTAAGTACTGATGTCTAATGCATACAATCCCGTCTGGCATCGATGGTTCTTGGATGCCTGGAGTCCAATGTTGGTTCTGGGCATCAGGACCTCTTGATGAAATTGTGTCATCATTCACAACATCATTCACTCATCGCAGCACCTTTTTTGGGGTCCTTCAGTTGTGGAACAGGAACAGGAACAGGAACAGAAGTGGGAGACTATGAACGCACTGTCAGCTGGTGAGTTCCACCCTGCTCTCCTGGGGACTTTGGTGACGGAGAAAACAGTTTGGGCTGACTCTCTGCACTGAGTGCTCTCCAAAACCTCTTCCGCTGTTTCCACTGTGCTGATTAGAGCGCTGATAAGAGCTGAAATTGCACTCGCGCCGGCGGAGGCTCGCAGGAAGAGCTTCAGGCAAAAGTGAAAACCGTCTCTGCTTTCCTTCTCTCTGCAGGGATGTCCAGCAGTGAATCTGACGGGTATCACCTGAAAGCGGCTGCAGCTTCCTGTATTTACAGGCTTTTCTTGCACTGACAATTGGAAAGAAGCATGTGACTGTTCATTGTCTTCTAAGTGCTTATCCTGGTTGTAGGCAAGGGGGTGGGGGCTGTCCTGGGAGGCCAAGAGGGCGCGAGGCGGAGCTACACCCTGGACAAGATGCCAGTCCGTGCCAAGATGCCAGTACTGTGCCAGGGCACAAACACGCACAGGTAGGTATTAAACTGCAGGTCTGTAGTTAAGGTCCACTTCCTGCACAACAAACGGAGACAGGCAAAGATTTGATTTTGATTGCAGTCACATATTTTCATAAAATTGAATTTCACCTTGTGAGGACCGAAAAAATAAACCCTACAATGTCAAAATAACAGTTTTTAAAAATCACATTATGGGGACATTTGCTCCCCGCAATAATGTATACCTGGACCACACACACACACACAGAGCAGAGGTGGGATACAATCCCCCCAGTATATTAGCAGTGGCAGCATGGTCGCTAAGTGGGTGAAGCTGACCTCCAGGGTTGGGTCAGATACAG
>JABFEB020000019.1:133804-153186 GCA_019775895.2 Stomatorhinus ivindoensis | reverse complement strand
ACTGTATATTTAAAAACCCGCGAAGTCGTGAATCCGCGATAAGTGAACCGCGAAGTAGCGAGGGATCACTGTATTGCAGTTGTTGTAAACTGTGATGTAGTCCTTGATACTCCTGCACATGATTTTGGCTTAACATGCGTGTTTATTCAGCATCGACACCCTTTCTGCTTTTTATGTTTATTTATTGAGAATATAAAGCTGAACATAATTGTTGAACACCAACGCTATCTTTCAGTCAAATAACGTAACCTTGAGACAGATTTATTATCCGATCCCATGATTCGTTGAGTCATATGGTAAGGCGCAAAAAAAGATGGAAAAAAGCGAATCATAGAATCAGTTAAACCGAACTTCCCATCACTAATGCGCCAGCCGGCGCTGGATCTGTCACAGCCTGGTATTCGTTACTTACTTACTCATTACTACTCAAATCTACACCACTACTATATTTGATAGAGGGCAAATGAGTGTGATTCACAGTATGTCATTCCATATACCGAACTGTCATTTTTTCAGCTATACCGAGGTAAAGTCAGATTTTTATTCTGTGGTACCTTTAAACAGAAGAATCGAGTTATAATAATAATATGTTTGCAACGGTTCCTATGACAGGGCGGAGTATATGAATTCTGATTCTGAATATCCTCTTCTCAAGATTTTACATATGCAGCCATAATTCGCAAAAATACAATCGCAGTGCATAATAATGAATAATAATGCATTTACCCTGCATGTACCAGGTGAAGAACATCAATGCGCTGGTCACATGGAGGCAGCTTAATTAACCTCGGTCGCCAAACCTACTGTAGCACCTTCTTCTTCATACCCGTTGATCCCCACTAGGGAAAGCTCGTGCTGCAATATGGGATGGATAGACTGGCACCTGGGTAACTCCAGATTACTATAACCAGGTGGGGCCCTGTGCCCTGCTGTGAAGAGCAACTCCCACCCCATATGGGTTATGTGGGTGGTAGGTTTGGCTTCGCTTCCGGTCTGCATGTCATTAGAAATCGCCATCAGGCCGAGCAGGCAATGGCACCGCAAAAGACACGCCCCACTAAAACCCGACTAAATAAGTTGAAGTGGTAGATTTCTACAGGTGCCTATTTTGCACTAGATGCTGAAAATGTTGCAGCTGTTATGACAATTGCAGTGGGATGTGATAATAGTGAAAGGTGGATAGGTATTGCCAGACTGTGCTGTATTTCTGATTTGTATTACAATGTGTATCTTATGTTCCAGTACAGAGTCACTATAATTCCATGAAGGTTTTCATTTCTGTAGATGTGTTATGGGAATCGCATCAAATTATGGGGAATATCCCTGATTTTTGATGAATCGGTGATAGCAAATAAAGGATTAAGTAGTAGCATTGAATTCTTCTCTTTGGCTACCTCATCTTGCTCTCCATAGCTTGGGGAGGTCACAGCACAGATTCAGCCAATGTGCAGCCCCTCCCTGGAGCTGGGGGTTAACGGCCTTTTGTTAAGGGCCCACAGACATGTGACTCTTCTGCTGAGGCCCAACTTGGCGATCTTCTGATCGCGGGCACAGAGACTTGGTCCACTGAACCACTCACCTTCAAGGTAGCAATAAGATAACACAATTATGTGCAATAGCGCTTCTAAATACGTGTGTATATACAATAAACACGAATGGCACAAAGCGGTAAGGCTCCCTATCAAACCAGGATGTTGAGGAGAAGCCACTTAGTTTCACACTGATGTATCAGCTTGCAGCAAACCAGCAGATTGGTCAATTAACTTACATGCCAATTACTGTGAGCTAAAGGGCCTGAAAGCCATTATGTCGGACCACTTCAGCTCCACCCTCATGCCTTGGCGTTTTTGCACTCGGCCACCCCAAAGAGAAAAGCTTTAATGTGGTATTTGTTCATTTCCTGCTCATTCATTTTAATCGATCCATGTCTAGAGGGAAATCCTTGCTCATGTGGGCCCCGCAATGGAAGAGCTGGTCTTGGCTTTGATTTGGCAGCGATGCATTGTACTGGAAACCCTTTATTCCCATGTGGGGTTTCGTGAAGTTCTTGCTGTCAGTGAGATGTCTTGGGTGACGCCTCGCATGTCGTTTTTCAGTGGCTCCGCCCACGCCTCAGTGCTCCTTCTATAAAGCCTCACCGATTGTTGCCTTGTATTAATTCCCCTCAAGCTTGGGTGCATGATGTCGACAATTGAGGGTGACAGAGCCGTCCTGGACTGGAACACTGAAACAGAATGGGCCAGTGAGGAACCGGGTGTGCCTACCCTGGCCCAGTTTGCAGAGCAGTCCTCTCTTCATGGTCTGTCGCATGTGGTCGGGCCGAGGTCGTGCTCCGTACGCCGCTGCCTCTGGACGCTGGCCTTTTGTGGCAGCCTTTCCTTCCTCATCTACCACTACGTGACTTTAATCAGCTACTACTTTATGTATCCACACATCACCAAGCTAGAAGAGGTAGCGGCTCCGGACATGGATTTCCCAGCCATCACGTTCTGCAACGTGAATAGAGCCCGGTTCTCAAGACTCAACAGGTGTGACATCCATCACATCGGGGAGCTGTGGTCACTATCGGAGACGGCCGAGGTGAACCTCAGCGACTTGGTCCACCAAGACCACCTGGAGATGCTCACCCATCTGCATTCCATCACCGAGCAAGAGAAAGGCGACTGTAAGTTAGACTGGGAAGAACTCTACAACCGCACGGCTCATGACCTGTGGGACATGGTGAAGTCCTGCCACTTCGGGAATGATAAATGTGTGCGTGAAGACTTTAATACCGTGAGTAATCCTTTCCTCTTTGATTTTAATCCTTTCTCATGTGTGTTTGCCAGGAGGGCCATACCTTGTGTGTAAGATGTGTGAAAACCTGGAAATATACACTTTGGTCTCTGCACAATGCGAAATGAAAAGACATTAAAATGAGTCACAATTAAAGTTTCACAGAAGCAAAATGGTCCTCATCCATTTTGTAGGTCCTGTTATCTAAGGAAGAGCGAAAGCTTGCTTCAGATAAGTTTTATGGAGATTCTGTTTTTTATTCATAATGGAACCAGTGGAACATCAAAGCATGAAATGCAGTCCGTTTGAAGTCACATATTTTTTCCTTTGCTATTATAAAAGGCATTCCTATGGACCATACTGCACATGTCCTTTTCAAAGTTGTAAAAGTCAAAAGTGGAAGACTGCCGGAGAAATGTTCTGCTTTGGGCAGTTATGATGCTGACAGTAAATAAATGGTATAATTTAAAGTAGGGACCTCTTTTTTCTAACATGACTGATGCCTAGTGTGGAGCAAATCTTTCACATGCTTTCATCCGCTTAGAAAACAGTGGGTAAATGTCTATTTATAGGAAGGAGAGTAACAAATGTAATGCTTTGCATTGAAGAAGAACCAAAGCAATAAACATCTTCCCCACATTTTGCCTTCTCATAATGTGATTTCTGAAATTAAACCACTTTCGCTTTATTGCACTTATTAGTGATGGTATTATCATTGCTTAAATTATAGAAACAGCGTATAAGTAAAGCTTATGGTGTTATGTTGTTTCATATTGGAAGTGGATGTGCTTTATTGATAAGTGGACATGTATCACACTTAAGCCGTATTACACTCAGACGACTGGTTATTAATACTTGTCAGGTCCTATTTCAAATAAATTTTTCTGTAACCATCTGCGGCCGCAGTGAAGTGTGGATTTCACCAGCGGATCATTTCTCAGTCTCCTCTGGTTGTAAATAAAATGTTGAGTCTGCAAGAAAAATCCTAACACTCAATTTATCCATACAGGAATCCATTCAATGGGTGTGGCCTGTGCAAACAGATCTAAAAACAGTGGTTTTATTCTGATTATGAGTAGGACATTTTGATGAGGATCGCCGACAGCACAACAACTCTGGTCATGGGTTTATGTGAGCCTTAATAAAGCAGTAACTAATAATGAATTACAGGAAAGGTACCCACACATAGTTATATTAAAGGCATTTCTATGTAACTGACGCCTTTGGGTCGTACCCTGTGTGTCAGTGGGAGGGTGACATCGCCAATTGCCGCTAGCAGATTCTCTGATATTTCACTCGAGAGTAACATACAGCTGTATCTATCGCCATGCAGGAGGAGACTGAAAACACACGAAAGATCTGGTGAACCAAATAAACGTTGTCACTTTCCTGTGCGTGCTCTTATTTCCCCCAGTGGTGACACTACGACATAGAGCTGTCCTCTCAAGCTGTCACCATCATTGATCAAGTAGCAGTATAAAAGAAGTGTATCACTCTGGAACTCTCTATGGGCCATTGTGGTAATCTTGGTAGTTTCAGGGAGATGTGGGGTGAATCTCAATACTAAGAACGCAAAGACCATTCTTGTGGTCTTGTCAAGACCGGTCTTGCGACCTTGGCTTGCAAGAATGATGACTGCCAAGATCACAAGGACAGAGAATGCATCAATAGTGGATTGAGAAAGATGTGTACTTGTTGTTCCGCTATGCTGTACGGCCGGCCGATTACCCCGGCCGTAATTTTTATTATTTACTAAATGACACAAAATCGAAATGTCCATTCTATATCACTAATTATTCCTTGTATGACTACTTGTGATTTTTTTTCACAAATAAAGTTTGCACTTAGAATATTCCTATTTATTTCAGCTCTGTACCAAGGTTATACGTGGGTGTTCACCATTCCAATTCAGCCATCTTACGAGCAAAAACAGTGAAAAAACAGCAGGAAAATACTATCAGACAGGAATGACGGAAACATTACTCAGATTAAGGTAACCCCAATTAAGGTAATAGTTATAGTTCATGCCTTCCTCCTCTGCCATTGCAACAGCACGCAATGAATCATGGGATTGTTCTTGTTTGGCTTCGGTGCATCTGAAGCATCCGTGATATTTGGGCAGGAGCAAGACCAACATTCAGGGTTTTTTACCGTCCTCTGATCTTGTGATCTTAGAATTGGAACTGGTCTTCGGCAATGGAAGAAGATGTAAAACAGGCACATGAGAACACTAGTACGGTGAAGTACGCATTTTGAGATTCAGCCGTGGTGTTGTAGAGAACGGATTTCCACATCTCTGATCTCTATTGGACCTGGGAAGTAGGGAGTGAAGGGAATGGCTGCCATTGGTTATTGGGGGCAGAATGGCTATATAAGGGGGCGAGCATGGGCCTTTTGCCCGTGCATGTAGCAGCCAATCAAACTCCTAGGATCTGCGACTAGTCAATGTTCAGGCAGCTTTAGCATAGATATGCAAAGATAAATGTAAGGCGGCTTCCTTTCGGCTGGGCAGACAGTTATTGTGTTTTGCATTCATCACTCCAGACCTAATCAGAAATGCTTCACAAACGACAATCATTCCCTGGCGTCATACTGCCTCTCCATATCTATCCTTAACGTCATAATAGTCGGAGTTAACATGACATGGGAATCACTTGAAAAGCCCTTAATGGGGGGACAGCAGACTTCTGGTTTTCACTTAGTACTCTGCTTTAAAAGTCTTTTCAGTTAAAGCATTCTGGGTACCTGATGAGTATCAGAGGTGTAAAGTAACGAAGTACAAATACAAAGTCTTTTCAGTTAAAGAATTCTGGGTACCTGGTGAGTATCAGAGGTGTAAAGTAACGAAGTACAAATACAAAGTCTTTTCAGTTAAAGCATTCTGGGTACCTGGTGAGTATCAGAGGTGTAAATAACGAAGTACAAATACTTCATAACAGTACTTTAGTAGATTTTTCCCGAATTCGTACTATACTTGAGCGTTTTAAGCAACTTTTACTTTGTTTGCTACATTTTTGAACCAAATAATTATTTTTTACTCCAATATATTCTGCACGACCATTGTTACCCAATTAAAAAATATATACTATTCCATGCAGCACACCTAAGTACTGCTACACGACTATAGGTAAGATCTGAATTTTTTTTTTTACTCAGTCGAGATTGTGATTTTTCCTCACGATTCTTGAGCAATTTTCTTCCTTTTTATTATTTTGCATTACTTGTTCTCTTTATGAAGACGGAACAAACAGTATGTAGAGATGCACAATATATTGGTCTACATGCCGAAAACATCCGATGTTTAATCTCTATCAATATTCGAAGTCAGCAGCACTGGAGGTACTATTGAAATAACGGTGCTGATTGTACTGGATGATTTTCCATAGTGCGGCACGAGGGTTTCAGCTGTCTCATGATCCACTTATAAGGGCTATCAAAGCACCGGGCGGGAAGATGTTTACAATTCATTATTAAATCTGGTCCGTTTCTACAAAACCTGTGGCATCATGCTCAGCAAATTCAACTGCTTCTTTTCTGAATAAAATCTACCCTTGTGACTCAGTTTTCCTTATTTTGATGCACTGTAACATGAAAAGCTATATTCAAATCAGTCTTGATTAATTTAAAGAGACAGGTTGCTTTTTGTGAGATCAATAGATTCAAATATATAGTTACTTTTGATGCTTAAATACTATTTAAAACCAGGTATTTTTTTTTGTTTTATTTGGTATTATTAGTAGTATTTTGCTGGATGACATTTACTTGAGAAACACTGTATCTGTATTTTCAAGAATGAAAATGTAGTCCTTTTTTCACCACTGGTGAGTTTTACGTTGGTGAAGGGCTGTCCTTGTTAAAAATAAAAAAGACAGATTTAAAAAAAACTAAATTAAAAAACTGAAAGGGCTTGACCTTTATGAAACTGTCTGAGAGAGAAAAGGAGAGCCATGCCTGGAGATTCATTGAGGCATCGGAATGTAATGTATTCTTGAAAATCTGTCAGGTTTTTTATGTATTACATATATCAGCTATCCTGTGTAGTCAGCACTGGTTCTGAAGCTATTTTCCCATTTCATTTCCAGTTGATTTTTTATACCATAAATTATTTAAGGAGGGTTCAGTGAGGAGGGGGTCTTTATTGAGGGTACAAGATTTTGGGCAGGAACCAACCAAAGAAATGACTGTGGTCATATTCTTGGAGACTTATGAATGATGAGCTCCTCTGTCCTAATACCTGTAATCTTTCTCAGGAGTTTGAAAAGCAACTTCACTTACTGAAATCAACCTTTTCTCCATGATTCTTCTGCTCCTCCCAATGACGTGTTAAATTATGGTGACCTCATCTGTTGCATGGAGTCGACTTTCCTGCACGACATCCTGTAGTTAGGAGTTCAAGTAAAACGTAATGAAAGCAAATTCCACAGGCACGTAAACACAGACACGCAGTGATGCATTCACATCAGTAAATCAGGATGGATGCCAAGCTACAACATAATTTTATATCAGAACGATCAAATTAAAAGCACATGACATTAATTTTTCACACCCATTGTTGCTGTAAGTACTTGATTTTATGTAAGTTGGCAAAATGTACTCAGTCTGGTTCAAATATAATAAAGACTAAGTCGCCATTCTGTGTTCAAAGTATCATTAAGATCCACTTCCAAGACCATGACTTTAATCCTTTTCTTGAAACACGTTACTACAAAAAACAGGCCTCGACAAAGGCAAATGACTTACCAGGCTGTGCATTCCGCCAAGGCTGGACCAAGGGGCTGGCTCCGCATGGAGATCCTCTTCAGCTGAACAATGAGTTGATTTGCTCGTATACTGTGGAGACACATGGAAAGGACACGTGGATGACAGAGGATGCAGTCAAGGCGCTGGGGCCCAGAGCTCAGTCCAGTCACGCATTACAGCTTGAAACTTTTGACAATGTTTTTCCATGCGCCATTAAAGCTTCCTGTATGTTGTTGAAAGTCCAACAGATATATAAAAGCTGGTCTCAGACAATGTGTAGTGAACGTTACTGGTAACTCGTCCAGTATTTCCTCCATACTGCTGATCACTATGCCAGACAAACAGTTACAAAAGGTGGATGAATAGATATAGCGAAACTCCACCTGTGACACTGGACATTTATCTTATAAATGCCAATATTTTACAATTTTTTTCAGGTGGCGAGATTATTACTAGGATGTGTCGAAACCGATGTCACTGATGGCGGTAAACCGCAGCAGCTAAATGCCAGGCTGGGAGGCATGTTCAGTGTCCACTAGCAGATGGCTAATGATTCAGGGGTATGCGCTGCTTCGCAGTTCAGATGCCTTTGGGTTGTTCACATCTGCATAACGGAGCAGGGATATCTGTCTTCCCGGCTGCGTCCTCGATCCTGCGGGGGCCTCCGAGGTCGCGGGGAGGCAGAGCACGTTTACCCGAACGCGTCTCCTGCTCTAGCGCCGTGGGGAGAGCGTGTCCGCACCGTGACCTTGCGGCCTCACAGAGGGGTAATTGCTCTCTAGATCATTTCCCCTTGTCTGTCACACGGTGGTGATCAAGCGACTTTAATTGACATATGGTGATCTGGCCTCCTTATCCGATGTGTGTGCGAAGCTGGGCGCCCAGGGCGATGGGAGCTAAATGCGGCTAAGCGGTTTTAGCATGTCCAGTTTTTAACTGGATGATGGTTTCATATTAGGTCTGTTCTGGTGGGCGAACGACAGAATGCTTTTTACACATCCATATGTTCCTTTGTCTGACTTAGGTATTCCGTAGAGACAAAAAGTGATTAAAGCGGGCCTTTGTTACGGAAATGGGTCCCAAGAGGCACACTTGCTTTCTTTCTCCTTGTTATGAATGCTGTGGTATCATTACCACATCATAATTCACAGCTGAGTAGGACTTACTTGGAGACGTACAGGACAGATGACAGTGAGTTCAGGTGTAACTCTGTCATGGAAGATCCTCTGCTTGACACTGAGGCCTGTTCAGACCTCTGCCTCTTTGAGTATACTGAAGAAGGCTTAAAATTATAAATTATAAATTATATTCATAACACCAAAAGAGAAACAAGAATGACTATGGTCGATGATGGACGAAGAAAAAACACTTAATTTCAGCTACGTCATCAAAAAACCTGAGCGATATTAATCTTCACTTTTGTCTACATCAGGCGGAGTCTGAGAAGCAGTTTTGATTTATGAAAGTAAAGGTGAAGAGACTGTGAGCATCAGCTTTGGAAGTCTGCGTGTGACATCTTTTTATCAAAGCATTTCATGAAAAGAGCAAAGTCTTCTTTGTTGTGGGGCAGTTGGAGTTAACCCTCAGACACATTCCTTTTCCACTGCGACCCCTCATTAATATAAAACCCATCTACCCGAAAGGCAAATGTTTGTTTATTTGCAAAACAGTCTATCATTAAATGAAGATTTCAGCCCATTTTATTTCCCTGAAGCTGGATGCACACTATAGCCGTCAAATTTAACAGCTGTGACCTGCAGCAATTTAATAACGCATTTATCAACAAAACTAGTTACCAGAGGAAAAGATCCACTACTATTAACTATTGGCTTTAATACTTTTCTAATAGTTTATCCTATCAATTATTCCCGAAAAGAAAAAGCCATTAATTCTCCCTAAATAAAATACCCCCCCAGCATGCTGTGCATACGATATGTTGTCTCAAATCAGCATATTGATTTATTTTTTTCCTCCCCCATCTATTTTAGACTTCATTGTTGCTTGCTTTATACGTAGATGTTGATGAAAGTCGTGTGCATATTATACAAACTAAGCCCTGCTGGCATTAATCAGCAGTTTTGTCGGCTCATAATTAGATTCAGATCTTATCCTATGACCCCTGGCAGTAGATATGTCCGGCACAACCCTGCAGGCGCCATTTGGGTGATGGTATTCACCCTCATTAACCATGCGCTTCCCATGCTAACGCTGTAATGCCAAAGCAAGTCCTTTGTGCACCAACGGAGTCAAGAGGAGATTAAATTTGCCCACTAACGGCATTTAATGAGCTGCATAATGCTGCCTGCTGAACCTTGATCGCATGTGAAATGTCACCCATATAGTACCAGCCGAAAAGTGAGCCGTGCTCGATTTCACGACTTGACCAGACCGCTTGGCTTGTCCCGCTTAATCAGCTGCGAGTCTCTCCATGCCTTTACGTTTACGGCTGAGGACTAGGGAGCTCAAACTGCATTCAAGAACACAAGCATGCCCCTGGCAAAGGGCTGCTTGATCATATGCAATAGTTTAAAGGTTGCATTAAATAAACCGTTCAACTCACACTGCAGACATCAGACCCAAAAAGCAATGCGGTAACACTTTCTGTGAACGCCCCGTCTATAAGAATTTATTAAGACATTATAACACATTATAATGCATTCATAGTGCATTGTAAACATAGCTATAAATATTTAGAAAAAGGCACAACATATTATAGCATATGTTTATTATGCATCATGAAAACTCTATGAAGCTCTCATCACAAAGGATCCTTAATGCTTATACCATTATAATGCGTTATGAAGGCATCTATAATGCATTATACAAAAGAGTTTTAAGTAAAGTGTTTCTGCAAATGCTCACATGAGGTTTTTGCAAATGATTCTGTTGTTATAAACCTTTAAAATTGCTACAGTGTCTACGAAAAATTTCACTGACCGGGGTGGCGGCAGGGGGGGGGATGTCTCCTCTCAGTGTAGAAAATGCCAATAAAAACAGAGAGCAGTGATTTCTAAATTCACTTAAACTTGTAATCCATTAAGAACAAGACAAGATGTTTAAAGTTTAGTCTGGTCAACTTCAATTTCTTTGGAAATAGACATCCATTCTTTCCATTGTGGGTCTGCAGCACATTTCTAAAAAGTGGGAGTGAGGCTTCTAAAAAGTGGGACTGTGACTGTAAACGGGCTTCGGTGTACCAGCTGCATCTATGACAGGCGTAGTGCTTTGGGTGCCGAGATGGGCCAAAATCCAGTGCAAAGTGCACAAAACGCCCACAGTTATGTGGGAAAATCATTCAAGAGTTTAAAACCAATGTTTCTCACAGACAGATTGGAAAAGATTGGGGTATTGCACCCTCAGCAATGCATAGTATAAATAAAACATTTAAGGAATCTGGAGAAATTTCTGTGTATAAAGGGCAGGAGTGCATGCCTAAGCTGTCGTGATCTCGAACGCCACAGACGGCATTGCATCAAGAGTCACGTTACCATGTGGACTCAGGAGCACTTATAGGCACCTATAGGAAGTAGCACAGCACGTGGTTACATCCATAAATGTCTGATACATCTGTACTGTGCAATAAGCAAGCCGTATGTTATCAGTGTCCAGAAGTCCCGTCAACTTCTCTGCATCTGGGATGGAGCACCAGACGGTGGGAATGTGCATTTTGGTCAGACGAGTCAACATTGCAAGTTTTTTTTTTTTTTTGGAAGAAAGGCATGTCTTATCCTCTGGGCCAAAGAACAAAAGGACCATCCAGTCTGTCACCAGCAACAAGTCTACGTGCCAGCGTCTGCTGTGGTCTGGAGTTGTGTCAGTTCGCTGGGTAACTGCGTCTTCTGTGAGGCACCATTTCTGCCAAAAAGCACATAACGATTTTGGAGCCACCTTCAGGACTGTTGGACAATGCAAAACCACATTCTGTGTGCATTACAAAGGCAAGGCTGCATAGGAAGACGGTGCAGACGTGTGACTGTCCAGCCTGCAGTCCTGACCTTTCCCCAACTGAGAATGTATGGTGCATTTTGAAATGCCGAATGCAACAACAAAGACCTAACACTGTTGTTTGGTGTCTTCACTTCCTAAGCATTTGTTAAGTGCTGTGAGAATGAAAGGCAATGTCACAATGAGTAAATTCTTTACTGTCTGAACTTTTTTTTGGAATATGTTGCAAGTGTCAAAATCAAAGTAAGTGTTTATTTTAGGTAAAAAACAAACCATGAATTAGTTGAAACATCAAATAATGTGTTATGAATCGTTTTCAAAATCAAAGATCATTTAACGTCATTTACTAATGACTGCTTTTAGTTTTTATTTTAATTCAACAAACTGTTTGTACTTTTTTCTGAGTTGTAACCAAAACAAAGTCAATAATTTGTTTCCTGTTTTTTGTGCCATTTGTCTTTTTACTAGTTAAAACAAAACTTTTTGTGTATGAATTTGATTTTTAGAGAAACCCTTAACATTTATTGTATATTTATGCAATAGCGTAAATTTGGGAAAAATATATTGAGGTAATATAAGCATTTTTAGGGTGATGAAATCTGAGATTCATATTTATGCTAAACTGCTCTGTATTTTTTGTGAAACATCTGGATATTTATTTGGATAATAAAAAATCCTATCATTTTTTGTACTGAAAAATAACAAATATTTATATTCAAATGCCTGTTCTGCAACCAGCAAAGTGCACAAACCAATTTTTATAAACTCATTTTGTAGTTAATAACATGTACTTAATAACAAAATAAAACAAGTTTCAATATTTTTACGCTTACTGCATGTATAACTATGTAGTCTGGTACAGTGTTTTCATTTAATGATCATTAGAAATCATTAAGCTATTGTACTTAACCTTTCGTAGGCGTACCATGGTATAAGGTAGAGTAACACATTTTATATCCTAATCTGTCAGTTATTGTGCTTGTCCTTTATGGTTTCTGTGGCTAGCTCTGGTTGAGTGTTTACCATGACCGCCGTTACTGGTGTTTTTGCCCTGTTTTGTCTTTGTAGTGGTTCATAATGGGTTGTGTTTTGCAATAAATGGACTGTATGCTGAATTAATCAAATGTAGTCAACTACCTGAATTCCAGCTTTTCAAACTTTGGGAGCGGTTCATTCATTATTTACATTATACACAATAAATCTGTAAGTGAATTTGTATAAGTAACAAATGTATAATAGGTCAGTCCTTAGTTTGTGTTGGTTCCTTCCGCATTGCAGTCAGGGACCTCTCTGTTTTTTACAATTTATATTCTGGGACTTATTTGCACAAATAATTGCACAATAATTTGGTTAAATAAATAAATAAAAAATAATAACATAAAAAATAAGTATATATTTTAATCTACAGATGTTTTCCACACCGTGATTTGTACAGTATACCTTCCGGGACCTGCTCCTGTTTTGCCCCCCCCTCCCTTCTCATATGCCCCTCATGTTCTGGTACATTCTCATTTAAAAATGAAGTGCTGGACTGCCCCCCAGAAATGTTAATAATAACAGTCGTTTTCAGATCAGTGTTGACACACCACTGACACACCACTGCTTTGCTGGTCAGTGATTCAAAGCAGCAACCTTTCAATTACAAGTGCGCCTAACCATTAGACCATGCCCATAAATTCAGATGCCCGAAATATTTTATTTTGAAGGGTAGAATCCATAGTGATATTTAGCCAAATAACGTATCAGGTTATCCTGCTTCAATTTTTCTGCTACAACTGACCAAAAAAATTATTGTTTTTTTTTCTGGACAAGTGACCATTAATCCATTTTATATTAAGAATATCTGTGGGCATCCTGAGGGGAATATCAAAGCACAGGGTAACAAGGTAAACACTGCAGACCAGTTAAAATTCATCAACCCACCCTGCCCAGTGTATCGTGTGGCAGGAGATCAGAGAACCCAGAAGTGACCCATGTGACGAGAATGAGGACATGTGGACACGATGCACTCAAGCAAAACAACCGGGCCTTGTGTCAGTCAGAAGTCGTCTGGGCTAATGGCCGACTTGCTGTACTGAAAGAAACATGTTGACACTGCAGTGATAATACAGGTTTTGTCCAATAATGGTGTTTGATGGAGGCTAATGACAGTGTTTTGTGGATGGTGGATGGGGGGGGGGGGGGTAACATCCTTCTCTAACTAATGTACACTGTCTGCATCAGTGTTCCATAATCATCCGGTTGGTGTCATTAGAATCACCATGGAAATGGACTAGGGATGACATCATTTAGTCTGTGTGTTTTCTAGCCATTAAGGAAATGGAGAAAGGGAGTGTGGAAAGAAGAGGAAGGACCTGGGAATGCAGGGAGAATTGGTGGGGGCTGGGGGACACACACCGTGTACCAGTGTTTCTCAAACTGGTCCTCGGGGAGCGGGCAAGGAGCAAAAATGTAGCCTGTCTGGAGGTTCCCAAGAAGGGGGCTGCAAAACATTTATTTATACGAATGAATGAAGTGGATGCATGGTGGATTGCAGGCTGCATTGCTCCTCCAGGGTTGCAGATTCTCCCCCTGTCGTCTGGGCTTGATTCTTCCGCTTCTCTTTCCACCTGCAGCCCAAAGAGATGGAGTTTAACAGCTTTATATCTATAAACGGTCCTCAGCGTGCGTTTGTGGCCTGTGATGGACTGGCATCCCCCTACCCTGTGCTGCTGGGGACAGACTCTAGGTCCCCTTTGAGAAGCCAGCACTAAATAAGTGACTGGGAGATGGATGGAAATGCGTGGAAGCTGGTGTTGCTGATTCATCCCTCTGTCTATGAAGAGCACTACCTGAAAGCTTGGACTGTCATAGTCTATCAGGCACTTCAGACCTAACGTCTCACCTCTGAAGATGCTGTGAAGGTCTTTTTGTATCGATGAAAAAAAGCACAAACACACATTATATGTAGTGTATATATGTTTAGTCCTCCTGAAGGTCTTATGTTGGTTCTGAGGGGTCTTAAAGAGCTGAAGTGGCTCATCCAATGTTGAACGTTTCTTGTCCTTCATACAGGCAGGTGACTTACCAGAGTAGATGGGTCACAGTAAGAACTGGACCCAGCAGGCATGTCGATCTTCACTGCTGCTCTGTGCCGCTGGGAGGTGGCTAGTATGAAGGTATTGAACAAAACTGGAAAAACATTTTTATATGAAATGTGCAGCTCACTTGAACTCTACATCCATTGTTTAAAATGTACAGCAAAGGTAATAAACAATAAATCCAGAAAAAAAAAATCATTCCAAGTCTCTGACAAGAATTCCAGCCTGGCCAACCCACATTCAAAGTCAATAGATCATTCTGGTTCCCTCTCCTTTTTACAATTCAAACCTACCAAGTCTATTTTCCAGTTGGCAGATTTTGAAAAAGAACAATGCCGGGCTTGATCTCTAACCAGGAAAGTACAAACCAATTACTATTTCCTAACGATCTCCAAACTTGTCTTGAACGTTGCGTTCGTCACATGAAGAGAAAGCAGCCGACACAAAAGTTATTGCATGCTTAGTTAGTTTTCATTTCTACTTCTAAATGCTTTAATATAGAGAGGAAATCCGAGCTGACTGTAACTCTGCGTAATATATTGGAGTCATTGAGTATCACGAGGTTTTGATGAAGGCTATATTTAATTTAAATTTGGTTGTTCACCGTACCATCTTCATTTTCAATATGACTTGTCCTCCTATTTTATACAGTATTTGCATAAAAATTCCTGACCTAATGAAAGTGAATGTTATAGCTATGGGGTTAACTTGCGATATATGAGAATCTACACCTCGCAGAGAAAATCAGTTATTTTAATAGGCTGATTTTAATTTTACCAGCTATATTTTTAGGAAATTATTGCAGCACATTATTTAACAGCTGAACATAAAGTATACCGCTATCTAGGAGGTACATTAGCAAACTGAAAGACCTCAGTAAAAAGTACCACAAATGGGTGCTCTGTGGATGCACAGATATAGGGGAGTTTCAGTATTTTTTATATTTTGTAACTGGATTTATTATTAAATTTAAAAGTCGTAATGGTGACTCTTTCTATGAATCACTAGATGAATCTATTACCACATTCATAACTAGAAGAATCTATTACCACATTCACAACACATGATAATGCATTCGTAAAGCAATATAAACATGGCAATACATATTTATAAAAAGGCACAACATGTTAATTATGCATTATGAAAACTCCATGAAGCTCTCATCTATAATGCACTATAGATACCTTTGTAACCCAGTACTAAGCATCCTTACTGCTTATACCGACCATTATAATGCATTATGAGGGTATCTATAGTGCATTTCAGGTGAGGAATTAAGTGTTACCATGGCAATTAATGGAGTGGAAGTTTTCAGTCCCAGAGAGCTGAGGAAGTACAATCTCCTCTGTTGGATGTGGCCAGCTGAAGGTTTCTAATCTAAGTTATATTTGGTGTCTGAAATGGGGAAGCCGGAAGCTGCTGGCTGTACTATCAGTACTGCAGGGATGAACTCTCCGTCGGTCCACTGGCTTCTCTGAAACCGTGACCCCCCCCTCCCACACATTTGTATCTTTTTTTTGGGAGTGGGGGAGCTCTGTGAAGTGAACTGTGATTCTTAGGCAGCGTAAATGGCGGCGGTCGCTCTTTCTGGATAGATGCACCCGGCCCGCTGCCTGTCCCTGCCGCTTATAAATGACCTCCCTGATTTCCAGCGGACCAGCAGGCCGCTGTGAGCGTGTGCGGCGTGGCAGATGGACGACACGTGTTTCCCGACAACCCAGACTGCTCTGACCTGGGAAGGCAGAGGGTGTTTATCATCTCGCTAAAGCTTATTAATTGGCTCCCCTAAAACATGCAGCTGTGTAAATGTGTTAAACTACAGGTCACTGGGGGCAGACACAATGGCTAAACCCTAAAGAAAAATGGAAAAAAACATCTATGGATGTCAGAAAAATGGGTTCAGTACTCGTACAGTTTTTTCCCCAAGGTACAAACAACATTAATGTACCCCCAATAACAATTTTTCTGTCTATTTCTGTACCTCAAATTAGACTAAGAGGCACATTTACCTGCAGCTGGCATATAATTGGCAGGCCCTTGAGGCTCAGCCCAGTGACAAGCAATTGTACTTTTTCCTGACAGTACATAACAGGGTCCATTTTGCCTGTATTTTAATATTAATATCTCTATTAAAATAGATTTGGATGAAAATGACCAGTGATGTGACTTTCGTTACATATATTTCATGGTGATACATACCATGATATTTGCTTATTTGGTTGGGTCAGTATTTATTTTTATCGCTATAATTGCGTCATTGTTTTGGTTCAGTTTGATATGGAATTGAATCTATGGCCTAATGTCGAGACTGAGAGCTGAGATTTGCTTCCTTGTCTGAATGGCTGTATGAAGCAGGCACTGCGCTAATACTTACTGCTGCCATTAAGGACGGATTATGTTTTTCTGGCTCTGTCCTTTGTGGTAAAATTCACAAGGACCATCGTGTTCAAATACATTTAGGGGACTGATGGTGGAGAAAAGTCCCCTGCAGTCACAAGCTGAATATTAAAGATGAATACTTTTCACTCCGCTAATCGTGCCTCTGTGCGCCTTGAGGAAAATCTACCGCACATTAACCGTTTGCATAAATAAAATGACATTGTTCTGCTCCGTTGGCTGCATTACTACCTCGAGACGTTACATAAGATGCCATCCCCAGTAGCGTCTTCCAAAACTGGGAGGTGACAGCTTAATAATTCCTCCCGTGCAGGAGGTGGGTGTGTCGCGCCTCATGTTAAGTTTACTGAAGTACACAACCCTAGTGCAGTTATTATATAGCTATCCAACTGCTCAATTGAAAAGAAGTTATTTTTCAGGCTCGTTTGTGTCGGTGATAAACCTGCTGCGTGGCTCGCCTGCGCGTTCCCGAGTGGCTTGTGCGATTGGCTGACAGTGGGAGCAGAAGGCTGGCCCTCGTGTTGCCCTGTGAGGGTGGCTGCTAAACCCCCCCCCCCCCCCAGAACAGAAAGATAGCAGAGCCAAGCAGTCAAAACAGGTGGGCTCAAAGCAGCCCCTGGACAGCTGGTGACAAAGAGAAAAAAGTGTATCAGGATTGGCCTTTCTCGGACATGCCAGTGAATGAAACACTTTAACAGATAATTATAGTCGTGGCTTGATGTCATGGATTGGTCTGTCCAATAAAAGGCCAGCTGGTATTTGAAAAATGTCTGAACAGACTTTTCATAGTTATTTATTTCTTTTCTGCTTTAAAATCAACTTTGCCAAACAGGCCTGTTATTACTGTTCTGGTAACATGATTTCTGAGCAAATGATAGTCTCTATCATATCAAATATTACATTCTACTAATCTGATGTATAGATTTATAATTCCATATTAGTACAGAATTAGCATACATTTCCACATATACTAGACATATTACTGAAATTTGTTAAAGGTAAAACACAAGGTTTAAAAAATTCATAATAAAAATGAACTAAACACAACCAGTCATCATGCATGGAAAGTTAGATACATTTTTATTACAATGGATAATTACAGCAATCCCCCAGCAACCATGGGTGATGTGTTCCAAGACCTACACTGGATAGGCCAAACCGTCATTAATAGCGGACCCCATATACAATGTGATTTTCGTGTACTTGCATATGGTACTTGATCAATTATGCACAGACATTAAATACGTTAATAAAGTACATCATTCATTATACAGCATAATACAGTACTCCTCTCCACTCCAATGAAAGGGATTCTGATCTTTCTAGCCTAATTTAAGAGATGACAGAGCAATGAAAATCATGCTTTTTATACCTCTCAAAGGACGAAGGAACATTAAAAAAAGATATTGTTACCCATTTTCCAGTTTTTTTCAAGACCACTGTAAACCTTGGACTACTGAAACCACGGTTACTGAAACCACGGTTACTGAAACCATGGATACGGGGGGGGGGGGACTACTGTAATGCCTGTAAACAGGCAAATGGTGGCGTAGTGTCTCACTAGGTATCACTGTGACCTCATACCTTCTGGGTTGGGGAGTTTGAGTCCTTCCCCAACACTGTGTTTGTGGAACTTACATGTTCGTCGGTGTCTGTGCAGAGTAGTGTGTGAGTATGTGCAGAGTAGTGTGTGAGTATGTGCCCTAAGATGGACTGGACCACCCTGTACTGTATCAGCTGCTAAGGAAGATGGATGTATATGGAATTAAAGATATATTTCATGTCGATAGCCTGCAGCCGATCGATGGCCGAGGATTCATTTGTGTTTGCGTTGGCTGAAAGCCTGGTGCTCTCACCTCGGGCTTGGCCCTCGGGCCCCTGTCCAGATGGCAGGGGGCCCAGAAGGTCTGATACCAAATGAAACAATGAATGCCCGTGTTTGCTCTTATCACCGGAATGCGATGGAGGCACGGGGCGGGGACTGTGGAGGGGAGAGTGCCAATGATTTATCAGTGGGGCTGAGCACTTAATAATTACTTAACGCATACACACATAGATCACCTTTACGGTATTCCTGTCACATTGCGGTGAGGAAGTGTGAGCGTGGCGTGATTGATCACAGGAAAGCATGGAGAGGCCCGGGGGAGAAACAGGGCGCCATCGAACTTATGGAAAGTATCAATCAGAGGCTTCCGCCCAGGAGGCGACGCGGCGTGGGCTCGGGTGAGAGGACCCCGCCTGGATGCTATGCTACGCCTTCAGCCTTGCCCCCGCCGACACAGACCGACACGGACGCGCGGAACAGTGCAGAACCGTCGCGCGTTTCCGAAATGACTCAGCAAAAACCGCAACCCGCGCATGTATTTCTGCAGCATCAGAAATGAACATGGGACCGCATCTGTTCATTTGGGTATTCCTAGGAGCTGTAAACTTGCCCCATCTGGA
>JABFEB020000019.1:113373-128591 GCA_019775895.2 Stomatorhinus ivindoensis | reverse complement strand
AAACAAGCCGTGTTTTTCCTCATGCACGTAGGCATGCACGGATGCTCATGCAGAAATTCAAACAAGCCGTGTTTTTCCTCATGCACGTAGCCAGGCACTGACGCTCATGCAGAAATTCAAGCCCTGGACCTTAAAACTAAAATATAGTTTCCACAGTTATCTAATGATAGTGTGCCTTCTTGTTAAACCAATCAAAAAAGAAAGTGTTCCGTCTTGATAGTGTACGCTGTTATTACGCGGTGCGCCATCTTTGTTAGACAATTTTCAAAGTTGGAGCATCTGCCCAGCAAACTAGCCATGAAACGTTACAGTGCCCATCTTTCCCGGAATGAGCAAGGGAATTTATCATCGGCCAACTGGGCCGTGGAGGAAGACGCGGCGAGTCCCTCAGGGAGACAGTTTCTAATCACAGCCACACCAGGCCCCGAATCATTGTACCATTGTATCTTTCTGGTGAAACGATCCACCGAAAAATTATTTAACACCTTGACCAATCAAAGACACAAAGGTTTACTGAGCCGTGCTGAGTCTATGGTAATCAGGTCTCCGTGAGGAACCTGTAGGTGAATTTTTAAACTAAGGAAAATAGGAATTCACACCACTGTAATTACACAAGAAGACTCGCCAGCGTCTTTGCTCTGTAAATCACCCTGATGATTCCATTGTAAGTGTTTAGCTGAGCTGCACGCCGTTGCCCTCTGTTTTTCAAAGGGATCCCTAATCGAAAAACCAAACTGTGAAAGAACATTGTTTCATCCATGTTAGGCTTGACAGGATTCTGTTCTGAAATCAATCAATTGGCTTGTATACTTCACAATGAGTGTTGCATCGTAAAGGCTAAATTTCCTTTGAAGGTCTCTATGCAATAAGCATCATTGGCACCATTGTATCAAACTGATTATTTAATTTAAGTGATTGCCCTTATGAATGATTTGGGCTTTAATACTTATCTTAGCAACAATTACTCTATTGTTGGTTGAAGTCTGTGAGACCATCCACACAGACCTTCATTTAATATTGATATACACCTTCCCATGGTGTGTGTATCACCGAGTCAGTACTCCAGTACTCCGCTACAAGTGTCTCTCTCAGCCGACCCTCACACCCTGCATCTACTTCTCTGCCTGCAGGAGTCCAGTCTCCCTGCCTCTTCGCTCTCCACCGGCAAAGTGCCATTCTCTTTAATCACACAGCCCCTCGCGTATGACACCTCAGACTCTCCTCTCCCCACATCTGGGTCTTCCTGTGTTTCCTTTTGTTACTGCAGTCTCTTGGTCTCCAAAGAAGGATATACAGCTGTATGCCAAAATCATCAATATTAAAACGATAAAAGGCTTGAACTACTTCAGTTGTGTGTAATGAATCTAACATATATGAAAGTCTAATGTTTATCAGTCCATTACAGAAAATAATGAACTTTATCACAATATGCTAATTTTTTGAGAAGGACCTGTATGTCTTTTTTTAAATTCTGGCCCGCTGGTGATGGAAAGAATTACTCACCTCACCTGTTTACTCCCGCTTTACACACAAGATTCTCAGACCCTTCTGTCCTGCTGTCCTTCCACTAAACCTTTTTTTCCATCAAGCCTGTTGTTGTTAGTTCAGAAAGTATAATTGGTTTTTGGCATTAGATGTATGACCTTTAAAAACCACGCCACTGACTGTGCCTTACTTTACATTCATCTTTTTAGGTGTATGCTAGAAAGTATATATTTTTATTTTTAGCCTTTGTATATGAAAGTGACCCTCTACCTTCAATCACAGTTGATTCATATTGGCCTGCAAATAATTAGTCTCCTTCATTTGTCAAAGAATTCCCAATAAGTCAGCACCATTTCCAGTGCTTTCCAGTGCTTCCCACTGCTTCCCAGTGCTTTCCAGCCAGTGCTTTCTGTCCCACACACCCCTGCGTTTCCCACACTTTTCCTCCGCTGACTGCTTTTGAAATGTGCTGCTTTGATAGAATAGTGCCTTTTCTGTCTTCACACACAATAACAGTTTAACAAACTATTCTGAAACTGATTAGTGGCCCAGAAGCTGCTCTTGTGTTAAATCAATGCTTCCCAAAAACATTTCGAAGAAATAAATCAATTATTGTTCACACACAGGCTGGCTCCAAGACATAGGGATCAAAGGCAAAAGCATATTGTATTTCAGACACCTTTTCCTTCTAGGAAATATTCATTCCCCTATGAAGGAAGATAACATTGTGCTGCCTCACGTGACTAGTTCCATCACAAAAGAGTTACTGTACGACTTCCCGGTGCAGCTAAGTCTGGGATTTTTCCGGAGTGCAGCCCGCAGGTCACACTGTGTTACAGGACTGAACTTTGTGAACTGTGCACTCATATTAGGTGTACGATGTCCATCTTTCTGATGGCTTTCTGGTGCTCAGCAGTAACAGGGTGTGCCAGCTCTCAAGGTAGAGTTAGGTCTCCTGCAGAGTGCAGGGTCACTGATGGTGTGTGAAGAAAGCAATCAGCTGGTGGATGGAGTCAGTCCGGGATGGAGGCAAACTCTGCCTTCGAGGATTAAAGCCAGTTATGGCCGGGAATTGTTGGACCTGAGGGTCCTGATACAGTGCTGGAGATATGAAATAGCGGCTCAGGCATGTGAAGGCAGTATAAATGCAGAGCCTGCGTTAATTATTCTGGTCTGCGACCACCATTCCCGTTACCACGGAATGAGGTGGCAATGCTTACATCCCGGGGACTCAGTGGATGCTGCACTGCATTTGTAAGAAATAATGGCCTCCATTGGGCTGCAAGGAATAGGCATTGCATTAGAGGCAAAGGGTCACCGTTGACATTGATCAACGGCATTCTTTCTGAAAAGTGTGTGCAGTACAAGTCGGGGCTTTAAAACGGTGGGCTTAATCATTAATATCTTTGACATATGGGGCAGAATGATTAAATGAATGTGCTGTAAAGTCAGTATTTTATGACGCACTAATGACATCAAGTACACGACAACCAACACATCAGCTAAACGTTCTTGCACAGTGCGTAATTTCTGCGCCTGATGCAGTTTTAATTTGGTCAGGTAGCAATTCTCACCTTTGCTTATTTTGTCTTTTTCTTGCTGGAGTGACGCTGTTGTGGGCTTGAGTCGGGTGATTGTGGACTATGAAAGCATCTGCTGAGTTTGGGTGAAAGGGTCAGAGGCAATGGAATGTAATGGATACCACCATCTGTGCACCTCACCAAGAGTCCTCCTAAGTTTTAGCCAGACTCTGCTGTGAAGTATGAGCAGAACTTTGTGTTCTCAGTACACAGATGTGAAATTAAACATTATATCCCTTTTTCTTATGCAGTACAGGATTTTGTTGAGCCGGGACCCTATGCCAGCAGACTGAACATTACTTCAAATCCTATAGGGAATTTAGCAACACCAGTAGACGTAGACACATGCTTTTGGTCCATATCATCATGGGGGAACAAGCTCCACAGACAGACCACAACCCTAAAGGCTCCAGTGCCAAAAATTATGCACCTCCCTAACATTCATGATGTCAGAGAAGAGAGGTAAATGGACTGGAGTGTTGCAGCAAGAAGAGAGGTAAATGGACTGGAGTGTTGCAGCAAGAAGAGAGGTAAATGGACTGGAGTGTTGCAGCAAGAAGAGAGGTAAATGGACTGGAGTGTTGCAGCAAGACGGTTGAGTGGGTACAGAACAGGGTTTCATAATTGGTGACAAATCAGAGCCATCTAATATCTGGCGTAAGCAGCACGCTGCTTCCTGTAACTAGGCAGACCACACCCAGCTAGACCACACCCAGCTAGACCACACCCAGCCAGACCACACCCAGCTAGACCACACCCAGTAAGGCCATGCCCAGACAGACCATGACTAGCCAGACCAGGCCCTCCCAGACCACACCCAGCCAGACCACAGCCAACCAGACCAAACCCAGTAAGGTCACGCCCAGATAGACTGTGACTAGCCAGACTAAGCCTGCCCAGACTACGCCTAGCCAGACCACACCCAGTAAGGCCACACCCAGAAAGACGGTGACTAGCCAGACCAGGCCCGTACGGACCACGCCCAGCCAGACCACACCCAGACAGACTACAAACATCCAGACCCCACCCAGTAAAGTCACACCCAGACAGACTGCAAATATCTAGACCCCACCCAGGAAGGTCATGCCCAGGCAGACTGTAACTACCCAGACCATGCTCACCCAGACCACACCGAGTTACACCGAGACAGGTATAAGGACAGGGATGCTTCGTGAGATATTGGAATTGCTCCTTACTGAAACTTGACATGCTGTGCATGATACTGTTTGACTGCCAGTGGTTTCAGAACCGTGCCTGTTTCCTGACCTTGCGTCCTGGATGTAATCTGGGCCTGGTATTTGCATAGCCTTGGAGTGATTTCTGAATGCAGCAAGTGTGTTGTCCCTGGGCTTTGCATTAGGTTTTGCTGCTTGTCATTCCTCTGTGTGAGTCATTAAAGCTGCTTGTTCTCTGCTTGTAATTTGAAGCTTTCATTGCACTTCCTAAGTTTTCCCAGTTTTACATAGTCTTCTGTATGCAGTGTATCAAAAAACATCTCCTGCTTCTGACATGAACCCTAGTGTATGCTTTTACTACAAATCTCAGTTGAACAAAATAAAAATAAAAAACTCTGTGTAGGTTGAATGGAAGGTAAGTGTACATTTTGGTTAAGTGCTCCAACTGCGGTTTACAGATGTCATTCAGATATTGCCAAGAGAGTGCTGGCAACAACATGCCTTAAATGTGGTTATTACCCACAATCCTCTATGCCCACGTAAAGACACGCTGCAGTGCGACGCAAAAACCAGAATGAAAACACACAAGCACAAATTCAATGCTTACCTTGCTTTAGAAGCGCAATGTTTTTGAACATTTTGTAATTTTTTTACGCAAGGGAAAGAAGTCATGTACTGAAGGCGTCTTTCAGCGTCAACAAAGTGCAGTGGCAAAACTGAGCTGTGCACGTTTCTGTGTGATTCAACGCAATTAGGAAACAAATCAAAACGGGGCGCCCTCTTCAATCACCGCATTTCAGATTATTAAACAAACTGGATAATTACACGGAATTCATTTTTAACAAAATGACCTGATTGTGTACATATTCCACGTAATAAGGATCACTTTGGGTCTCAGATCTTGGCTTGGGTCTTGACGGGGAGCAGGAAGCTGCCTGAATCACCTATTTGTGGAGGTATCTTGTGACTTATTAACCCCCCACCCCAGACCCCCCCCTCTCATATCCTGTTTTGGCAAAGTACTCCTTACTGCAGCCGCTGGCATATTAGGGAAGCCTGATTGCATTAGAAATGCAGAACACCTTGCATGTGTGTTAAAAGTAGGATGTGTAGCACATGCATTCTTTGAATATTTCTGTGTCGATGATGTTTAATTAGATTTCCTTTTACGTGCATCTGCGGTGCATTCAGACGGAACAGTGGGGAACCCGGGCTCCAGGCTCCTGCTTCTGCCCTGGAATATGCTCCCTCCCTGAATGCAGATGGATGGTTTTGGGGGGGGGAACTGGGGACGAACGGTGAATTCCGTGTTCTTGCTCTCGGTCGTGTGTCCGCAACGGGAAAGATGGGAATATTGTTCGTTTAACGCAATCGTGCTTTTTAAATCATGAATTCCCGACGTGAAACACCACTCGCCTTCTTCTGTGCCGGGCCGACAATGCCTGCACCGTAAAACGAGAAATTTGACAGCATTAATTTCCAAGTAAGTGTTGGCAAGCATCTGCAGAATGTTGATGATTCTCACGCCGAAGTCCAACTCTCTGAGCAGATAAGGCGTATAATTTCATGACAGCTTCTCATTAAAGGGTTTCCAGGCGGCTGTCCTGGACGTAAGAATCTCCACAAGGGGACTTCCCAGCTTAACAGATAATGACTGCAGTTGCTTCTGCAGGTTTGGAAGGTAACTCCCCTGTTTTCTGCATGAAACAGTCCGACTGTTAAATCAGATCAAAAAGCAAGTATGTTCACTTGAGGAGTTAAAGAGCGGGTGAAGTTGAATTATTATGCTCAAGGGCATTTAAATACTGTAACAAATTAGATGTCAGGGCGGTAACCATGGCGACGTATCATCCTGAGACAGGTGTGAATCCACAATGTTCCGGGTGAGAGCATAAGAAATATATCAGGAAGTGTGTGACACGAATTACCCAGGAACAGGCCTGTGGCGTTCCCTGTGGACCTACTGATCAATCTGAGACGTTGACTAAGGGTGACAATGACTGAGTTTGTATACAATACCTGAAGGAAAGGACATCTGTCTAGTTGACTCTTATTGGTCCTGCCCCTGCTTCCACCAGGGCAGATATCTCAGCACTCATGGTTGTGATACGATGCCAAAAGCGAAAAACATGCTCGGTGAAGCGTCAAACATGACTCATGATGTTTTTTGACCTTTCTGCTTCTGGCTGTTCCTCATGTATTGTGCAGGTTGGCTGTGTACCACCTCTGCACATGAAGTCCTACTCCGCTTTGCTATAAACGTAAGACCTACTCTTCTGGAGGCCTGGTGTCATGAGCGAAGGCCCAAGGAGAATCCAAAGAGGAAAAGCTTGTTCCCAGGTGCCCGTCGCAGCAAGAAAATGTCATACTGTCAACGATTATAGTCTCTGACTTCTATGGTGTCCCACCCAGGATGTCACCTGCCTGGTGTCCCTTGCCTCCTGGGATTGGGGGGGCTGGGGGCTAGGTCTTAACTGTATCACCCCACTTTTTCAATCCATAAATTTAGTCTCACCCAAGGCATCACCATTAACTTTTGCGAATTTTTTAGATCGCTATAGTATCAGGCTGCTTAAGTAATTGCCTTGTTCTGTTCGTTCATTATCTCGGGTAATGAAACCACTTATCCGGTACAGCTGCGTTTCGCAACCTGGTCCCTGGGGACCCCCAGCCGGTCCATGTTTTCGCTCCCTCCCAGCTCCGTAGCGGTGACTGAAAACCCCATTTTGATTTCTTTCCCAGGTGCGCTGAATCACGTGCATGGTTAAGGGTCTTGTTGACGATGAGAGATGTCATGGAGGGGGTTCGCCCAGCAGGGCTCCCTGAGCACCAGAATGGGATGCGATGCAATATAGGGTCACTGTGAGCTTGGCACTGTTTCCCAGAAGCAGAGGATTCTTCTGAATGGGATACCAGTCCATCACAGAGCGCCCCCTATGGACAGTTCTGAGACATTTCAGCAACCCGTGGTGCCAAGAGAGAAGCCCACAGAATCACAGGTGGATTGTGCTAGTTCCGAACCCCCACGGTGAAGGGTGAGAATCGAACCCACAACCCTGGAGGTGCCATGCTACAACCCTACACAGTGAGTGACTGCAGCACCTAATATTGGTAGCTTTGCATTCATTTATTAACCTTAGGTATTTACCCAATCAAAAGAATTATAAAAATGCTAAAGCAGCCGTGGTTGTTTCTCTGTAAAGGACAGGTTACGTCTGAGCTAACAAGGATCGTTCCCAGAATTTTTGCCAACGTTGCTTGAAGGTCCGATCAAAGCTGGCAGTGAGCAGTCTTTCTGTAAAGTTAATGGAATTTAATTTCTACATTTAACATTTTAAAGGTTCTGTCAATGTCAGCATGACATTATTATCTAAACATCCTTATAAAGCAATTACATTGAATTTTATGTTAATGCGATTCATGTTGAAAAATATTGTTATATGATATTATAATGTATTGCTAGTCCATAGTCTATAGCATCTTGTTGTATAAGGTATATTGTATCATCACTGTCTCCATGATGTGTCTTCCCTACCTGATGTGCCGACCCCCTCCTAAAAGGCTTCTTAGATACTTTTTGAGCAATTTCCTCTGGGATTTTGATTCTGATTATCTTTAAGTATATATTTATATTTTGGTATATGTATATTTAGAGGTCTATGTCCAGGTTATTCCGCCCCCCCCCCACCCACCTAGTCATCCTCACTGCTCATCTGTCTGCTGCTGTTGTCCTGCCGTTTTGTATGTTGCACCGTTGTTCACTGGAGGATGCTATTTTGTCTGTGTGCTTTAATGTGTATGGTTTAGATGCCAATAAAGCTCTACTGTCACTACAACTTCATGAACGTGCTAAAGGTATGTAACCGCGAATGTGCCGTCCAGCCTTGGACCCATGGCCTTTGACGTGCAAAGCCACACGGTTACCCCGCGTCCTCCATTTATTTCCGTATTATTACTCTTAATTGAAGTAGCAGTTGAAGTAGTGGGATAATGTCCTGGGAGCGTCAGGAAAACTGGAAAATTCGAACATTTCCATACCTTAGTCGTAACGTTCAGTAAATGTTCCCAAAATTAAAGATTGTTAGTTGGGATAAAGCAGGTTTCCCTTTACAAAAGTAGAGAGAAGTAAAGAAACACACGCGTGTGCTTTCTGTCTTGTGATAAACCTTCATTAATTGTCAGGGTCTTTATCAGAGTGTAAAATGCTCTCAATAAGCCTGGGAACTCTCTAATCTCCCACAATTGTCAGTCAGTATTGGCAAGGCCACACTTTCACTTTTTAATTGCCTGACAACATTCATCCTCTCCCTTGATGCAATCAGCTTGTCTAATTAAGCCATCGTATTCACAATGGAAGTAATTCAGTGTTTATTGTTCTGTAATTCTGTTTAGCTGATTTAAAAAACAGCAGCAAAGCCTTCTGAATCATGCTGTCCTGTCTTGGAAGACAAAAACACCAGCAGATTATGGATTTTCACTTTGTTTTGCTGTAATAAGCAGGCAACACAAGTGGTTTGGTCATTAACTTCCAAATTCATCGAATTCTCCGCTAGCTGTTGAACCTATCAGGTTTCCAACCTATGATATTTGCAATTAGTTTTTTTTATTCTTCAGAAAATGAGATAAAACTCCAGATAAAATTGACGAGGAGATTAAGTTTGAGTGCAGTGAAATAGCTTCCTTTGGGAGACTGGTTCAGATGTTATTTTTTATTTTCAATAAGTAGAACATTGCCTCAGGCCATCTGGAGTGCCAAACAGCGTTCTGTTTGAAAGCGCAGCTTGTGTTTCTGAGGAATATTCACCATAGACTGACGACACCCACCCAGTGCGACGGTAAAAATATTTCTCATGGAAAAAAAGTTCAACGGATCGCGTGCTCGGCATTTGATCTGTCATTTCCGTATAATTATGGCGCGTTATTGACTCGCTAAGCTAAAATTGAGAGAGCGAGTAACTGAGAGACAGATAGAGAGAGAGCCCGCTGAAGAAAATGGACGGCATTCAGATTGGGAGGCGTGGATGATCAAGATTCTTTATTACCTGATGGGTAAACATGACACAGACACAACATCCCAATGCATGAGATCCCATTCACAGACCTCAGTGTCTGGTGTCATGTTGCTAATACTCAACTTGGAAACATCTTAGAAGCCAGATCTGTGTTATATAATCTGCATACAGTAATTTCAGCGTCATTGTGATGAATCCTCCCTTTTATGTGTCAGAAGGACAGACACCAACATCCTTTCTTCTCACCTGTAGATATTTATGCCACTTTTTCACCTCCACACCTGCTACCCACCATCTTGCTGCCTGACTCAATCTGCTTTCACAAAGGTGGCTCTTTAAAGTGTAAATTTCTCCTTCTGGGGCTATCGCACGACTCCCCAGGGAATCCCCAGCGCAGCGTGGGCACTGGTGCCTTTACGCCGAACAAAAAACAACAGTAGGAGTCGTGGCAGCGGCGCTCTGCGGATCTCCAACATCTCCATGTTGCAGTTAAAGTAACGGCAACATCAGCTCTGGTTTAAATAACTACACCGGTTTCAATAGATGCATTTAACTGGATACAGCGATCAGTTTGCTTCTCCTTCCACCCTGGAATAAGTAAATGGACTGCATTTATATAGCGCTTTATTCCAAAGCGCTTTACATTATGCCTCTCATTCACACACCGGTAGCAGAGGCTGCCATGCAAGGTGCCAACCTGCATACCGGGAGCAATTGGGGGTTCAGTGTCTTACTCAAGGAAACTTTGATGGGGTCAGGAGGAACCAGGGCTCGAACTTGCAACCCTACAGTTGCCGAACGATAGTGCTACCTCCTGCGCCACCATCTCCCCACCAAGTAATTCCTCATGAGTTTGCCCAGGAGAAGATGGAAATGCTGCTAGCCTTAAAGAGTAGTGCAAACCCAGTTGTTTTTATGACTAATGATTTCAACAGTGTGTGCTGTTATTATTAATGCTGTCATTCTTTGCTGCTCTTTGGGTAACACTGTTACCGCAAGCCCCCGAGTTTGGGGGCTGCACATCCTGCCTACACTGTGTGTGTGTGTATTAGGGGAGGGGGGGGGGGGTTGGCATGTTCTCCCTTTATGTGCTGGGTCCTTCCTGCAGTCCAGACCCCCCTGTAACACAGACCAGGCTAAGTTGTTAGACGCTGGATGTTATTGCAGCAACACTTTACTTACGGCCATGTTTTTATTAATTTATAAACACATCCATAATGCACTATAATGCACTCATAAAGCATTATAAGCACGGCTATAAATATTTATTAAAAGACATAGCACATTATAGCCGTGTTCATTATGCATTATGGCTGCCTTATGAAGTTCTCATCTGTAACGTGCTATTGGTACCTTTACGCAGGGGACGGTTGAACCGCTGTTTTCGCCCAGTGCTCTGCCGCTGACGGCTGTTTCGAAGGCCATGCCGGCTTGAATGCGGTCCTTCTTAGCGCACCCGTGCCTCGCTCCCCTCCACGAAGACTCCCTGTTGCTTTGCCACCCTCCAATTCCCCACTGGTACAGCCCAGGTCTGTCTGAGACACACTGATGGAAAGTGAGCTTCAAGCAGCCGGCTGATGTGGAGCTAATGCTCATGTACACCAGGGGGATATTCTGTTCGTGCTCCTCAGAACTCGGTGTCTAATGTAGCATAAATCTCCCAGTCAGAGCTCCTGTCTGAGTATATTAGAGGTGTCAAATATTAAGATTAATTTGGGGCAGAGCAGCTGAACTGCAGGCCTGCCCCCCCCCCCCCCCACGCCCGCCATTCATTGTCCCTTTTCCTCTGCAGGACACAATTCGCTAAATGCACGAGAGCCTCGATCTAGGTGGGAAGGCCGGCATTAATCGCGCGCCATCTACGTTTTAGTATGGGTGCCTTAATGTAGCTCTCGCCCCCAGGCAGGGAAACATAATTTGCAAATAGCCAAACATTGGAGGTATAAAACACTAGCCAAAACCACAGATACGGTCATTCTTTCCGTTAACTAAAAGCATTTCCCTAATATTTAATGCTGATTGTTCAGGATAAGTGAACTGTTCAGGATAAGTGAATATTTTTCCTCTTTGATGGTGCGTTGGTGCTGCACAACAGTTACGGGGCGAGTCAGTAAGCTCCGCGCCCACATGTCAGTTCACTCGCGGGTGACCTCGGCGTCTTTAATTCACCTTTATTCATGACGTGTGTGTGCCAGCACTGTGTTTGAATTTTCTGCAACATGGCTGGTCTCAGCCGAGCAAATAACCCATTTAATCTTCCCTTTGCTGGTGGCTGTGTAATGGAGTCATGAATTACAAAGGAGTTGGAAAAAGGTGACATTTCGGAACCTTTTCTGCTAGCTGGTGTAGCGTTCACCCAACTGTTGCAGAGGGAAACTTATGTTTTTGATTTGTGGTGCTGGTTAGTATGTAGCACGTGGCATTAAATTTCCTGGGTCTGGGGAGTCACATCCACCCACCTCAGAATGATCAAGAGTTACATATTTTCCAGTTAAAAGGTCGCTGGGTGCCAGAGAGTTGAATCTGGGTTGTTTTATTTCAGTGCTTTTTTGCAGTAAATATAAGGCACAGGAAAGCTGAGAACCACACACTAGCTGGTGTTTCTCAACCTGGTCCTTGGGGACACCCAGATGGTCCACGTTTTTGCTCCCTCCCAGCTCCCTGCAGGACAGCCCACATTTTTTGCTCCCTCCCAGCTCCCTGCTCCTCGAGGACCGGGTTGAGAAACACTCTGCTAAACACCATCATTTCAATCCTTTCTGAAGTAGGTGGCCTTCTTTGGCAAAAGTCTCTTTTTTTTTGACGGATTCAGCGCCACTTTACAAGACCCTGCTGGGCAGATCGGTGACCGACCACAGACCACAATGACTGGCATCTGGAGGCAATATGGTGTGTTTTAGAGCCTGTTACTTAGCAACATCACAAAATATAAAATAAACAAAACACTTCTCTATCTTAGGTGAATAGGCAGAAATAAGCGAAAACCTAAAGTCAGGTTTGTTGGTCATATTACTGTAATCAGACAGGGTACAAAGAGGTGCAAATGAGCAGAGGTGGAGATTTCAGGTCCAAGGAGTACAAATCCAGACCAAGATTTTGCTTCAACCAACCAGTTCAATATAAAGAATCACTGCACAGAGTACTCAACTGGTTGGTTGAAACAAAATCTTGGTCTGGATTTGTACTCTCTGGACCTGAAATTTCCATCTCTGCAAATGAGAGGGATGTAACGGCAGACTGTATCACAAACATCCCAGAATTAATTTGTCTTTTTTGGTACTGTGTGACAGCATTCAATAACAGTTCTCTTTAAATAAAAGACTGCATAAAGTAATAATTCAGTCACAGTTGTTACATAGACGTATTCTGTCATCTTTACTTTAGATCAGACTTTGGAAAGTTTCTGAAAGGGGTCAAATGCAACATTAATTTGCCTCCCCTTGAATAATTATGACACACTAAACATGCATTATATATTTTATGATGGTATCTCCAAGCTGGCATATGGTATCTTCAATTCAGCAAACGAATACTGGCACACTTTGTCAGAAACCGGCAAAAGGCTGATTTGGTCTGACCATGGTGACTTTGGGTCACTGTTTTTTTTTTCTTTTAAATCAATATCCAACAGAGTTAAGCCCTTATCGACTGTTTGCAGTCATTGAGTTTCTGTACCCATTGTCAGAAGACAAACATAGACCAGACAAACCTTCGTTTTAAATACAGATGACTGTCCAGAATGTTTGAAGTTTAAATGCTTCCCTTATAGAATCAAACAATGTAAAATGAGTTTTATGCATCCAGTGTGTTAGCAGATAGGTTGAGAATGTAAAGTGATGTCAGTGGGTTATGCATATATTTTATGGAAATCTGGAAAATAATTATAGAATGTTTTTAAAGCTACACTCATAAATAATGCAAATGCATAGTTAAATGCCCCTCAGAAGGTTGCTTACACTGTAGAAAGTCCACCCACAGAATAGTTGAGCCTCCTCTTTGGTTACAAGTCATATTGCTAATAGATGTCTGAACTTCCAATGAACACCTTTTGTTTTGTTTGAGTGGTGTGAAATAATCTTTCCCTGAGTTTTCCATGGGCCAAGATTTCCATAGGTTTCCCTTGACTCGTGTGAGAGCGTACAACTCATTCCAGTGAACAATTCTTACTTTTTAAATATAAGGGAGGGTTAAGTACAGCACAGCGCAGTGTGAAGGTTTTGGTGCGTTGGCTGTTCAGAGCCCTCCATTCCCCCGAGGCTCTTTTACTCAGTCTGCCTTGCCGCTGATGAAATGATAGATAAGACAAGCGGAATCCCAGAAGGAAATTCTGAAATGCTGACACACAGAATGGATCAGCCTGTCTTCCCGAGGTGCCAAGTTCACGATCTCTTACGCTACATTAACTGTGATGCGGGCCTAATGCTCATCGGAAACCTTCCAAAGCTGATTGACCCAACTGCAGCCGTCACATGCATCGCCCCGATCCTCAGAATGAGCCGCCGTGATCTGTCAGCCTTGTTTTCCCAATATCGTGAAGCACCAACAGCATTTCCAGCTACTTTAAATAGGACGTATGTGTCACTGCGTGTGTGTGTCAATGCATGTTTGTCACTGCATGTGTGTCTGCGTAAAAAATGACAAGGGCTACAAACGTCGCAAAACAGCCAGACGAGACAGTACATAAACATCTTCAGGACAAACATAAAGAGAATGTTGGATCGAATATATGTCACGGCTACTCTGAAGAACAAGGATCCCTATCCCTATCTAACATGGTGCACCTGAAATAGCAGTGATTTCAGTGAAACAGCCCTGATTTGACATTCAGACAAACGCCAGGCATTTGCAAACTGCGCTTGTGTTGATTGGATTACACCCATTTGCACTAATCAGCCACGTGTATATTACGAGCTCTCCGCGGCCACTGCTCATTTCACGAGGTTTCACAGTTGCACCTACGCAGCTAAAAGATTCCGTTTGCGCGGCTGTGCATCGTTGCTCCTAGATGGAGAGGTGGTTTGGCAGCAGCAGCCTTGCCTTGCAGATTCATGGAGTCTCCACAGATGTCCCCCGCATGTTCACTCTGGTCTGCTCGTGTGACCGAGCGACGTGCCATCTGGGCGAATTCCTGACTCAAACAGCCCGTTATTGTGTTACTGAGACACCTCAATGCCTTGTGTCAATGCCTAGCAAGTCCTCCCTTTCTGGATCAAACCGCATACGGGGATATTTCTTAAATTTTTGAAACTTTCCCATAATGCAGTGCAGTTCTGTTATCGGTGCAATGGCATGACTATGACGTTGTTGTTTCCACATCTCTGTCCCTTTCTGGATCTTACCTATCTCCGGGGCGTGCATGAGCAAAGAAGAAATGAACAAGGTCACTCCCACCTCGTCACGGGCTCCTTATGAATATGGTGATTACGCGGAATCCTTCCACTTGGAGTCGGGTGAGGTAGCAGTTCTCGGCAAGCAGACGCGTAGCCCGTGAAAGCCACGGCGGCCAGGGAGCCAGACTGTCATTATCCCCATTGCCCTTGTTTTGTCATATTAACAAGCTCTCAATGCCTGGAGACTTTAGCAGTTGGAGAGGGAGCATCACTTCTGGGTGACAGTTCTGCCAGGAAGTGGAGAGCATGCCCGGTTACCATGCCTGTGTGTCTGTGGTGCCATTCGCCATGCCCTGCTGCCATGCGTGTGTCTGCGGTGCCATTCACCATGCCCTGCTACCATGCGTATGTGTCTGCGGTGCCATTAGCCATGCCCTGCTACCATGCGTGTGTGTCTGCGGTGCCATTCGCCATGCCCTGCTACCATGCGTGTGTGTCTGCGGTGCCATTCGCCATGCCCTGCTACCATGCGTGTGTGTCTGCGGTGCCATTCGCCATTCCCTGTTACCATGCGTGTGTGTCTGCGGTGCCATTCGCCATGCCCTGTTACCATGCGTGTGTGTCTGCGGTGCCATT
>JABFEB020000019.1:83160-110678 GCA_019775895.2 Stomatorhinus ivindoensis | reverse complement strand
CCCCCCCCCGATTTTCGGTCCCCGCAAGGAGAAACTCAATTTAATAAAAATCTGTGGCTGCAATCACAAACCTAAAAATGCCAAAAGTCATTTTGATACAAACCCAGATAAACAGTAAGAAAATACACTGATCGCAAGAAATATAAAAGGTCCTTATTGATGCATTTGGACAAAAGATGTTTGGTAAATTATTACATATTGATGCTTTTGCTTTGTCTAGCTGTTGCAGATACTATAATGATTTTTTATATATGACTGGCGCAAATCTGAACACTTACTGCTTACTTTATTTCATTTATATTTTTCTTCCTTTAAAATTTTCCTCAGACCTCGGCATATTGAACATCATTAAATGTATATGGGATAGACTGTATTTTTCACATTATCCTCCATTTTAATATTGAATAAAGATAGGCTTTTTAATATGCTGATTATTTATCACAAAAAACCCTCATTGTGACACAACATTTCATTACAGTACTGCAGCATATTTAATGGTATAAACAACACATTCAGTACAAGGGCAAAAATGCTCAATAAAACCTAAATGTGTGGCTGTAATAAGATATTACTCTCCCATAAGCTCTTAATTCAATAGCTTTTATCGACAGTAAAGACCCATCTGATGTTAAACAGAAAAAATGGATGTTTGGAAATTTGTGTTAATACCATTTGCTGTAGCAAGGTTTTAGTGCCCATATTACCTGATAGTCAGCACTATATATCATTTTTCCTGCACTTTTAACATCTATTGTCTCCACACTCAGTACTGTGACCCCAGGGAACTTTGAGTCCTTAATGTTGCATTGTTCCAAAGCATTTTACCGGTGAGGACCTCTGTTTGTTAGACGGGGATATGTGCTGAGGCTTATGGACTGGTTTCCATAGCTGATCCTGAAGCATTTTATGAGCCACTGCACAAAATTTGTACAAAAAGATTTTTTTTTTGAACGAATAGACTTACGGTTCATATCTCTTCCAGATTTCCACCATTTCGGGAGATGCCTTCTTAGGCAATTCATAGATTTCAGCCTTTTAAATGTAAATGTCATGAAAACCTAATGTAACCCTTGAAAATCTTTAGCTGAACATTGCGCATGTGGATAAAGTACTTCACCATTTTTAAAGGACGTGTACATGTAGTTCCATAGTTTATCAAAGGCGCAGTAATACTTGTTTCACGGAGCACATTTCAATTAGTGATTTAGTTCTCGGCAGTAACATTTTTTATTGAATTAACAGTGCGTGCAAACGCCTTTAGCACAGCAGATACAGCCAGTACTGTGCCACAGCCTCGCTCAGAAACCCCTGTAGGACATGAAATATAGGCCTTCATTTTACGCGTAATTAAACCTCCAGAAGAGGTGTACGCTTCCTTATCAAAACACGCTTCACACCTCCCTGTCTTCATCGGTCCAAGGGCAGCAACGTACAGGGCAATATTTCATCCAGGTGAAAACCATGTCTGTCAGACGGGCAGCGGCGCTTGCGGCTGGGGGAGGGCGGCTGATAGATGTTTATTTTCATGAGCTGGAAAAGCATGGAAGAAGGTCACTCTGCTTTGGGTCAGCAGTTTCCATCGGGACCTCCGGAAAACCGTGAGTCCTGAACCCATCAGGAGCCTAACCTGACCTAATGGAGGCTCATCCACCAGTGGAGTGGGACGGCAGGAAACGCCGCAGCTTCTCGGAAGCAGTAAAAATGGAGCTGCACCTCGGGCCGTCCAGCCAAAGCTCATTTACAGACCATGGTGCTACTGGAGCGACCTTGTCTCCTCGCCTGCACTCACATGGAAACAGCTCCCTTTGTTTGTTTTATTTATTTATCTTAAATCCTCTGGGACAATTAAGCTTTTTTCTTCGATGGCAAAATATGGAAAACAGTAGGGCATTATTTTAATCAGTTTGCATTTTAAAGAAATAATTTATTCTTTTCAAAAGGTTATACTATGGGCATATTAGCACTGGAAAATATAAAATCGAGAAATTACTGAGTAATAGAGAAGTGGTCATACTCTATATGATTTTGACTAGGGTTTGGAACGATGCAGCTCCATAACCAAACTCTGATCAATGAACACTGGATTCGCCAGTAGTCCTTCACAGCGAACACTGGATAGGTTTAAACAGACTTTCAATTAATGTCAGCTTCATAATATTTTGATTGACCTGCTTCATGATGAAGCTGTTTCACTCACTGCTAGTTCTCTACAATTTGCATAGACATTTATATTCTGTTTAGTTTTAACATCAGTAACCTGGACCTCCAGTGATTTAGCCAGTCCCAAGACCCTTAATCTGCATGTGTGAATTTTAGTCTTGTGCTTGTTTATATTAGTGTGAGTCGTTTAAGCTCTATCCCTGTATTGGCCCTCTCTTCCTTGGCCATTAATTGGGAAAACACCCTAACAAACATTTCCTCACTGGGCCTGTGCTAGTCAATGTGCAGGACGCTGCCAGGCGTGAATGATAAGGTTGCAGAGGACAAAACAAAATGAAAAAATTGACAATTTGCGTATAGACGCATTTTATCTTGATTTACATTTAGATCGTCACCATCTCTTGTTTGAAATTTCTCTTGTGCATTTGCCGTATGCAGCGGCCGCTGACATACACACAGCTGACCTCTGAGATCTGAATTGGAATGTGAATTGGAATGTGAATTGGAATGATTTTCCTTCTTTCTCTTTTCCCCCGCAGTATGAGCATGGTTCTTTTCTTTTTTTTTAACGGCCTGATATAAAACAGTTTTACCGTGGGTTTTGACCTTTAATTAGAAACCTCTCAGAGCCCGGAACCTTCTTTCAGCTGCAGGTGACATTTCCAAACACGCGCCCCCCCCCCCCCCCCCCCCCAGTTCGCCTTTCTGTCGCCCCGTCCGTTCGGCCGCGCTAGATATCATCGGGCCATTTGTTAAGATCTGTAAAGCCTGGAGCTCAAAGTGGCCGACGGGATGGCAGACAGCGCTGCACGTTTAGCAGCTGCCCAGGTATGCGGGAGACAGCAATATTAGTCAGGAGTCTCTCTGTTAGCCTATCACTCACAGAGCGCTGATGGAAAGCTGAGATAAAGACAGGATTCTCTCCAGGTCCTCTGTTTGTGTACCGCGACAAGAAATCAATAACGCTGACTTCAGAACCTATTTTACAGTCAGAGCACCCCTCTGCTTAAATGTTCCTCTGCTTTAGTCAATGACACTTTCACGGCAAACCATTACCCCCGGGTGTGTGTGACACCAGAAACAAATGAACTGGATGCCTTCCCATCCTGGCACTGTTTGCACTTACAGATGGAATTCTGATAGTGTGGAAATTTTCCTCTGCATGGCCCCACATTGAATCCCGTCTCGGCGAAGGTGAGAGTCATCATACTCCTGTCTCCCAGGAAACACCAAAACCTCTGCTCCATTGTTTCAGCACCACTGCCGCTCTGCCCCTACACCACGACCAAACACCCTTCCCCAGCCGATGTGCCAGCCCATGGCCCTGTGGTTACGGGCTCAGAGCTAAAATCCCAGTGTCCCCAGGACAAGACCCCGAAAAAGACTCGGCTGTTGTACCTTTGAATGAGGCTTATAATCCAAATTGCTGAAATGAAAAGCTGTAAACTATAAACTTTTAAAACAATTCACTTATCTACCCAAAACAACTGTGATAAACAGGCCAATAATCAATAGAATTTAGTAATAAATAAATAAAATATATGACTGGAGAAAATACTTTTCTTGCTTAAAAACATGTATAAAGACTACATTAATCTTGCCTTTGGAGAAGCATTTGCTTTCAAACATATTTATACCTGCAACACTGCTGGCCAAATTAGCATTTTCAGCCATGTTACAACAGTTCTTCCCATGGAATGTTAATTAAAATGGGATGTTATGTTGATGTGTCACAGTATCTATGGGAATGTGGGGAATCCATTGCTGTCAAATGCAACCCAATGAAATACGGACGTCTGGTCCACTGCTATACAGTTAGTGTGTACTCACACTAGGCAGTTTGAACCGTACCCGAGTGTGTTTCACCACCAAAGTGCGGTTCGTTTGACTAGTGTGAGTGCTCCGAACTGTGCCCGGGTGCAGTTCGTTTAACCGCTTGGAAGAGGTGTGCCAGAGCACGGTTCAGTTGAACTCGCGGTTTGCATGTAGTATGAGCGCTAACCATGCTGGAGCAAGAAACAGGAAGCGTGACGTCACGTTTTTTGACGCTCCAAGTGTTGCATGATTATTAGCTATAGAACGCCACTGTCATCATTACAAAAAACATTATAAACATATTGTATTTCAAATTTCATAATGCACTTTTCAATTGTATTCAATGACATTTCAGTATATTAATTTTAACCTTGTCGATGTACAGGAACTGTAGTCGGTAATCAAAGCTGCAAAGTCCTTGCTGCACTTCAGCAGGTACCTTGAAAACCTCCTCATACGAGCGGCACGATTGCGTGAAAATTTTTGTGCCACGAAAGCGATAGACCTGTTTAGCAACAGGCTGTGAGAGGCCTGTGGACCACCGCAGACCAAACGACTCAAAATTACTATCAACAAAGTAACCAGAGCGATGGACTCCAGTGTGTTCAGCGAGAGCGCCTCTCTTCCTGTTTATCCTGAAACCGTCGCACCATAATGACGTAAGCGTGCTCCGGCAGGAATGCTGAAACTCTGTGTGAGTGCAGGCCAGAGGGGGAGTGGGGAGGGGGGACAATCGTACCCGGACCTGGGTCACGGCAACCATAACTAGTGTGAGGACACCCTTAATCAGGCCAGCTGATACTAATCAGCATAAAATCTGTGTTAATTATGTTACCAAAAGTGTTGCTGTGGCATTCATGTTTATACATCCCTCAGTAGGCCTGGATTATGAGGACATGTGGCTTCTGTTAGACCAGAAGGTGACGAAGGAGCTCAGTGGCTGGACCAGATGTTCGGAGGTTTTGGTCTTTCGATGTCAAACTAAAGGGTCAATTTTGCTGATCTCATCCCTCTCAGTAATATCACTTCAAAGTCTGCTGCTAGTGTGGTCCAAGATTATGGCTGTTATTTAAAAGATTTGCTTGTGAGGACCAAAGTTCTGCTAAAGAGTAATATTCAGATTTGAAATTACAGCACAGGGCGGAAACTGCAGCATCCATGGGAGCAGGTGGGCGAATCGGAGGGATGGAAGGGATAGGAGGGATGGAAGGGATGGGAGGGATGGAAGGGATGGGAGGGATGGACGGGATGGAAGGGATGGAAGGGATGGGAGGGATGGGAGGGATGGATGGGAGGGATGGAAGGGATGTCGACCGTGGTTCATCATCATATTTTAGGACAGAAACCTGCAGTCAATTCCATGTACTTCTGCTGTCGAGCAACAAATATGGTTTCTTCAGGAACCTGATTGAAACCTCAGGCGTGGAAACGTACAGCATTGTGCAGAAACCAACAAGTTATAATGTTAATTGCACTCAATGCCGAAATGGCAGATTTAAAGACGCCACTGACCATTATAGTCCCCATGTCTCATTTGAATGACTTACATTGTTCTGAGGGTTTCAATGAGCCCGTTGCTTATTTCCTTTGTATCAATTATGATTCATTCTATAGTAGGAATTTAAAAAATAAAAATGGGGGCAAAAACAGTGACACGAAGAAGAACACAGAAGATCAAGCTGCACATCAGTCACCTGAAAGGCTATAAATAGAAATGAAAGCGTTCACTATCATTTTGGGCTCAGCCCTTGGCTCTCGCTCTCTCTCTCCCTTGGTCTCTATCTATCACTGTTTCTTGCTCTGTCTCTTTCTCCCTCTCTCTATCTTTCGCTCTCTCTCACTCTGTCTCTTGCTTTTGCACTCTCTCTCTCTCTTCCTCCCCCATTACCTCTGTCTGCACAAACTCCTCTGCTTGTCGCCCAGGGGGTCTATCCTCACGGCCCACTCCTTTCTGTCCCTGGCAGCTTTAACCCCTTTAAATCCCAGCTAGCCCAGCTGCCCGCCACTCATTGCCATTCAGAGAGAGGCGCATCTGTTAAAAATCTGATTTTTCCGGATCGAAATGCAGATGACACGCGGCTGCACGTGGTGTTTTAAATCAGATTTAACAGGGGTGATTGGCGCCATGTTGCGTTTAATTGAGGGCTGCCACCCGATTTGTTTCGGCCGACCGCTGACAAAAGTTCTGTGCTGTCCATTTTTTTGACAGACACTCTCGATAACTGCTTGTAATGCCAGTGCCATTTGATTAAGGCGCGTGGCGGATAATGAAGAAGCCCCGGGGCAGCCGAGTCATCCTACCGGTGCCACGGTAACGTCACCACTCACGCGGCTCTGCATCCCGCTGCCCGCTCCCCCTGGCGTTGCCAATGAGGAAACGATACATGGCAGTGACAAGAAACCGATTTGGATACGGGGAGGGGGTCCAGACATGTAAAATGGAATAAGGAGCTAATGCCTGTGAGCGGAGCGAATTCCAGCCTCTGCGGGGCGTTTGATTGAACACTTAGAAAAACCTGGGAGTTTCCCCATCAGACAGAGACAGTCTGGGTTTCTTAGAATGCTAGTTGCAGGCAGTTATGTTTTTAGTTATTTTGCTTTTATCAGCTTGAGTTGGGTTGAGTGCAGCACATACTTGCGGGATTTTTTCCCTCCCCTCTGCTCCCCGCTCGCCCCTCGTGACCCTTCTTGCATTTCATTCAGGATCCATCATCTCCATGCTTGCAAGGCTCCTCGGCTCCTCCATCCTTAGAGGTGAAATATTTCCTGCCTCTGGTCATGGTTTACACTTCCTGGCCATTAAAAGTCCATTTTCGCAGAAGAATGATATGCGACGGTGTACAAGATCATGCTGCCCACAATCTCACCCCTATTATGCATTTTTTTGGTTATCATTTAGCTATAATTCAAGAAGAGTCTGACAACAAGATTACGATATGTATGTACGTATTTATTTAATCGCTCACCTGTTTGAAATGAGGCCCTCAGAATGAGTGTGATAACATGACGCTTTTAGAGTGAAAGTAGCATTCGTGACTAGGAACAGCTCAGATATCTTATGGGTCAATCGAGCGTTTCCGAATGTCCTTTAAAATAGATGAATGAGAGACTCCTTTGACATCTTGTCATAGCCTTTCTTTCTGCAGACTGTGACGTTTCTCCTTCAGTTACTCTTCACCCAATTAAAACTGGATCTAGTTAAATATTTGTGGAGCACCTCAGCACCCTAGAGTCCATAAAATCGCTCCCACTGTGAACGAGTCAGTCCCGCTTTTGCAACGCTAATTACATCCCTCTGTGTCATTTCATTGCATCACTCTTATCCAGGGCACTCGGGGCCCAGTAGGAGCACTGCCATTTATTTAACGGGCAGAATTATAGACTCGCAATATTGTATTTTCATTACAAGTTCGAAGCGCCATCTTGGAAATGTGTTGAAATATGTTTGAAAGATATTTGCCCTTGTTAATAAATGGAGGGGCGTATTTGGAAGTTTCCTGTATTTCCCTGTATAACCACCCTTTTTGAATTTCAGATGGACAGATTTTGTCCATATCCCAGTGACTTCATGCATAACTGAAGTTATAATCGCGCAGTGCAGCCATGAGGATGCTCTATGACTGTATAACAGCCCCCCCACCCCACAACATCAATGTGTCACTATCTCTTTAAAGATCGGTATTTCTTAATAGCATTTTGAAATGAATGGGCTTTCAATCTACAGGCATTGCATTTTATACACCCAGGTGTTAGTGTATAGAGACCCCCTCCCAAAACCCATCTGAGCGAACAGCAGATTATGTTTGTGTGTGACCTCAGTTGTCCTGACGAGGACCACCTGCTGTTCCAGTCCTGGTTAAGGAGTCATCTTAACCCTCAGTCTCCATGACGCCTCTGGCAAGCAGACTTTAACATTTGGTGGTTTCAGTGAAGTTTTGAGAAACAGAGAAAATACGAGAAGAACAAAACCGAAAAAACACTTTCTCAGTGTGTTAAAGACCATTAAGATCCATGGCTGGCTCATCGCGGCTGAATAAGCATATTTTAGGTGTCCAATCATAGTAGATCTTAGTTGAGTCTAATGCGGCGCAAGGATGAACATCACACATGCAAATTTCCTTGTCCTCTAAGATCATTGTTACTCCTTGGTGGGGGGGGCGGGGGGGTTAATGAGGCTAATCGGCCGTCTCCTATGTGGTCCCAGGACCTTGAAAGCCATTAATGCCATCTGCTAGACAGGTAAGGGATAGACAGCCTTCAATCAGGACTTTTCAGTCGACATGAAAAGCAGCAAAACCTCCAGGTGATTGGTCTTATCGCTGTAGCTCCAATCCATGACCTGTGGCATCCAGGATTCCTGGGTGGAGCTTGGAGGAAACCATCAAAAGGGGTCGGTCACTCCAATGTGACACTAAACATTGATTCTGCCGTACAGCTGTCACCGGCCCCCACCCCCCTGCCATTTGGCACTAATGAGTACAGCCAAAGCAGACACTGACTGACGTGCCTCATTGCGGGAAGTTTGATGAGTGTAGGGGTTTTCAACAAGTGCCCCAAAAATCACTTGATTTATATTCCTGAAGAAATGAAAAAGTTCTTTGCTGCATGGTGAACATCATGTATTTCCAGGCAGATACATGCATCGGACACTTTGGAATGACACTTAATGACACTTAATGCTCATCCAGATGTTTCTATGTGCAAGAACAGGTCCTTGTCACGTCTTTCCTGATAGACCCCCCCACAATGCAGGAGTGACCCTCTTTTCTCTGAAGGTCATCCACCCATGGCTCAGAATCTGCAGACGGACAGACAGACAGATAGACAGACAGACAGACAGAAATATAGACAGCTATTCTTCAGAAATATATATATTTTTTACCTATGATGTGTTGACTCTAGCTATATCCTCCAGAGACCCACGAAAAAAAAGTGTCCCTAAATTTTAGGTTATTTGTCTTTGGAGGAAATGACATCTTACAATTTAGATTTTTTCTAATTTATTTTTATTTTTCATTCCACAGCATGTCCACTTTAGTGTACAACAGGAATAAATGTTTCCTTACATCAGTGAAAAGATAGATGCAAAAATAAAATGTCCACTACAATGGACATAAATGAATGGGTGGGGTCTCAGGAGGATATAAACTTTTTACTGTGCAATTTTATTTGTCATTAACCTAGACTATACATCAGTTTAGCATAATCTACCATGCACTTTCCACAGTATCTGGCTTAACATAGAAGTTCTGTATTCTTAACCATGAACACAGAACAAAGTTGATGTTTATTTATTAAATCAGAAGCAACCAAATTAAAAAAAGGTTCTGATGAGCTAATAAAAAGATAAAAGGGTTATTATAAACATGACCAATTTAATAATATGGTTGACAGGGGCTCGACGCAAAAGTTGACTTGATGAGACGATAGAAGGGGTTTGTGGATGAGTTGGCACAGGTGGATATAATGCATTCAGGATTCATGGTCTGTAAATCCAACAGGAACTTGACTGGATCCCTACCAGAGTGAATGGAGATACGAGAAATTCATTCATGACATAGTAGATGGAATATCTTTATACAATGTGGAGAACAAGGTGGAAACTCACTGCCGCTGATTCTTCATAAGTTCCCAGAAATCAACACCGGTCACATGGCAATGGGGAGGAAACACGTTTTGCTTTTTCTCTTTCTAGAAAAAGCTTCAGTTGCTGTAGGCTGAGAGTAAGACGGACACGGTCAGCTGTGTCCTGGAAGAGGATGGGATGGATTCCTTGGTGGCCTGGCTCAGATATACGTGTATCATACGTGTATCATGCATATGAAGGTTGCCCCCACTGGAAATGAAGGCCAGCTAATGCTCCCCCTCACATTAAATATTCAAAGACAAATGGCATTTCATTCATTTTGACATTTGTCTGTTTTTTGGAGAATAGATTCCATTCATTTCCCCAGATGATTTAATGTGCCTGTAGGGTCACTGGGAAAACCTGGGTGCCACTTACGGTGGCAGAGGTGACATCATGCTCTCTCATCATATCTGCGGTGAGCATGGAAACCAGAGAGCGAGAGAGCACAACCAAAGCACCCCCAGCATCACGGACCCTTTCTTTTGGTTTCATTCTGTGGTCAAGAACCGGTGGAGTCCTAATTCAACCGCGGAACCAAGTACCTAAGTACCACCCTACCTGTTGCATCAATTTACTATTTTGGCAAGGTAGTATTTATTTAACTCAACACCCACATAAAAGGTTTCAGATGTGTGCAAATTTGGCAAATTTAAAATGTAAGCAGGCAGCTCCATTTTTTAATTCCATTCTCTGCGGATGACCAGTCGATTTGTGTCCAATTTGAAATCATTTTAGGTTAATTACATTGTTGTGTCCTGGCATGCTACGCTGCCTTAGCAACTCATGTTAGCAAGGGTTTTACCGCTCATCCATGCCTCTAGTGAGTCTGTTCATACCTTATAATTATGCAAGAATTTCAGGTATCTCACTTTTTATGGAGTGAAGTGAGACAAATGGTGTCTCCCAGGCATGAAGATGATGGGCATTTCGGGTTTTAAGCATCGTGATAGATGGTTGCCTTGGGCTTATGGAAACCATCCTGCCCATTTGGATTCGGATCTGATCACCATGTTATGTGGCCCAGGACACAAACTAAAGGCGTCCCTCCTTTAGAACCACAGTCACTAAAGGCGTCCCTCCTTTAGAACCACAGTCACTAAAGGCGTCCCTCCTTTAGAACCACAGTCACAAAAGGGGTCCCTCCTTTTCTCGCCTTTGTGCATCTTCTCAAAAGCAGTGCAGAGCAAAAATTCCACATGAAAACCTTATTCTCCTGGCGGCATGGCTACTGCTTATTATGCAATGCAAGGTACGATGTAATGGACCATTCAGCCAGTCCACCTTTGCGATTCCAAGACTTACAGATTTTATGGGCAAGTCTGATTTCCTCTAGCAGGTGTCATGCCGTGCTATTTATTTTTATTATTACACATCCACCTGGAAAAACATGTTGAATCAACATTTTTTCAACTCGCATGCTAGGACACATCATTGTTGTATTAAAGTAAGTTTAATGCTCAAACTTGCATAAAGTGGAAATGGCAATATTTTTATGTTAACCATGCTTTTCAAAAACAATTTTCAATATTAATCTGGTATTCACATTGTTACGTCTTGCCGGAGTCGGGCAGGCAAAACGGACGGGAGTCAGGATGACGGGTAAAGGAGAAGGTTTTAATCTGGGAATAGGGCTCACGGGGTAGACTCACACTAACACGGCAAATTACACAAAGGACAGATCTGGGGAAACTAACACAGACGCCGACTAAATGCACATAGGAAGGCGGCACGGATTGACAACAGGCGGGTACAATCAGGATCAGACACGAGGTAATGAGGGGGGCGTGGCACACACGAGGCTCGGACGGGCGGATCAAGACTAACATAATTAAGCTTTTATGTTTTATTGTTGAACGCTAAATTATATTTGCTTGTCTCGCATTATTTATTTGTGATTTGCATTGTGCCTGCCTGGATTTGCAAAAATATTCAAAAGCATGTTTTCTAGTTACATAACAGCCATAACACACATTATTTCATTGTATCCTTGATGTCTAGAGAAGGCAGATCATTAATGACGCCAATCTGCAGTGCTCAACAGCTCCTGTGGGCTATTTTGTGTCCATTAAGGATTTTCTTGCGCACTGCCTCCTAATCGGCACATAAGCTTAGACTCTCCTTTATGACAACACAATGGCAAGCTCTACATCTTATAGAGACAAGAAATGACTAAGTGAAGCACCTTCTTTTAATTCTTCTGACAATTAAGAATCCCCTCACACTTTTTCATTGTTTGTTTGCTTTCTTATTCTTGAACTTGATTGGCTTAGCCTTTAAATGACAGGAAAATATCACGTGTTTCTGGACCCTAAGATGACAGGCCTTTACATAAGGGGCCCATATGTGAAGCTGACTGCAGATTTTTCTGGTAAATTAAGACAAACTGGGTATATTTTTAATTAAAATTTTATTTTGAAATAAACTGTCCGAAGCTCAATCATAGACGCGCAAATTTTTAACGTTCCACATAGCATGGCTATGAATGAGTAATTCTTCATGTAATTCTTTTATTTCTGACCCATCCTGGCTTGTTGTAATTTTTGTATTTGTTCTGAATGGTTATAGTCTAAATATGATGCCTTTGCATGATTAACAGACTGCTGTTTCGAACTGTGAGCGCATGAGCATTGCAAACCGTGGTACGATAACTGCAGACCTACAGGTTGTGATGAAAACAGTTGAGCTGCTTGAAAATTATTTTTCCAAGTTTATGATCTTTGTGTCAGTTTGCCAAAATCATGATATGAAATATGACTATGCATCCCAAAAGTCATTTGAGTCCGTTAGCTTGTACAAAGAAACCAGTAGCTCACCATGGCTGGAAGTTAAAATAAAAATGATTTAATGACCCTTCTCTCTTTGGCGGAATATGCGAGAATTATATAAATGTTTGACTAATGGTTATGGTTTTCATTAGCTAATGAATGAGAATTTAGTGCACGTTTCAAAAAATCAACATACTATGAGTATTGGAGTAAACCTGCTTTTTCATTGAAATGACATAAACACTCACAATCTAAATCCAATCAGGTTCACTATTAAAACTTGTTTCAATAGTTGTTTCCTCATCCCCTCCATCTAACCACACACACATCAGGCACTAATTAAATGTGTTCTAACGAGTAGAACTATCAAGCACTGCAGATGGGAGCTGTAGCTCACAAAGAGATAAGAAGCTTTCAAGAGATCTGCATTCAAGGCCTATCTGGGACCAACAGGTCTGTTAATACATTTTAAAATTAAATCACCTTTACTCATGTATATCATTATTGAATCTAATCACTGGATCCTACACTCGTAACTGCTGTGCACAGTCATATCAGTAAACGGGAAAGAGAACTCACACAAAAGTCCTGTACAAACATTGTCACAAACTGTAAATGTAGTTTGCAAATATATTGTTTGATAATTTTGCATTATTGTATTACAAAGGAGAATGATATCTTATTTAAACATTTGCACACTGCCTTACTCTTTTTTGGAATCGGAGCTGATGCAGTATATCAAGTTGATTATGAGTATAATCAGTGATAATGAACTATACATTGTAGCTTTTAGAGTATTTTTATCCATAAATACCCATTGACACAAAGGAAATTGTGTTTAAATAGTATTAAAATTAAATCAAATGATAAAGGTTTAGCAACAAGGCCTCCCCTGGACTTACCATCTGAAAAAAGTTTCTGATGAGCTTGGAAGAATGGTGCCCTGAAACAGTATATTGATTTCATCGTGACACACAAGGACATACAACAGACGTGTAATATGCTTTGTGAGGACCCTGTGTGACAGAGTACAAATATTAACCATACAGCATTTACAGTATGTGACAATGTTGTGACCTGAAAGACCAGCAGTACTCTAAGAGGTACAGACTCTGTCAGACTCAAATCCTAGGTCCTTCACAGTAACTCTCAACATTGCGATTTTTCATTTGACTGTAAAGCTATGGCAAATTTATTAAGCGCTGAGGAAGTGGTTGTTAAGAAACACACCTGTTTTGAAGTACGTTTCCTGTTCCCCATTAATGGTAGAGAATGGTGCAGCTCGCAAAAATATGATAGAAACGGTCTATGGAAAACAATGTGTTTGGACACGCTAAATGTGATTACACTTTACAAGTGTGTTACTGTTTGTTTATTTGGAGGAGATAGATTTGCTAATATTAAGCGAGGACTTCTGCCTGGAGAAGGGATTTGCTATTTCTGGTTTCACAAAAATTCAATTGTTTCACAAGGAACATTTTCTACTGCATGTCATGCTCATTAATTCCAAGCCCCCCATTGTCCTCATAAAACATAATCATATAATTTGAAGGAGATGGCTTTTTTGTCTTAAGCACAATAGACGTTATTTCACAGAACATTATTAAAAATAATCTTATTGAATTAGTTGACTCTCAAGTCATTAAAAGGAAGTATGATTCAATTAAACAATTATATATTCCAGGAAATGCATCTACTTCCTCGTGTAATTGATGTGAATTGCACAAGAGTCCAAATCCATTTGAAAGCCCTTTTGTTCTAATACTTTATCAAACAGGAGCAAAAAGGCCAAAAATTGGCCACATTCATATCTTGACCCTTATAATTGATGCATTAAATAACTCAAGAATTCTGCAGTCCTGATTACACATGATACTCTAATTTTGTTTTGTACCAAAGCCCACACACACAAATTGAAGTTTATGTGCTGATATGCACCCGTTTTAAAGATAAATCCAAGGGCAACGTAAGTCTCAGGGAACCTCCTCTTGATTTCTGTCAGTTTCTTTTATGAAAAACAGTCATCAGCGCTGCCAGTTCTTAAAGGTCCCCTTACTTTGAGTCTTTATTTCCGAGAAAACAGAAAATGGAAAAATTCAGCACAAAAACAAAAGAATGCATAATTTGGGGGAATGACTGTTCCTGGAGAACATGAGGTTAGTTTTATTTGGACAACGCCAGTGGCTGTGTGACATTTAAAGACGGGACTCGTCAGACTTTTCAAAATATGGCCTTATTTTTCAATTCCGCCCTGATTCACATGAGGAAATGTGTTAAATATGCTGAAGTGAACCAAAGGATTTTCCTTTGAAAAGAAAAAAACTCACCCATTCTGTCACGTCGGAAGTGAAGTCGACGGCGTTGGGCAGGCAAACGGAACAGGCAGGCAGGAACACGGGGTAGAAACGGGGTTTATTCGGGGTCGAACGCAGGACAGGACGCCAACATCAACTGACACCACGACATCAGATAACGTCAAAGACTCATCAGGGGTATACTGAGACCGACGCTCACTAAATACACGCAGGAATCAATCAACAACAGGTGGCCACGATCAGGAACAGGCACGAGGTAATGAGGGGGCGTGGCGCATGCGAGGCTCGGACGTGCAGATCACGACACAGCAGAAAGAGTAAAGAAAATAAATACATTCTCACATTTCCTACTGATCACTTCAAACATATGTTCAAAAAACTTTAATATTTGACTATGTAATAGTATATATTGTGTTTATTACTATTGCTTTTCATACAAAATGGATCAAAACTGAACATTTGATAATGTATTTATTTAATGTGTTAATTTTCCCTATAAGGTTTGGATATTTGTATGTCAGTTATCACACAACACAGTATATATTATATACAATGTACACAAGGGCAGTTGGCAGTGCATGATTTTTATGTGACGGTTGTTATTATGTGCTTTGAAGAAGCCAATCGGCATCTCTGGATGAGTAAAGAAGGGGTGGGATCAGAAAAAGAGGAAGTGTAGCCCACTCTTAATTAAGGATATACCCAAACCCACATAAATGAATACATTTGCTCCATTTGGAAGTGTAGTATTGGGAAAATGTTAGTAGCGGTACTCAGACTCCACTTGGACCAACAAACACGTGCCATTAGAAGAAGCTGGTATAACTGGTCACCAGCTATAATATACTGATTGCACATGACTCCAACTCTCAGGTATCAATGTCCAGTCGTTTATTTAGCAGGCATGTACTTTCACTGGAAAAGAGAACAATATTTTTGATTTTACAGGAAAGTATATTTGTGCAAAAATGTATTTGGCAGTTTTGCAGAATGTGTTAATTTACATATATATGTGTGACCTGTGTTTTGACCTGTTTTTTTTCCACTACAATTACTGCAACTAAGTATCTGCTTTTGATCCATCCAGTTTGTACTGTGGAATGCTGCCTACAACCATCCAACTAACTCGTTTGTGTTCTGTCTGAAGATCAATTTTCTGCTGTACTTGGTCGACTTTTATTGCAATTTGTCTTCGTAATGCCGTTGTCAAAGCTTCTTATTGGAAAACACAGCTGGGTATTTTTCATGGAACTTTAATCTAGACAGAATTCTGAACTATGAACTAGACAAGGATTTATTTCGTGGGAGTTGTCCACGAAGCTTTCATTGATTAAGCTTTCATTGTGCTAGGCTTCTCATTTTCATTTATGGAATACAAAATATTCTCTTTGAGTTTAATGTATAAAGATGGAAATACAATACACAGAATGACACGATGTCTGTGACCTCTGGGCTGGTTTACCTCTTTTTAGTGACTTATGAGTTTGAAAGTATACAAAATTAAATAAAAAAAAACCACAAAGAACAATAATTCTATCAAATTCTACAATGAGTTACAGAAAGTGCTACAGTAACCAATGAGCTTAGTCAACATTGTTGTTTTCATTTAAAAATTATTGCTTTCACTCAAGGCTCAGCAATTATTTCTGAGGCTTAAACCTTTTTAAACCACAAAGATGTATTTCAATATAAAATAGATGTTGTGAGGTAAGTTCATTAAGGAATACATACACAGAAAATTATATGAAATAGAGATATGGAAATTTATATGAAAAGTGGATACTTTCTGTTTTCCTTCTCTATCAATATCTTGATGGCTTAAAAATTGTTTATTTCACATCCAGAAGCAACATTTTTGGAAAAATTATTAAGTCAGGGCTTCACCAAAATGTTTCACTCTTGAGATCCATCATGTTGCATAAGCGCCTGGATGTCATAAGCCTGAGGGAGATGTATCCTTCATAGACATGTTGATACAGTTTCGAGACTTTCTCCGTTTATGATCTGTGATAAACTTCAGTGTAACTTACCCCCCAGTCAAATAAGGGGGCGGAATACATCTCCTTCCCTTTTCAATGTCTTTATAACGATTGCCTTTGCCGCTGGCCTGGTATGACAAGATGCTAGAAACTACATCAATCATCAACAGAGGACAGTCACATGACATGACATGACAGTCACATGACATTGCAGAGCTCTAATAATAATGTTAGGAACAATAACGATTATGATGTGTCTGTCTTTGGGTGGAGTGGTTTGCTGGGAGGGGTACTCTCACTTTACTAAAACAGTGTCTGTGTCATGTAATGTCTGTGTAATTTATTAAACTGAAAAAGTCTGTAGAGTTTATACTTAAAAGGGCTACTCAGAGGAGTTTTGTCAGATTAAACTTCTTTGTAATTTTCCTTTATTTAATTTTATATCTTAAAGGAAATTAGGTAACACTTTACATACAGCATACATACAGTACATACTTACACACAGTCATTATAATGCATTCATGAAGTATTATAAACACAGCTATAACTATTTATAGAAAGGCATAACACATTATATCCATGTGTATGAATGCTCTCAGCTATAATGCACCATAAATATTTTCACAATGCATTATAATGGTCCATATAAGCCATTATAATGTATCATGGAGGTATTTATAGTACATTACAGAGAGCTTCATAGAGTATTCATAATGAATAATAAACAGGGCTTTATAAATATATATAGCATTATGATGCATTACAAAAAAATCTTTAACGCATTGTACATGGGTGCTTTAAGTAAATTGTTAACGAAAATTGTATCACATACTTTATATTCAGATGCTTTCCAAAAGATCGAGCAATTTTTCAGCAATGTTACCACTGTCCTGCTTCTTTCTAGGTTAATAAGCCCAAAATCGAAGGCGACCGCATGACTAAAAGCAGGGCAAACACAGAGATGCTGTCATTAATGCTGCGCAGTTCAGTCTTTCTTACATTAGACACAAAACAGCCAATTATAATCTGTGTCAAGATGAATATGGGCCACTAATACTGAACAAGATGTAAATGACTGCCTGCTAATGTGGCCAGGATGCATTGCCAGACGTCGTCGTTTAGACGATGCCAGAAGGGCAAACATGATTGTCCATCATCGTCATCATCATCATAATCATCATCATCATTTTCCCTCATTGTCATTATTTTTAAATTGTACGCATATTCCAGCCTCTCCTTTCTGTCTGTGCCTTCTCATTCTCTCCCATTGTTGCATATATATGATTTTGGGGTGTTTCTTGTAAACAGGATAACCCTGATCTAGGTTTCCATCAAATAACTTATTTTAAATCAACTAAATCATTCTAAACATATTTAAACAATGCCTCTGGACAGAGATAGATAATAATCCAGTGGACAAAGGGTGCTACAGAAGGGCTTCCATACCAAGGGATATATATATAATTACTACATTACATACTAAGCACAGCCCAGACACAGGCCTGTGCCTGATCTACACATATAACATGTTTTATTTCATCACGTATGTCTACTGGAAAAGTTTCCCTCCGATACTAAGTGTGGAAATCTCCTTCTGAAGTTTCAATTTGATTAAATAATGCAGCAATCGTTTCACAAGGAGTAAATCTCTTCTCACTATTTTGGTGTCATAAAAATATCTCATTTTGGTATCATAAAAGTGGCCATTTTTGTGTAATAAAATTGCTGTTTTTCTGATGTTATAATGGGGCTGTTCTTTGTGTAATAAATAGATTGCTTCTAGGGTCATAAAGGAGTAATTTGAGGTTATTTAAACAAAAACTATTTCTCAGTTTTGCAATGGCCCCCCTTTTCATGGAAAAGCAACTATGGTCAGCACTGTTTCTGATTCAGGTTAAGGATTTCAGCCAGAGATAAATGACAAAACAATAGCAGTCCTTCTGACATAACACTTGACAAATGAACAGACAATGCAAAAAATGAAATCCCGTCAGGAGGAAGAAAATTGGATTTTAGAGAAGGCCTCATTTCTGACCAGTCAGAAAGTACTTATAAGAGACGCAGACTGCCTTTAATTGGCTCAAGTGAGCGAAGCATGCAGTTCACTAAATTATATCATTTTACTCTCTCGTTTTACATCTAAAGGGGGGGGTAATACATTTACTTAGATTAATTTAAATTTAGATTAATTAGATTAGACCAATTCTTGTGTTCTCCCTGCCCTTTCTGAGTAATTGATGAGCTACGAGCGCTAATATGCGCTTAAGTACGCGTAAAATGTGAAACGTGTGAGCGTGTCTTTGTGCGTGTCTAGGTGTTTTCAACCCCCAATCCAAGCTGACACGTGTAGAATGAGGCTCAGGCGTGATGCTCGACCAAAACACATGGATAATTCTTGGAATGGGCCACAGAAGTACAGAATGTCTCTGTCCTGTCCTCATCGGTCGGGCCCTAGGCATAAAACAGGTCAGAGGGCTGGGACAATCATTCCAGGAGAATCCCTGTCAAAAACAAAGTAACCAGGTAGGACACTAGGACCTTGAAGAATCTCTATGTCAGTCGGCTTATTCTCACGCATCACTTCCCTGCTTTAAATCACCCTCTTTAGGTGATGGTGTTTTCGATTTTTTTTTTTATTGACTGATTCAACACAGGTCATCCTGTTGTTGCAGTTGCACAAGTTTTTCTGTTGATAAATTCAATTGTCCACTCAGAAAAAAAAATCTTTCCCTAGAGTGTATTTAGACTAATAGGTGCTAAAACATTTTATTTTAGCTGATCATTGGTATCACTGAAATGGATGGTGCCGTTGTCAATATTAATGCCATTGTTGCCTGTGTGCTGTGAGGAAATCACCTAAATTGTCCATATCGTACTACCCTTGCCCCTGACACTAGACAAATTGAGGTTCCTGAAAAATCTAGAGAAGGTGTTGTGGGCTCCTTTCTGGGACCTGTATCATGAAGCCAGATTTCTTGCTTAGTTGGATAACTTGTCAGATTTAAGGTGACCCAGTTTAAATCGACTATGCTGCTCGTGCACTTTTCTCACTGATACTGGGTAACAAATTTCTGTTTGGGAAAACTCTGATGTGCAGAGGGAAACTTTTCACGATCATCCAGGTCCAACTAAGTTGTCCTTTGTCTCACCAGGCTGACGATCGCATGGAAACATTCCTCGTAAAGTTGTAACTGTTCTTCATTCACCTACATTTAGCCCGGACTACCTTAAACCTGACTGTTATCTGGCTAAGCAAGAAATCCCTGGTCGAGAAAGGACCGAGAAAATAACTGTAAAATATACTGTGTCAGTCCTGCGGACAGAATTAGGATTTTTTTTCCCTCAGTAATTTTTTTTCTTGCCATAATGAAGTATTATTATTAAACACAGCGGGGAGTACCTGGGAGATAATTGTCCACAATGGCAGCCAAATGTTCTGAGCTGGATATGAAGCTTCAGACAGCAATAAAGGTCATTTGTAATAATGGGTTCGACACATCTAATTACTGGCACCATCCATCAAAAAGGGCTTCCATTAATTCACATTCATAAATATTTTTTGAGAAGTATTACTTCTTTCCCCTCCATGAAGAATTATTGAAATTGCTAAGGGATTTCAGCACTGGATTCACTGTTCTTGCTGCGATCACTTACTGCCTTGTTGTAGACGATACCCCTTTTTAAAACCTTTTCCTTGCCTACCGTTGTGTTTCACCAGAGGTTAAAAACAAATGCACAATACAACAAAATGACTAGAAACGCGCAGTCTGTCCCATATTTAAGAAAGCTCAGCTATTTGTTTAAGCACACGTTGATAAGAAATACTTCAGGGAAAAAATTTATGGAAATCAGGAGCAAAATGACATGGAGTCCTCCACCATCACGGATTTATTTATGATTTTCTGCTGTTGTGAAAACAACATTATTAGGAAAATATCACGACAGGTCTGTCATGGATCTTTTTATTACTTGCAAGCTGTACAATGCAGAGGTGAGTGTACTACCCCAGTATGGCGGGTTGGACGGTCTTTGCATACTGAGAGTAAATCTCATGAGCAATATGAGATAACATGACAGAAAAATGACAGCTTCTGTATGCTACTGTTTTATTACAATATCTGGAAGGTATAGAGGAGACACGGATGTTCCCTTATTAGAACCAGCGAGTGCATCATTTGATGACTTGTTGTGGGCTGTGGGCTCCTCTGCAACATACCAAGGGCAATTTTTACTGATGAGTGGCTGTCACCCTGTGTCGATTCTGTTTTCCAGGTGATGATGAAAATGGGTGACGGTGACTTTGAGAGTTTCTACTCACACCATGGAATTTGGTGAAAATGTGACAGGATGAGCTAATGAAAAAAAAAATCAGCAAAGTATAACAAAAGTTGAAATAATGATGCTTCCCATTAGGTTCACACTGGTATGTCACCAAGATGGAGAATCATTTGTATTAATTTAGGATGCAGTGGCGCCTTGTCTGTTATTGTCATACCTTCCCTGCTTCGCTTTTTGGCTTCCTCCTGGGTGTGGTGCTTATCAGTTATCCCAATCGTGTTAATCACACACAGCTGCCTTGTGTTTGCTACACTTCTTACCTATATATTTAAGCACTCCCTAGTCCTGTGTTCCCTAGTTCAGTCACCTATGTCCCTGCCATTAAAATCCCTTGCATGGGGTTGCCTGCACAACAGCCTGCACCCGGGTCACGTTTTCTCAAACTATAGGCGTGACAGTTATAAGCTGCAGGTGACAGAAGTTTACCCCTGATCTTGGGGGTTACATTAAAATCATATCTGTTTGGCAGGCATTGAACATCAAGGCAGGGGACCCTGTAATATAATTTATCACCTAAAAATAATAAATATGTACATATGAATCCATTCCATATTTGACTGTTAAGTAATGTTTAGGGCGTTATGTGTATATTTGGAATTGTTTGTTGATTCAAATGCCGTGGTGCAAAATGACTTATTTGCATAGCATTATGAAGGTGGCACTGAAATGGACCTGAGCTATCTGAGGGTACAACGGCTGCCTTTCATGGGGATGCAGCTTCTTCCACTAATGTGTCACCTGTTGACCAACATGCTGTAAAGGAAGCCAGAACCACTGCAGCCCTCTGTGTGCCAATCCAGGCCTGACTCACGTCTGCAGCAGTCTATTAGCGTCCAGTGCTAATCAAGGGCCCCTCGGAGGCCCAGCTCCGAGACTGAGTTATTGATTGGCTGAGATTGATCCGCGCAGAGAGGATATAGCTGCTTTAGACGATGTATCCAAGCCCTAATATATTGTGGCACGGCTGTCCTGGGAGATCCCGGTGCTCAGGACTCGGAAATGTTCATCATCATGGCCGCATCTGTACTGGCCTGCTTCCCCACAGAGCAGCAGACACCTCCCCGCTCAGCTCGCCTCTCCCACGGAGCCACGCCATTGGCTTCGCTGCCCCTTCAACATTTAAGGCGACATCACACAGGCTCAATATGCTGCTCTGTTGTATTAGCCATAATAACTTCTTTAATTTATTTTCATATTTACATCACCAGTCGATTAAAACCCTTTAAGGAAATGTTATCAAACTGGCCTCAACCACCACAGATGAGTATTTGGGTGACAAGTTAAATCATTAACTCCTAACAACAGAGAAACCAGAACTGAAAACAGATTAAGGCGGTAAAATGAATCTCATTTTCATTTAAGGGACCATGTACATTAACAATGTACATTAAACTTGTCCTGATTGTCCTCATACATTCTTAATCCTCGGACTGCTTGCACTACATACTTTTATTTAAAATAGTTTAAAAAATGTATTTATAACACCATTACTTTGTGCAGTCGTCTTAGTTACAAGTACATTAGCTATAAGTTATAAGTATTTCAGCTTATGTACTGTACTGATTGCACCTCACAGCAGATCACAATCTTCATATTACTGCCACTTTCTAGAATTTGCAGTGCGATATTATTACTATGTTGTGCATGTTTTGGCACTTGACGAAGGGCCACTGCAACAAAGATTCAGTTTAAAAACCGCTTAATGGTATAAAATAGCCTTACATTTATAATCGAGGAATGATTTACATTGTAATGCACTGTCATCACTGTAATTGAGCTATAGACTGTCCCGTACACATGGTGCTTCTGTGAGCTCTGACGGAGCTCGAACCTCTGCCGGTGATGCTTCCCAGCGGGACGTGCCGTTGCCGAGGCGGTCAGCCTTAAAAGGTCTCACCCGGGCCGGCTGCTGATGTGAACACAGCTGGTGGGATACGTGCCCTTCTGCCCAGAAGGCACACAGCTTTTGTCGGAGACAGAAATGGAGCTAGTGGGGCTTGGGGCGGGGGAAAGGGGGGGGGTCAGGCCTCACTCGATGTCCCATCTGTCCGGCGCAGACAGCATGTGCCTAGAATAACAAGTCAGTATCAGCCCCCTAATGAGTCTCCCAGTTCTACATGAAGATGTCAAACCCAAACAGGTGTATAATCCTCCCATGCAACATGTCAATACCGCTCCCTGTCTTGGCTTACTTACAAGGCTTTGCTCTAAGATGTAAACAATAAACATTTGATTGCTTATATATCCAACTGCTAATCATGTGATGAACCGAGTCTAGTATCTTATATATTTCTACCACCTACAAAATTTCAATATTTTATCTGAAATATTGATTTTTTCCCCCCCCATGTTCTCCCATTGGATCAGTGACTGCTGACCCTGAACATGAACAGAAAAGCTTTTTCAGAAATATATAAAAATTAACTTTACAATTTGTTATAGTTGAAAAATATGGTGGCAAGAAAAAATCTGGAAAATAAAGGGTAATATATTTTCTCCACTTTCAAATTTTTTCTCATCATTGATAAAGTATTATAATCCTGCTTCTGGAGGCTGTATGTGAAAAGCAGATATCTTTCCTCAGGTTATTTATTGGTGCCCTTTAAGATTAATAATACAATATCCAGTTTAATTATGGTGGCTTAATTAAAGCTGTTCCTAGCCCTTGACAAATTAAATAACTGAATTAGTAGTACATGTCTCAATTAAGAGGAACTAATTTGTAGTATTTTGTTTGAGGGCACAAATAAATCAGTTCCAGTTCCTTATACGTAAATCATCTTTGAATATATAGTATATCGTCCCTCCAAAACTTCCTGAAGGCCTGGTAGATTTTGATAAAGCGGTTTGATTTATTTCGCTTCCTACATTACTCAGTTTTACAATCTTCAGTTGGTACACTGTTCACATTAATTATTCCTCTGGCTGAATTTGCAAAAGGGCTTGTAGCTGTTAATAAACATGGCACTTAATGCAATTTGTTTTGATAACTGCTCATTAAAGTAAAATAACTACAGAAAGGTAGGTGTTCCTGAGAATTCCCCAGAGTCAGGGTTGGAAACCATTGGAAGCAGTATCATCCCTCCATCTTCTAATTGTTTGTACTAGTCAAGGTTGCAAGAGGGGCTGGAGCCTACCTCAGGTACCACAAGGCTTGGCTGCACCATTATTGTTAATATTATGTATTAATCACTTCAGCCTAATGTATCTAATATGTTGTGAAGCTCAGGCAAGGTTATAAAATCTCTAGAAGCAACATTATTTTGGCAGTTGAGACACCTCTACTTCGTAGACGTAGACCTAGTCAGTGTTAGAAACGCCGGGAAGTTGGTTTAATATCGAACTTGCGCGACACAGTCGGATGGAAACGTTGCCAAAGTGCGCATCATGAATGTGCGGCGCAAATTCGGGAAAAATGAACTGTGTAAGAAGTGATTTATTAAAGATGTCGGGGAATTTGCACAGATCGTATATTTAATGCGCACTCTGATGAAGCTTACTTATGTCAAAGCCGCTCCACGTTTTAATGGTATCGGTGAAACGTGCCGGTAAAATTATAGTAATGCAAAATTACAGCGTGTAGATAACAGTGTGCGTGCAATAGTCTACAAAATGGATATGTTAATGTAAACCTATAATAATGTAATTATTTGTATACCGTATATAGTTTTATATTGGGCTGTTCGGGGGCTTGAACTCCGTCTCTGACTACTTTGCTCCTTTTACTTCATTTGCTCCAAGTCATACACATAATTCAGCGTATCAGACAAAACAATGAACCTCGTTTTTGAAATTTTCACAAATTTTGAATTCCAGTGGTTAAGATTAAAAGCCGTAATATTATCGTATTGCGACCAATAACAGGCACTGCAGACTGAACAGTTACATATATTTCTCAGTACTGAGACCTTTCTCATGCATACAGTTGTGCCATGTCGACACGGTAGCTATAAAACGCACATCTACACGGGTTTTTTAAAAATTCGTATTTTTATGTAGCCCAAACACAGCCATTTTTACCAAGTCTAGAAGGTAAAAAAAATACCTTGTGGGGACATATAAATGTGGAAAAATGCCGTGTCGAGTCATACTCTGCCTCACGGTTTATACCCCGACGGCGTTCGATTCAGAGCCCGCGGCCGTTTAAATAAACCGGCATTAACAGCGCCTATGAGGGATCAGTTATGCAAGAAGAGACGCCTCCTTCCGGCATTACGGTAACCTGCAGCCGAGCGAGCGCAGCAGTGCCAGCGATCGCTCAGAGCTACAGGTGAAATTTCAGATGGCATGTCACGATGCAGAGATATAAGACTGTCTATTACAGCACCTCATGTAGCTCGTCTTTAGAGTTTATTCGGCATTGTTTTATTTCCTATTTAGCAATATATTGTAAAGCTCCGTCCACGCAGCTGAGTTATACTAAAGCGGGTCCCCCCATCGAGCCTTTAAGCAGCAACGAAACCGTCTTTGGAGATCGAACACGCGGACAGGCGGGGAATGAATCTGCAGGCGCGCGCGCCGGACGAGCCTTTACCTTTCCCGGGGGGCTGCTAATGTGTTTACAGCGCTTCGTGTTTACCTCGGTGGTGGCGTCCCCGGGGGCTTTCTGAGGAATCACTGAACCTTGAGCTTTCTGCTCCCGTAAGCAGACTGTGTTCGTCCTAGCCTGCTGATCGGACTTGGCCCGCTTTTGTGCCGATACCCTCTGGCGATGCAACCCACGTGCAGCAAAACATACCCCCGAAATGTTCTCCGGCCACAAACGCTAACCTTGTTGATAAAATTAAAAACATGCATTTACATATTCATCAGCTTTTGGTGCTTGGGACATTCACGTTGCATTATAACTGCGGAAGCAGAAATTTGCGCGATACGATGCTGAACCGAGTCAGCTATCTCAGCACCTGTGAAAACTGATGCGGAACCTTCAACTCCAAACAGTCACTTCAGCATTTCTAAAAGAAGAACGCGCGAGAAAACGTAGCACAGTGTAACAGAAAAAAAATTAACGAACACAATTGCCGAATGGCATGTTTATTACGTAACATAGTCCCTATGGGGATTTCCTAGAAAGTCAATATCTTAAATTAGGGGTGTCAAACTCCAGTCCTGGAGGTTCGGAACCCTACGCATTTTTGGGTTTCCCCTCATTTAACACACCTGATTCACCTCCTTGCACCTCCTTGTGCTAATTACCACACAGCTCTTCAGCTGAATAATTTGTGGTTTAACAGGGAAAGAACTAAGCTACACAAGGGCTCCGGCCCCCCAGGACTGTACTCTGACACCCCTGGCTGAAATAGAATGAATATGACCATTCTCAGAGTTATGTAGTTAGAGAAGTTGTTACCCATCCAATAAATTCTCTTGAAAGGGCTTGACTGTATCTGGTGTTTCTTTCACTGTGTGCCCTGCTGTTGCAAGGATGAGGTTCAAGCTTGCTGGCAGCCTGCAAGGTGAAGGGCTTCTGAAAAACGGGTGGATGGACGTTACATGGTGCAGTAAAGACGAGATGCTGGTTTCATTCATTATTAAGCAGGTCAGCTGGTGCTTTTATATAAGCACCCCACATTCCTGTCCACGAGTGCATGTCACTCCTGGAAGTCTATGACCTTAACTGCTGTGCAGTAACTGAAGATGCAGGTCATCTGCTGCTGAAGACCTGTAACTCACCATGCCTGGACAGGAAGTGATCACATGCTCAGGTGGTGATATGATGCTGCTTCCCATCTGCGGTCTGATGGGATTGTGCTTGCACTTAGGTTGAACTGTTTTATTTAATTTATTTTTGTGGCTGAACCTTTCAGCAGCTCTCATTGTAATGTCTTTTTCGCAGTATGTTCTCTGCTTCTTCATTTCCACAGGGTAATGGGGCCGCACCTTATGGAAAGGGACATCTACTTCTATTTTTGAACATCTTCTTATGTTTAAATAAATAATTGTTTCTTGCTCTCTGTTACAGATAACGAGTAGTTACAAGTACTCAGGAAATAGGAGGTAGTAATTTGAAAGACATTTTTTTTTGTGCTGTTAACAGCCCTGACATTCTAAGCCGGTGCCCGTAGCACGATCTACACAGGAGGCCGGCTGGGTGTGGTGACGGATTTGTAATTTGTATTCCATGGCATAAAACTTAAAATCAATGATTCATTCCAAGTGTTATAACTTGAGGGCTGCTTTACAGCTAGAAGCTTTCTGGTATTTAATTTCTAATTAGGAAAAGTACCAATGCATCGTCTCCTCCAGTATAACCCCTATCCTGTGCAACTTGCTTTCTTATCCTCGGCCCCACATTGACAGGGGATTCGTTACCAACACAGGTATGGTACTAGTTTATTTTCAAGGGGTCCAAGCCAAAGTTGCATTTAGGACAACCTTCTGGAGAGGAGCTGGACTCTCTTCCTCTCTGGAGTTGCCCATGGTGATAGGTGCCAGGCAGGTGTGGGTGTTTTGGTGGGGGGGGGGGGGGGGGGGGGGGGGGGGGGGGGGGGGGGGGGGGGGGGGGGGGGGGGGGGGG